>CM051498.1:21790430-21811853 GCA_028031935.1 Paedocypris micromegethes | reverse complement strand
TTTTTTTTTTGGGTTCGTGGACTGAAGTAATACCCATGTCATGAGAATATACTAAACTAAATTCCAATGTAAATGTAAATAATTTACCAATGATTTTATATGTAAATAGTTGCATGTTGACAAATTGAATCTATTATATTTAATATAAACTTTTTACGCTCATCATATGGGATATGTCAGAGTGACTGATTCCTGTATCGGACATTAAATCGGAAGTAAATACATTATTCATATTTACATTGCCATTTACTTTTAATTTAAGTAAAATTAACAAAACTTTTTGAAGTGAACCCGTCTGTAAACAAAATAATCCACTATTGTTTCGATAACCGAAGTGATCAAGTTATTTTTATTAGATACAGAATTGGCCACTCTAGAATCACACATTGATATTTATTAATGAGTGAAGATAAACCAGTTTGTAATTTGTGTGGGAATGTATTGTCTATAAAGCACATTTTAAATGAATATCGGATTTTTATTTTAATTCGATTATTAGACGACAGTTTTATTCAAAAAGTATTTTAACAGACGTTTTTAGGAAAGGGTTTTACAATGTTTAACAGAAGTCCAGATGAAAGATTGTACTTAATTTTCTAAAGTTCTATTGATGTATTGTGTGTCTGTTACTATTCATTGTCTTTTAGTTTAAAGCTTTTAGTTTTTTCTGAAATGTAAACCTGTAAACAACAAAAGCCATATTGCCATGATTATAGCCATTGGTGCGAAGATGGCGTTAAATAAAAAATAGATACTTTGTTATAATGCAACGTTAGTAGCTTCAACTAAAGTACGTCATGGAAATTGAACCCATACCAAACATTAAAGTTCCCATAGTCCTCCTTTTTTATGTGTATATTGTATATTAAGTGTATATTGTAAAGCACAAATTTCCACTGGCATGGGTGAAAGAACATGCACACATCTCTCTCTGTACCCTTTTAATAGTCTCATTTCTCATTGCTGTGTGCAAGCAGATGTCACAGAGGAAAGACCCATCATCCGTAAAAATTCAGGAGGTCTTGCTGGAGATGCGACGCTTTCGCATGGGCCTGATCCAGACTCCCGATCAGCTGCGTTTCTCCTACCTGGCCGTCATAGAGGGTGCCAAGTACATCATGGGAGACACGTCTGTACAGGTAAGGCTGCTGTGTGTGCGTAAATGCTGCGAACATGCCAACTAACAAATGTGTGTCTCTAATACGGTTATATAACATGCCACCTACAGACACTGACGTTTTTGAATGTGTTCGCGTGTAGGAGTCTTGGAAGGAGCTGTCGAACGAAGAGGATCCGCCTCCAGAATTCACGCCTCCTCCCAGGCCACGACCCCCTATTGCGCCACCTAATGGCAAAGGTGACCCGGTGAACTCAGACCCAGCAAAGGCTACAGAAAATAACACGGAGGACTTTGCAAGCAGGTGAGTCGCGCTCTGGTTAGTTGTGCTGTGTTACTCCAAGTCACAAGACAAACTCATGTTTTTTTTTTTGTTCAGGGCTCCCCAGACGTTCACAGATGGGCCTGAACTTCGCAGAAGAACACAAGCTGAAGTCCAGACATTGCAGACTGAACAAGCCGACCAAGCTGTTGTGGCAGCAGAAGCCCCTCCCAAACCTGCTCGCTCCGCCCCCAAGACTCCAACCGAAGATGCCGGCAACGAGGCTTGGAGCCCCCTACTGGTCAACGTGTGCTTTTGCACAATACTGGTTCTAGGTGCTTACGCATGTTACCGCATCTACATCCATTGATATATATATTTTTTTCACTTTCCACCTTCTCTCTTTCCTAATCCCTCTCTCTGCTGGCTTTTTTGGGGTGAAGGAAAGGGACTATCTTATACTTTTCTCAGCTGAGTCTGTCTCTCTCGGAGTTTGGCCAGTTTCAGAGACTCTTCTGCTGCCGTTGTTCTTATACACACTTCAATAAACGTGTGTCCATTTAAAACCTCAGGGCCTCACAGTTCAAGCTGTCTCTACCAAAACATCTACACCGCTGAGAAGAAAGCCTCTACAGTAAGGAAGGGACTAAACGTTTAGTTTGTGTATCTCCTTCGCAATCACGGCGTTTTTATGACTGATGACCGTCGGTGGCGGACACAGACACGCTTCTCTTTCGTATACATGCCGAATGCAAGTGTGTGTGGACGTTTGTGAAAGGGAATTGTCATCAGAACGCGCTGTTAGATAAGTGATTTTGTGTTGAGCTGCTGTTGCGAGAGGACGTCTCCTAAAAATGCAGACTGAATCTTGACTCCTTCCGCCTTTTTCCAGCTTTTGCGCCCCAAAGATAAAGCAAGCACTTCATTTCTGTGAGGAGAGTGAAGCAATTGTTCATTGATATATATTTTTTGACTAGAATATTTGGAGCAATTTTAACGTCTTAATATTCCGAATCTATCCTGCCGATGTTCTGGTTGTTCACTGGCCAGATGCAATAAAAGCAAACGGGGCCTTTCATTGAATTCAAACCTTGCTTCATCTTCCCTATCGCTGCTTGTTTGATTGCAGGTGTATTTTCTCCTAATCTGGTGTTAAATGCTTCTTTTTGTTAATTTGAAGTGATTCAGTATATAGTCAGTTGTTATTACAGAGGTATGGTACTGTTTGCCCAGCAGGTGGCAGTATTGTATGTATGTTTATTAGAGTTTTCATTTATTTTCTTTGCTACAGGAAGATTTATTTTTTCATTTTTGCTTGCAAGTTTATTTTCTATCATATTGGATCATATTCGCCCAGTGTGCAGAAGCCGGAGATTTCCTTCAAGGCTTGAAATAGTTTTCTTCTCGGCCAACAAGGATCCCAAATGAGGGTCAGATTAACCAAAAAATAAGAAGTTAAGTAATTAGAAAAGCAATCACCAGCACAGAATGAATGCAGAATAGAGAAAACGTTATTGACTGTCCCTTGTCTGTGTGTTTTACTGTTTTATTATATTATTATTGTCATTTGTTATTAGAGAGATCGGCTGATGCAAGTGCACACTTCAAAAAATACAGTCGACCGCAGGATAAGTCAAGCTGAGGTGATTCTTTAATGATTGTGACTTGGCGATGTGTGTTTCTGGGTAGTTTGGGATTTCTATTGCGATGATGGCGTTACATGGATCACGTGCAGACATTTATTTTCGTTTGAAGGGTTTATAATGTTCATTATAAGCTCTTCTGTTAAGCTCAGTCTCATATGGTCCGCAGAATGTAAAATTTCTCTTACTGGATTTATTTGCCTACATCTATATACAAAATTGTTCCTGTCGCCCTTCTTGGTTTTTGAAAATGAGGCTTAACCCTACATCTATTTTTCTTTCAGTTTAAAGATGATTGTTTTTGTAAAAAAAAAAAAGAAAAGGAAAAAAAAAAGCATATGCTTTGTTCTTGTTCGATGTATCGACATTTAAAATTTTATTTTTTTGGACCGATTACAGGACAAACGCTGATAATAAACATACTTGTCTGATACAACCATGTTCGCTTGAGTTTTGACTGCGAAATATGATTCAAACTTTGTGTTGGTGAGGAAACGTCTCTAAAATCTGAAGAAAGCTTAATACTGGATTTATTCACAATATTTTTGTAGCATTTTAATGTAAATGTAATTCTATATCATAATACGGAATTGCTTATCAAAAGGTGTGAAAGTAGTTTGCGTCATATCCTTTGAGATTATCACCACTGTTTGATTTAAGTGCCAGATACAGGAAACTGTATTTAATAGTGAAGTAAAATATTCCGGTCTGGTTTGTGGACTTTGGGCTCATAAGGCAGATTAAACATTTAATCTTTAGCTACCGTTGTAGTTGTCCAATCTTAGCCGTCCAAAGAAATTCATTATTACATAAGAGCAACTTTTTTTCCCTCAGTGAAAATAAGTTTGTATATATGTGTACACACACACACACACACACACACACACACACACACACACACACAACCTTTATTGATGTACTGTCAGGATTTAATTTTTTCAATAATGGTATATGAATATTGTTGCAATAATACAAATTTTAAGGCCACATTTTATGTTTTATTCTAGAAAAAAAAAGATCAAACAGAAAAGTGGCCAACGGGGGGCACTGTAGCTCTATCAAATGGTTTTTGGCCTCAACATAGCTTTGGGTTTTTCCCAATAAATGAGATAGAACTCTTTTTCTAACTTGTCAGATCTTGTGTTGCTCAACAATATTTTGCCTTTCATTTGTTACAGTGACAATTCCATGAGCAGAAGCCGATGTGCATCACGTGTCCACAGGAACATCTGATTTAAAGATGAAGTCGATGCAGACGCTTGTGTACGTGCTATATAATGCGTCAGTACAGCACAGCTGTGTATCGTTCGCTTCAGTTTCCTGTTTCACTTCATGACGCTGAAACAAACAGCACAAACTGAGTGGCTCTTTTGAGTCACAAGACGTGAAAATGTATATAACAGTTTATAAACCAATCTGACTGGATGACAGATTAATACTCTGTAGGGTCAATTGTGCAGGTTTCTGCTTGGCTGAGCTAATGACGATGTTCTGGTTAGGGGTTTGTGGTTTTCTATACGTGTTTGTACAGCTCTGTGTGTTTCTACTGGTTTAATACCAGTCTCAATCAGTCGGTGTGTATTCAAACATTCTTAAGGTGTTGAAATCGTCTGAGTTATTCTGCGTGTACTGGTTGTTGATTTCCGGTGGTGACGTGATGCTGAGGCGAGGGCCGGCGTGTCTTCTGAGTTCTGTCCTGGGCTGCTGTCAATGTTGTTTCTCTAAATTGTCATTATCGTTCTCTTTCATTGGGAATTGACACTTAGATTTAGGCCCACAATCTCTCCAATTGACAGGTTTTATTTTTATTAGATTGTTAATCAAATACACGTGATTTTGAGTCTGAAGTGAAAATACTGCCCAGTAATTCCAACTTATTACTCTATGTGAATACATCTTGTTAAAATTAAGGATTGGTCCTGTTATTTAGATGCACTAAGATGAGGTGGAGATGTACAAATCTGTTTAAATGTATACATTCATTATAACAACACAACATTACACACACATTTTGAGTTCATTATTTTAGTGTGTATGATTGTATGTGTGACCAATAAGTTGTGATTTGACTATTACATACACATTTATATTAAATGTATTTGGCGATTGATCCAGGTGGATTTCTTGTATTTGAATTACCATGACACATATGGTTGTGAAGTTGAAAATATAATGCTGTATTCTGTTTATCCTATTCTGTTTATATTCCAAAAAAACAGACATTTGACCGGAAATGGAGTGAGATACTACAGTAGTAGTAATTGGTGGGATTATTCTAAGCGGCTCATCAGAAGAGTTTCGTCAGGAGCCTCGGGTGACATGTTAAACGTACAGTAGAGGTGAGTGTGTGCAGAAGTATGTGCTGATTTGCATAAAGCGTGTGTAAATGTGTGTAAGGGTGAGTCAGGGCAGCACTCCCTCGCCCTCGTGCTACTTTGACGTAAAACAGACAAGACTAAACCGGCTGAACGATTTACAGGGAAAAAACAGAACGATGGGCGGGGCATAACTGACAGCGTTCTTAAAGAGACAATGACCTCAAAGAATGCTAATTCACTTCAGGCGTCTCTGTATATGGTTATGCCACACTTATCTTTTCGTATTGTGAAAAGTTTACAAAATGTCAAGGTGCTGCTGTCTACAGCTGTATATTTGGGCTAGGTTTTTGTTTGACAGGTGTTTTGCGTGGATTCCTGTAAGTACCGCCCCGTGTTCTCTAGCCCCGCCCATTTCCGCTTCATTGGGAATATTTTCTGGGAGCACATGTAGGAAACTCCAGAATGAAAGTGAGTCAGAGTTCTGACTCAATCCTGACAATGTCAAACGGTGCTTGATTTAATTCCAGGGTTTGCACAGCGGGAATAGGGCAAACAAACAGCAGCCGGAACAAAATGCTTAAATCCTAATAGTGGATTCTTACAGTGATCAAATTTCAGTGATAAAAATGTTAAAAATAAACACTTGATGAATCTTAAACTTGATATGAAAAGTAGTTTAACAACAAATGTAGTTGTTTAAATTGGAAACCGACTCTCAGCCTTACACTTAAAATGACCCATAAATTGAAGAGTGAAATCAATATCTTCCACTTTGAGAGTTAGAGAATTTGGTCAAAGTTGAGTTTTGTACTTGCTTATAAGTTTGGTGCTGGATATTTGGTTTGAATGATGTTGGTTGGTTGGTTGGTTGGATTAACGTTTGACGGTGTTGGTTTTCTGTTGTGCGTCTTCATGGCAACAACCACGTGCTTTGTGATTTCCTGTTGCTCTCCGTTACATTCAAAAGCAGATTTGACTTTTAAAATCTGTCTACTCTAAGCTCGGTGCTTCCCCTTCTTTACGGCCAGCACTTCACTTCCTTCCTCTCGCAGACGTACACAAACACACGCACTCTGTGACGTGCAAACGACGATGCTGATGCTGTGTGATGACCTACAATCCAAATCTTCCGCAGTGTGTGTCCGATTATTCATCACCTTTACATCACAGTCGTCACATCTTCTCCGTGCTTCTTGCGATTGACAGAAGGATTGTTTTTATAGAAGGAAGACAAAGATCAAAACCGTAACCTTATCCTGCCTCTGTTATTTACGCTTCGTAATGAAAGTTCTCTGACTTGTAGACCAGCCGCTGCAGAAAAGGCGCTGATTTCCATCACACACCGGTCTGTGTTGAGTGTGTGCGTTTTGGTTGTACTAGATTAATCTAGATCTAACTAGACTAGTTCTAACTTTGCACTTGCATGAACATTTTTACGTTTATTATTTAGGGAAGTGGTTTTATGTGGTGTGGATGCTTTGAGTCTGATTATCGTGACAAATATAAAGATACTTTTGATATTTCCAAGCTACAGTAACATAGAGAGGTTACAAATATCATAGAGAAATACCCTTAAAATTTGACTAGTATTTTGACCATTTTTCAAAAGTGTTTTTTGAGGCTGGTACATGTGAAACTATTCAGATATAACTAATTCTCTAGAAGACAGACTTTTGCTCGAGTAAACTTCATCCGTAATGTGCAAAACAGATTTGAACAAAGAGCCCCAAAAAATTCTCAAAATGGCAACAAGATTGATGATTCCAGGCTTCACATTGCATGTTTTCTTGTTGATAATGACACATTCTCTAAGTTCACTAAAACCCGGAGGTTCATTTTCAGTTTTATAGTCTGGTCTGTATTTAACTCCTAGGTGAAAGGTCACTAAAGCACAGATCCACTTCCAGAATAAACTAGGTCTGTATTGGAATGTTTAATATGAGTCGTTGATACTGATCCACTCAATTCGAGAAAAAGAAATGCTTGAACGATGGTACACTTTAAAAAAAAAAATGTTTCACTTGCTGATTATGCATAAAAAGTCAACTTGTGTTTTTGGTCACTCAGCAAAAAAAAAAAAAAAAAAAAAATCTGTTCAACTACTTCCACCAGTTGACTAAACTCGGCTTACTTTGCAGCTAGTTTCCTTGATTTTTTTCAGCCAACTCAACTATGGTACATGGTAACTAAAACGGCTCGGTCAACATTTCAGAATGTTCTTCCGTTTGATTTCTGAGTCACGGTCTGGCTGTGAAGGGTGTGCCTGGGGTTTCAGAAGTTTCTTTAGGCCAAAGATAAGAAGTGTTTCTCAGTTAAACACAACCAATTAACGTCTCAAGCCGGGCTTGGAGTATCAATCTTCTCGTCATTGTTCAGCCGAAGAACCTTTCAGTTTCTAAAGGGTTTCTGTGCTTCCCAATTACAAGCGCCCTCTGCACAAAACTGATCAGTGTTATAGAAAATATTTGAGACTTGGAGGTCAAGGACTGTCATCTTATGTGTAATCATTCAGCGGGAGTTTAAAAGCAGACATGCTATTGTAAAGAAGAAAGTCCTCACGTTATTTAAGACCTTAGAGCTTAACAAGTCAATATGTCACTGATTGTGTCCTCGGTTTAACCAAAGTCCAACTGAATGTTTGGAAAGTCACACTTGACTGACCGAGAAACTATGAGCGTCTTTTTCTTTTTTTTACTGTGAAAGACAAAGAAAGTGAGTGAGTTATCAATATCACAACTAGGGGCTGTATCAAAATTGTGTTCTGCATTTAAACATCCAGTGAAGGCAACCATAAGCCGAGACATACGGCAGGTTTTGAACCTGCAACCTCTTGGACACAAGTCCAATTCCCTAACACGTATACGTATAGATTTTTTTTTTTTTTAATCTGATAATCCGTAATCAGTTAAACGTGATTACTAACATGTAACAGCACATGCATGATTTGCAATTTTAAATTATTTAATGCCCCCCCCCCCTTTTATGTTTTTTTTTTAAATGCACATTATCTTTGCAGGAAGGAAGAGATCCAGTGTAGTGATGTGGGTTGAGTGCAACATGGTTTGTGAGACAGTTAAGATTCCATCACGTGAGTTAAAACCAGGATGTATTCATACCTGCGAACGCACACGGCCAATATCAGTCCCTCCGAGTCTCACTGTGGCCTATTTTAAGCCCACTGCACTGATTGTCTGATAGTTGGAGGCGAAGACGGCAGATGCAACCTTTACGCTGAGGCACCCAGGAGTGATGGAGAGAAGGTAGGCGTAAACAAGCACTTGTGTCGAAGAAAGTGACATCATCGGCGCAAATCTCGCAAATAGAAATTGTTTTATGGCTAGAGGGGAAACCAAATCTCCAAATGCTTGGGTCTTTTCTTGAAAAAAAAAACCCCACACAAAATGAATTGCGTTTTACTAGTTCCAGGATGGACAGCACTTTTTTTTTTTTTTTTTTTTTTTAAGTAAAATATGCAGTTGCTTTATTTACTAAAAATGTAACATTATCATTTCCCTCATAACGGATGCCAATTAAATGCTGTATGATTATGATTGAGCTTATCAGAAATGTTTCATTAAGAATTTGTAATGACTGGCAGAAAGATCACCTGTTTAAGTAAAGTAAAGTAAAATAAAGTAAAAAGCAAAGTAAAGTAAAGTTGAGTGAGTGAGTGAGTCAATATAACCACTAGGGACCAAATAGAAATTGTATTTCAAATTGAATGAGCTTTTAAACATCAGGTGCACACACACACGAAAGTGGACACACCCAAACCCGGAGCAGTGCTTTTGAATTGTGGGACAAAACCGGAGACCCGGAGGAAATCCACACATGCATGGGGAGAACATGCAACCTCCACAAAGGCCTTGACTGAGTCTTAAACTTGAGTCTTAACGTGTCTTTCTGTGAGAAAATTGTGTTATCCACTACGCCACCATGCCACCTAAATAACGTTTCTATTTCTAGTTTGTGTACATTTAAATAATTGCACTTATTTTAAATTGGGAGCATGCAAATCAGTTGACAAGTGGTTTGCGTTTTTAATAATAACAACCAGTGGATGAAGGAATGAAGCTTTTTCACTCTCTTTTGAACATGGCTCATCAATGTCAGTTGTATGAGCGATTGCCTGTGTTCTATTCTGTTGTTTTGCAACACAGGCAAGACTTTGGGTTACTCAACCCAGTTGGATGTGATGTAAACGGTGGATCTCAACTGCATGAATGTCGATGAAAAGCACTGCGCACGCGCGAGGAGAAGAATAGCAGAAGTAGACAAATGTTGAAATCTGGGCCTATGTCCATCAGGGTCAAGGCTCCGCCCTTTACGGCCACTGCGGACGCCAAAGTTCCTGGCAGTCACACCGCAAGGACCCCGGATGTTCACAGGAGAAATTGAAGATAAAAAAAGGGATTAAAAAAGAGAGGGAAGTGGTGGATGAATTTCGAACTTTTCGCTTGACTCTTTGTCGAACTTTCAAACCATTGACCTCATCCCTGTCCAATTTTTAGTCGTTAGATTATTAAAGCTGCCACTGTACAGAATCAGATTTCTGCCAAAAGCTTGAACATACATTTTTCAGAACGTTTTTTTGCTTCTATTTTTTTGTGTATTTTTTGCTTGCAATGTGTACCATTTCGTTTTTCGTTTGTGAGTCCCAACCAAAGAGAAAGGAAACCTAACAAAACAGTATTTACGCAAAGTAGATTAGATTGTAAATATAATTTCAATATCATGTTGTGTGAGTGTGGCGCTGTACTCAAGGCTTTACTGTGTGAAACACATTCTCCCCATGTCTGCGTTGGTTTCCTCTGAGTCTCCGGTTCCCTCCCACAATCCTGAATCATTCAGTCGATTTGAAGTTTTGAAAACTGCCCATATACGTGAATGAGAGTGAATCTGTGATTCTGTGTCCTGCTCTGTGATTGGCCGGCCACCAATCCAGGGTGTGTCTACCGACTTCAGGCCCAGAGTTGCTGGATTTGACAAACCAGTGTTTCCAAAACTGGATGGATAAAACAGCTAAATATTAAGTAATAATAATAATATTTCATTCGATTTTTTATTTATTGGCGCCTTTCATGACACTCAAGGTCGCCTTACATGACACACAACATTCACACACACACCAATTGCCCGGTGAAATAGCGGTCGTTTATAGAGGTGAGGTTTCATATCAGAAGTGTTTGATATATTCATTGTTAAATATATACACTACTAAAAATAAATTAGCACGGTCTATTATGCATGTACTGAGCACCGGAAAGAAGGTATAATTATAATAATAAATTGTATTAGTACCACTGCAGGTTACACGTAACTGTCAGCAAAAATATATAAATGCTAATTTACTTTTAAACTGTATTTTCAAGGAAAAGCTTGTTTAAGAGGAAGTGAGACAATAACCACAAACTTAAAAGATTTAGTGGCAGCACATGGTGTGTTTTTGATCATTTCAATTTCAATTTCAGCACACTGAACGTGTGATGAGCATGAACAAGCTGAAACCAGTGACGTCTGTCATGCTCCAGGTGAGTCTTGGCTGAGTTGACGTCTGCCAACGCAAAAAAAGAAAAAGAAATCCAGTGCAGGCCGGTTCATTTTAGAATGTACATGACCTGTGTGAAAGACATTCATTTACTGACAGACGCAATGCCATTGACGGTAAAATCCTACCTGGAAGCGGGAAGAGCAAAAGGGAAAAGAAACTTGTAATCTGACTTTGGAAAACCCGTGCGTGATACCAACATCTTCAAGTGGAGCCAGTGCAAACAGAACAGTAACAATAAACCCACCATTCAAAACTCAAAACTCACATTAAAATAAACAAGGACCATTATAGTGGCAAATCTACAGTATGTTTAACATGACACACACACACACACACACACACACACACACACACACACAATAATTCACATGCACACGTCATCATGTGGATCACACGTTTGGCAAATAATGATAAACGTATAATAATAAATAAACATGGCATATCTGTGGCAAACAGCAAGTTTAAACCACTTTACAAAGGCCATTCAAATAGTTTTTTTTTTGTTTCTTTTCAGTATTTTGTTTTCTGTAAATATATAAAAACTTTAAGAATATGTACTGGTTATTTTATAATTGCAATAAAAAAAGTACGCTGATGGTATTCTCACTGGTTTTGGAGTATGTGTTATGGTTGCAGTAAAAAAACAAGGTGAAGTGCATTAAAGAAGAGATGAATGTTACATGCACAGATGGAGAAGGAAGTTGGAAGTGTTGAGCAACTCAGATCCTCCTCCACTACAGAATGATGTTGTGAAACACACACCCAGAAAACAACACCCTTTCCTCCTTTACCGATCTGCCTCTCACTGTTTTCTCAGACAAGAACTGAGATGAGCTACTGTCTGTGTGATGCAATCCCAAATCTCAAACTGTTACATCTATCAAACCACAGAGCGATATAAGAACACAATAAATGGAGCTTAATTATGTCTACTTTATATTTGCAATTACTTTATATTGTTTTGTATTCTCGTTATTTTGTGCTTCTTATACAGTACAGTCAAAGTAATGTAGTATTAATTAATATTAGTATATGGACAATAATTATTATAACTGGACATTTCAGAATCCATTATTGCATAAATAATAATACAAAAACTATTGTCAAGTTTAGTTTCTGATCACACCATAACCCATGTATTTACATATTAAAAGCCGTAAACCCTTTCGCTCTCCCACCTTTCATTGTCCCTCGTCTGCTGCTGTCCTCCGTGACTGACTGACAGGTCATTTAACCAGTCCTTCAGGTTTCATTTCCTCCAGCAGGACTCACGAGTAAGTACACACCTAAGTAGTTTGTATTTTACCCTTTTACCTATACATTCGGATCCCAACAATGAAACTGACCATTGTTCACATTTCTGCATAACTGGATGGCAGTGTTTACTCTTTTTTTTTCCCCCTCTTTTGTTTGACTTTTATTTGATGGAGGTAATCTAAAAAAAAACATGTAGGAAGTTAATCTTTGGCATCACATCACAGCAAATTACATTTTATTGTTTTAAAGAGACCAGAAACTAAAGACTGTAATTATTCCCTATAATTTAGTAAAACTACACAAATCTATTCTTTATGTATAACACCTATACTATTAATAAAAACACTTCTTAAAAACAAGAACAGTTGACACACAAGTTACTTCTAAGCCCGGCTGTTTTATTCTAACAAAATGACTAAATTTCACTCTCCACAACCAGGCTGTGATTTCATCACGGCGCAAATCAGAAATGAGCATTTTTTTGGCAAATCTGACACAAAATCAATGTTTATCTAGCCTTGAACTGAAGTCTTTAAAGATCACTGAACTCTTTGGATTGTGGACCCTGCGTGTGTGCTTTAGATAACCGCTGCTGAAGTGACTCACGAACACAGATTTCAAAGAGTCTCCAAAATTCCGGTGTCAAAGTGCAAGAAATGTATCACATTTCAATAAGCATCAAATACATCCTGCAAATGTGCACTAAAATGTAACTGGGTGCTGTTTGGTGTGTGTGTGCGTGTGTGTGTGTGTGTGTGTGTGTGTGTGTGTGTGTGTGTGTGATAGACATGACAGCAACAATGAAATGCAGCTCGACACGAGAGATTTCAGAAAGGTAAAAATCATTTATTTCAATAAAATATTATAAGGCAGTTGAACATTTGTACCGTTATCATCACGAGTACTTCACTGCGTTACCAATACTGTTACAATGAGTTGCATCATACCTCTGCAGTACAACTCTTCCCCAGCAGACAACCACTGCCCCAGATATGGCGAAATGAATTTAAATAACAGAATACTAAACAGTAGATATACCACTTTAGAACCCGTACAAAAATACTTTACAGACGAAATACACGACAGGGTTTCCAGACAAGCATTGAGCCGAGCACACGGTGGCATGTTGCGCAATCCAGGCGCACAGTCCGCTCTCGTGTCTCCTCGAATGTAAACGCGACGGACGAGATTCACACAGACAACTTTTCACAAAATGCTCCACTCAGTAAAGTCTCGCGTGTGGGTCGAGCCGTCCCGTCAGCACTGTCCGGTGGCCGAGAGGAGGTTCCGCAGGGTGGCGAGCTCGCGCGAGAGCTGCTCCACGCGCTTCTGCAGCCGGTCGTTCTCCGCCGCGAGCTCCAGCACCTTGTGTTGCGTCTCCAGGTTGCGCATCTTCGCCTTGTCTCGACTCTTACGCACGGCCAGATTGTTCCTCTCGCGCCGCTGTCTGTACTCGTCGCTGTCCTTGTCAAGTTTCTTTTTCCCTTTGCCGCCACCGGAGGCCATTTTCCCGCCCGGCTGAGGCGAGCGTCCCCTACCTGGGGGCGCAGGTGTACCCGGCGGGCTGGAGCAGGAGGAGGACGCGCTGGAGATGTTGCCCAGGCTGCCGCTCGGAGCGTTCTGGTACTGCAGATACGAGCGCATGTCGAAGCCCCCGGAGCCGTCCATGGGCGCCGCTTCTTCGAGTCGCCAGTTGCTCTTGGCGAAACTGCCGAGAACGTCCGGGTGGAACACGGCGTCGATGCGCGTCTCCTGCACGTCCGAGTAGGCGAGCTGACTCGGGTCCCGCTCGGCCAGCGAGATGTAGTTCTTGTAGTTCTGCAGCGCGGTGGCTCTCTTGCTCTTGTGCTCCTCCGGGAGAAAGTCGTCGGCGACCCCCGAGCCTCGGTGGCGCGCCTCGCCGTCCAGATGCTGGAACTGTGGCGAAGTGTCCAGGTAGATGCTGAAGTCGATGGCTTTCTCGTGCTCGGCGATGTCGTGGAGCTTCGTCATGGATCCGTGGCTCGGCTGCCTGTAGAAGCTGTCGCTGGCCGGACTGCTGTTGTGGAAGGTGAGGTAGTCCCCCTCGTAAAAACCGGCCACTTCCATGGATCTTAACACCCGCCGGATTGCGGCAGGACCGAGATCTGGGTTTCTCCGCCCCGGTCACTTCGAGCTGAGGTGACAGTCCGCGCGAGTGAGTGTCTGCGGCGGGTGAAGCGGGTCTCTGGACTCTTGTGGTATGTGGGTAAAAGGTTGCTTGCCTCGCCAGTGCTCGCGGGAGCTCAAGTCAGTTTCCATGTCTCGTATTCGGGAGTTTATAGGCGCGTGAAGGGGCGGCGTTTGGTATGGGACGTGTTTTTCTGGTTTGAGACCGACGAACTCAGGGGTCGACCGACAGAACATGCGACAATAGAAAATAAACAGATAAACAATGTGGGTTTTTTTTTTACGTCGAATTCCATACCTTCGTTTCGGATACGATAACAATAACAATAACAAGTGTCACTTTACCGCAAACTTCAGCTCATGTATTCATTCATCACCCACAGCTTCTAACTTAAAAGTTGTTCAGATTCCAATGCTGTTGGTCTCTCAAACTGCGATTATAGCCGAGTTTGAGAGCAGTGTAGAAACATTTTACACAATAATGAAATTAAAAGCGAAAGCACAAATATTGTCACTATTTTAAAAATGAAATAAATTTTATTTGAAAAAAATATCTGACTTCGGGTATTGCTGAAATATACACATGTACGCATACATTTAGGAAAAACACACACACACATATATATAGTTATATATATATATATATTATATATATATATATAATATATATAAATAAGTATGATAACCAAGTAAAAGTCAAAAATATTTATAAAAACACACACGCGCGCACACACACACACACACACACACACACACACACACACACACACACACACACACACACACACACACACACACACACACACACACACACACACACACACACACACACACACACACAACACACACACACACACACACACACACACACACACACACACACAAACACAATCAGTTCAATTGTTAGTTTTTATGCAGCATCATTTCTCATCATTATTAGCGTCAAACTCAGTGCGTGTTTTCTTTCGCGTGATTAGTGCGCCATCTTGTGGTTGACTAAAAGTATGACATTCCTTTTACAGTATTTCATCATTCCCCTCTACATAGGAATTGCCTCATCGTCTTTCTCGACATGTTGAGAATTACGTGCATGTACATCCCTCATCAAAGACCGGCTATCAAAAAATAACTCTGCATTTATTAAATCTAGAGTTCACTCAAATATACATTTGATCATATGCCAAACACTATAATTCTTTCTGTTATTTCAGCTCTAAATAATTTTCTCTGATAAAGTCAAACGCAAATACTACATGCAACACATCGAAAATGTGGCAAATTATCCATCATTTCACATCTTCAAATATCTAGAAAATTCAACCTTTGCCCTAGGTTTAGATATTGATTACCGGCAGAGCTGACCCATACAACTAAACAAGAAAGAATAATAAAAAAAACTATAAAACGTAACTGCAGATAAAACATTTTCAGATCAAACCCGTTTGAGGACGGTAAAATCCTTTAAATTCCGATAAAGTACATTGCTTTTTATAAATCGGAATTCAAATATATTAAAATAAAACTATTTGAGTAAATTACAGATTTACATATAGAATAAAATCTCAATATTTGTATTTAAAATATTAGAGAAATTCAATAAAAATCTATACAATAACGAAACACCGTAAACGAAGCCCCGTTTTCTGATTGGTTCAATCCGGGTGTGGCCAGGACATTCTTGCCTTCTAACTGATCCCTACGTCTGTTATGACAACGTTTTCTGATATCTGATTGGCTCGCGATATGACACAGAACGCGCGCGATTGGTCTACGGGGACGCGGAACAAGGCGAGCGGAGGCGTGGAGTTTACAATGCGGAAAAGCAAAGGGACCGGACTGAATATGGCGAGCACGGAGAGAAAAATCACGGCTTCAGAAAACTTTTACCCACCCGTGCCAAGTGATTCAAACCAGCCCGGCGCGAGATGGGGTCCTCAGCATGCCGGCGCTCGAGAGCTCGCGGAGTTATACTCGCCAGGTGAGAAATGAAGTAGTAATGTGTCTCTTCTGAGCCGGTGTCCGCCTTCTTCATCGGAACAGACAAGCCGCCGCGAGTTTAACCCGAACAAGTTCGCGCTGCGCGTTCACCCACGTTTAACATTCGCGTCCTGAAACGTACTACCTCTAATTGAACGCCCGTGTTTCATAACGGTAATCTGCGTGGGCAAATGTCATCCGACGGAGCATTCGGAAACGCAACAATCATCGTCTTTGTTGTTTTTAATACGGTTGATAGCAACACGCTTGAAAGGCTCCTGTTGTATTAACTGTTTAGTACACTGACTTTGGATTTCACAGGACACGAACTACAAACTAGCAGAGTAAGCGAAGCTGTGTGAGGGTGTGGTGGAGGTGGAGGTGCCGCAGGTTGTTGTGTGTTTTTTTTATAGTTGGAATGCTCACCATGACTGTTTAGCTGTGGAGTTTTAGTGAGTCTAGGTGTATATACAATACATACATACTCATTTATTTATAGAGAGATTACTTCAGAAGCAGCTTGTTTGCAGGATCATGGATCAGCGTGCAGGAGCTCAACACATCTGACGACACCACTCACACATTTACAGCAGCTCAGACACAGCTAAAAAAAGCAGTGTTGAGTAAACTGAGTATTGAGAAGCCTGTGTTGAGTAAACTCATTTTTCAAATGAAAGAGATGGTGAACAGGGCTGTGTTAAACATAATTATTTATAACCATATCATTCTAGTTGTTTAAAGCTTTAAGTTTTCTTTGATGCATTAACTTTGTTATTTCGTATTTGATCATGGTGTTTTCATACTGCAATTATATTCATGGATGTTTGAATTTTTACATGTGAAAATGCTGCATATATTGTATTTTCCCTGCCCTAGGTTTTTGTAACATGTTTATTTTTTCTCTTAGGTAAAAGGTGTCAGGAATGGTTAAGTGTGGTTCTGTGCTTTTCCCTCATGGCCTTCAACTTCTGTTACCTTGTTACATACTTTCACCTGGGACACACCTGGCACATTCTTCTGGGCATCGGTTGGTACAACACAGTCACACAATCAGATCAAAGTGTAACACTGTGAAGTTAGACACCACAACTATGTTCATCTGTTTGTTTACAGTTGGCGGGATCTTAACTGCAGACTTTGCCTCTGGTTTGGTCCATTGGGGTGCAGACACTTGGGGGTCCGTAGATCTGCCCATCTTTGGGAAGGTATGGTGACCTTTTTATCGTCAGGTGAACTTTATTTTATGTTTACGCTTGCACCTTTATAGGAAGTTGTAAGGGTAAACAACGTTGATATTTAGTACACATTTTAATTGTGTAGGTAATAGTCAATAGAGAAATCTGTACATTTAAACAAGGCCAGTCGTAGATTTTACCTTAAAATTAAGACAAAAATTACGTTGTATTTTTTGTTAAAAAGAAAAATATACTCTTGTAGGCCTTCATTCGTCCGTTTCGAGAGCACCACATTGATCCAACTGCTATAACTCGCCATGACTTTATTGAAACGAATGGGGATAATTGTATGCTGACCATCATCCCTCTGGCTCACATGGCGGCCAACTTCCTGATGCTCTCACCAGGTAAGACTTGTGTAAGCAATGATGAAGCTTCCAGGGTCTCACTGTCATCTTCTTCCTCAGCGGAGATCTATCGGAGCTACCCCTGGTACTGTTACGTCTTTGCGTTGTGCATTTTTGTCACGTTGACCAATCAGATTCATAAATGGTCACACACGTACTTCGGACTCCCACGCTGGGTGACGTTACTTCAAGAATGTCACATCATATTACCTCGAAAACACCACAGAGTTCACCACGTTTCACCACATGAGACCTACTTCTGCATCACCACAGGTAGATTTGCACTTTTTTTGGCTAATGCATTATATTGATGTTACCCAACAGCTTCTCTTCTTTTCCATATCCAGGCTGGTTGAACTTTCCTTTGGAGAAACTGGGATTCTGGAGGAACCTGGAGGATTTAATCCAGAGCGTGACAGGAGAGAAACCCAGATCAGATGATCTCAGATGGGCCCAGAAAACCAAGTAATCTTCCTCTGAGCACCGATGCCCTACCTCGGACCGGCAAACAGGAAAGCGGTCTTCTTTTTCCAAGTGGTTTGGTGTTCAAGTCACGGACAGTTGGAACGGCTAGATATCAAATCCAGTTTATCAAGCCATGATTCTTGCAGTGAAAGGCAAAGCCATTAAAAGCAATATTCCTTCCTGCTCACTTTAAAAATGCCTCCTTCAGTGCGAGACTTCAGATGGTTTAAGTTTCCTTTAAGTGCAAATTCAAAAGGTCAATACTTGAACTGAGCTTTCCTGAAGTTTTTTTTTCTGCTCATCCTTCAACTGGCCAAACCTTTACTGACCAGCTGGTTTCCGAGGGACTGTCCTCTGCATCTGGGCTCTTGTCCGGAGAACCTGTGTCTTCATCTGTCGCTTGCGTCTGAACCGACGGAGCGGCATCATATGCAGTCTTATTTCAGAACGCCTTAAAAGACTCTAGTGCTTTGCTCAGCTTCATGCTAATGCCCATTTTTATATCGATTGCTTTTTTGGTGATTTTTGAAAAATCAGAGGTGCTCTTGTCAGACAGCTTTTGACCAAAAGCTTGATGGGTCTCCACCATCTTGTTTTTCAGTGTAGATAAGCCATAAGAGTGACATTGGTGTCCTTGCTGCTTGATTCCGATACACACAAGACCCTTAAGACACGCAGAAGGTCTCGGTGGCTTCATATGGGTTGATTTAAAATACGATTCATCTTTCCCATTGGGTGGATGAAAACTGGGATGAAACTGACCAGTCGACCGACACTAATGGAAACATACATCTCATTGCTTGACCACACTTTGCTGTCCATGCACTTACACATATTACTTAAAATTATAGAATTTATTGTCTAATGTTAAAAGCGATGGATATGGTGAAAGGTAGATTTACTTGACTTTATATTTATACCTGTGCAGCAGTAGTAATATTTTTTTGTAATTATTAGAAATATAAAAGTAATTTTTCATCAAAAGAACAGCAATTAGCTTGTTTAGTGTTGCTGTTTATACAAGTACGAATCCACCAAATGTGTAGTTGCCATTGTAACACACTATTTTTAGGAAATATAATGAATTTAGGATTATTAGGTATGCCATTAAAAAATGCTACATTGTCTGTTACAAAACGTTTACATTATTTCTTTTGGGATCTTTGCCCCTGAAACAAAGTTCAATTTAAACGTTAAATTTTTTTTTCTTATAAAATGTCTTGTTCTTGTTGGTGCCAACGTGGTGATGTGTTAGGGAAAGATGTTTAGATCTACTGAAGGTTTGAGACGTGTTTTGTAAAATGGGCACAGCTTTATTGAATCAGAGCTGATGTGTCACACCGTTTTTTTTTCAGCTTATACATTTGGGAAATATTTTGAGCAATATATTACTGTATTTTATAAAGATCTATACGACTTGTACTTTTTGTGCTAAATATAGATGCCAAACGTTATATTGCTCAGCTTATTTTTGGTTATTTCTCATTTGATAATGACATTTTCACTTTTTTGGATTTGTACAAACGCATCCCAAACTTTTAAAAATAATATACTGTACTCCTCTAAGTGAATCAGAATTAACATATCAAGTTTTATTTTGATCTCTGTTATTTATGCTTCAAATGAAGATCTCGACCAAAAAGTTTTTGGAGTTTACTTTGATGGCTTGAAGTGTTGGGGTGGACGAGATCCGTAATTGTGACGTGGTGCAGTGAAGACTCGTGTCCTTTCGTCTGATTAAGCTGTCTAATAACGAATCCATGGCTGTTCAACTCTAATGTATAGAGCGATCTATGCTATTAAAAATGTGTAGACCTGTGTGCAGTGTATAACGAGAGACTGATATTGTGGTATTTCTATTGATTTTTTTCCAAAAGCTATTTTGTGAAATTAGCATTACAACCATTTCTCCAATGCGGTATTGACAGAACAGATCGAGGTTTTGATGATCTTGATCTAATCACATTACATTTGCTCAAAAATATTGAATTTTCCCAAGATAAAAAGCCAATTCTTTACTGGGTAGGAACTTTGAAAGAACTTTTTGCAGCTGTTATTTGGTTTGATTGACCTTTGAGATTCAAACTTGATAGTGAATGTTTGTCCTGATAGATTTATCTCCAGAAGCTTCTGAAAGCCAGTCTGGGCCGGATTTGCCGTTCAGTCTTGCTTTTCAGTCAAATAGATTTTGTGAGTGGCTTTTTGCTGTAAACTTCAAATAACGCCTTAATGCCTTTTTGTTTCCTGTTTTTAAAATGGTGATATTTATAATGAATTAATAAAGAACTTGGAAAATCTGGGCTGTTTATGTCTTTTTTTTTTAATTTTTACATTCACTAAAATACTAAACATCAATCTGCTCCATTGCAAGACAAGATGATTAAATCTAGTAGATTTTTTTTACGACCAACGTGCTGTGGGATTAGTCTGGAAAAATTATGCAATGTTAAGATAAAAGTGTGAACTTGTGACACATTTTGTTCTTTTTCTTTCACCTTACACCTCAATTTCAAAGTTCATCTAGTCGTTTGTTCAGACAGAAGTACTGTATATGACTAGAACATTCTCACAAAAGGTGGTAAACAATCACAATTGTGGGCAAACTTTCACAGCAATGGATTTCATTTAAAAATCCGACAGGTAATACGTAATAATGATGTAGGTCACAAAACGGCTGTGGATGTTTTGCACATCGGTTAAATAATCTGCTAAAGCCATTACAATGGTAATTTTGCTGGAATTCAGTGTCACCTAAAGCTAGTTTAATGTTTAATGAGTCTCACACATTTGTTGAAGATATTCTGTAACGTGCCAAGATCAGGAAGTTAGAATAATGGAGCTTTAGTGCGCAGACTTATTCTTTTCTTAGGTGATATGAATGAAAATTATGGTCAAAGTCCAAGAACAGCACTTAAACACTGTAAGCACTTCATAGATTTTAAAGACACAAAAGAGTCAAATATTTGTTTTTGGAATCAAATGTGGTTATAAACTAATACATTGTATTTGTAATTAAATGCAGACATTGTTGCCTCCAAATGACTGAACAGTAGAACAGAGACACAGTAAATGTTTTATCTTTTTTTTTTTTTTTTTTTTTTTT
>CM051498.1:21766479-21790408 GCA_028031935.1 Paedocypris micromegethes | reverse complement strand
TTTTTTTTTTTTTTTTTTTGAAGTAACCTAGTCACGTGACCACACACAAACGCACATAGTTCATGCCCTTCAGGACAAAGACACACGTTCTTACTTATCACGGTTAATTTTGGAGACAAAGTCACTCGGAATTCCAAATACTCTCCGGAGCAGGAACACGTACGCATTCAAAGAGCGACGTCTGGGCCTAAAGGAACGTAGTGTTCTTTCTGACCCGATGATGTGAGTATTACATTTCTTTATTGCTTTTCAGTATCATTCCGTAAAAGTGATTGATTAAAATAAGAAAAAAAAAAGAGTTTTAGACCACTGTTAAATTGTTAGAGAAAATTTCTACCATGCCGGTAATCTTATCACCATTTGTCAGCACATTTACCTCTTAATTGCTGTTTATCTGCTTTTTTGACCAACAGTATCAGAATATGTCAGATTTTCATCTTAGGCAGTTCAAAAAGTATTTGTAAAAGTTAAATCACAAGAATGAAATCAACCATGTACAACACAACAATACATGAAACTTCAAATAAAAAAGATTGGGCACTGCTGAAAATAAATGAATAAAAAACAAACAAAATGAATTTTAAAGCTGTAATAATAACTATTCTTTTTGTATTCTAAAATTCAGATGCGTCGTAATCACCCTTGTGTTTCCCGAGCAACATTTGAGTGGATGGATTCATCGATCTTCAGGCATGTCGTTGTTAATACGCCACAATTTTTTTCCAATAACACGTCTAAGAACCGTTTTTACCTATTTATCCCTGAAGGTGACCATTCACCAAAGTAAGAAGAGAAACCCCCACAGTGGTGATGTCACTGGTCTAACAGGAAGCCAACCTTCATCCTGTCATCAGTAACTTCAGATAAAGACGGTCACGATGACCCTGTACATCCACGCGCTGGCCTGCGCCTTTGGCCTGGGCTCCTGGGTGTCCATTAATGGTTTGTGGGTGGAGCTTCCACTGATTGTCAATGTTCTGCCAGAGGGTTGGGACTTGCCCTCTTATCTAACCGTCATTATCCAGCTCGCCAACATCGGCCCTCTGCTGGTGACCTTGGCACATCGGTTTTGCCCAGGCCGAGTGCGTGAACATCTGGTCATCTATGGCGTTCTGTCAGTCGGATTTGCAGCCTGCGTTCTTCTGGCCGTGTTTTGGAGGACCACCACGGTGCTTTTCGGGGATCTGCGGAGCACGGCCTTCTTCAGCCTGACCTTTTTTCTGGCCTTGGTGGATTGCACCTCTTCCGTCACCTTTTTGCCATTTATGATGCAACTTCCACCCAAGTACATCACCACGTACTTCATCGGAGAAGGTCTGAGTGGTCTGGTTCCCGGTCTGGTGGCGCTGGCCCAAGGAGTGGGCATTTCGAAATGTGTCAACGCGTCACACGTGTCCGATAACCTGACGGAGCCTGGCCCTCGGCCCACCGTGGAGACTCATTACCTCCCTCCACTTTTCTCCACAGAGGTTTTTTTCTCCTTCCTGGCTGTAATGACGGCAATAAGTTTGGGAGCCTTCCTGATTTTAAATCGTTTGCCTCGCACCTTTGAGCTTTCCTCGGAAAATCTCATTACCAACTCAGATGCCGTGGCCACCGTCTGCAGGGATCTGCGGGACCCGATGGATCCTAATCCAGGAACCATAAAGAGAGAAGAAGATGAAAGGAAGCAGACGTGTGAGCCGCTCGCCAGTCTCCAGCACTCGGGTCACCAACTCGCCTTCATTTATTTCATGGTGGTTTGGGTGAACGGCGCGACAAATGGGCTGCTGCCCTCCGTGCAAACCTTCTCCTGCATGCCGTACGGAAACACGGCGTACCACCTGTCAGCCGCGCTCTCTGCTGTCGCCAATCCACTGGCTTGTACCATTGCCATGTTTTTTCCACAAAGGTATAACCGTTTATTATATCAGGACCATATTTCAGAAGTGTATGAATACATTAGCATCCTGCTTAAGAATTAAAATTAAACCTGCAATGTTTGTGAGTAATTAACCGGGAGGTGCCTGTTAGAGATTGACCACACCCACACACCAAATAAACCTACCATAAGCGATCAAGGCGTCTCCCTCAAAATCAAGGAACCAAGGAACATCAAAACCGGCACAATTCATGAAACACTTCATGAAACCAAAACATTTGATCCAGAATTTTACTTAACCAATGATTACTAAACCAGTGAGTACTAAACTAGTGAGTACCAACCACTAACCCACTAAATACAAACAAACTGACCCGTGCAAACCTAACCAGTGAACACTTAACCAGTGAGTAATTAATTAACCAGTGTGCACTCAACCAGTGAGTAATTAAACAGTGAGTACTTAACCAGAAAGTACTAAACAGATGCATACTTAAGCATGCGTCTATTGTACAAAAGTGTGTGAAGTTATCTGGCAACGATCAAAGAATGCTCTTATTAATGTTTGTTAGCCAGAATTGTGTTGTGTATCTAATTAGTACCGGATTATTGTTACATAGTAAATACAATGGTTATTGAATCCCCCTCTTGGGGCTTCTTAAAAAAAACTCTTTACGGAATCTCTCCGCACGGCTTTGATGCTTTATCAATTTTTCTTATATTAACATGTGACCTTCACATTTCTCTTCAAGGTCATTAGTTTTCCTGGGTTTAATGTGTCTGCTGGGATCTGTTTTTGGAGGCTATAATATGGCCATGGCTGCCATGAGTCCTTGTCCTTTACTACAAGACACACCTCTAGGAGACGCTCTTATTGTAAGTTTCTGAGTGTGTTCAGACATCAACATGAACATAAATCGATGAATAGACTATGTGAATACTGATTGATATTACGTTTTTGTATTGTGTGTTGCAGGTTTTGTCTTGGATCTTCTTCACTGGTCTGCTTTCTTATGTAAAGGTGATGGTGGGTGTGATTCTGCGGGACAGAAGTCACATCGCCCTCGTGTGGTGTGGAGCAGCAGTGCAGATCGGCTCTTTGCTGGGCTCTATCATCATGTTTCCCTTGGTTAACGTCTACCACCTCTTTAAGTCTGGGGATCTTTGCAATACTATTTGTTCATCGCCATAACATTTCCTCCTTGCATTCTATAGTGGTATGGCAATTTTGCTTTACATGAATTCAAATTGTTTCCTGTTAATTGCATAAAAGGATGATTAAAATGTTTACTTACAAAATATAGACGTAATTTCATGCATAAAAAACAAATGCAATCATAAAGCACAAACAAGCACAAAAATGGAAGGCATGTTACACATTTTCTAAACATGGATTAAGGTTAGTTTTTTAAAATTCTTTATAACTCTTGTCACTAGATGGCGCTCTTATGATTTCGTTATGAGTTTTTACAAAAGCACCGCTCTTCAGCAGATTATCTTGGAATTTAGACTAAATGATTAGTGATTATCAAATATAATATCACACAAGTGTTAAGCTGTTGGTAGAGTAAATTTCAGCTTTTACTTTTATTTATTTTTTTTATTCCTTAATACTGTTGTCACTAGATGGTGCTATTACAATACATTTTTTGATTGAGATTCGCAAAAGCATTCATTCACCTCAGCAGATTATCTGCGATTTTAGACAAAAACATTTTAATGCAATCAAATAACAGTTTTTTAAATGTAAGATTTCTTTATCAGAAATTGAGCTTTTATTGCTTTTATTTCCCATTAGACATACACAGACTGTAAAATCCCAAGCCTTGTTTTGAGGGCACAAATCGTGATCTCGATCTCCTATGTTCTCAAAATATGCCATTGCACTGAGTTTGAAAATGTATTATTTCTACCATTTACACGTTGTGTACAATTTAATTGGGTATTTTGGTCTTACAGGTTATCCAACTGCCTGGAATGATTAACTAATAAAAAAGAGCAGAACAAGAACACTCATCCTCTTCTCCTGTGGGATTTAAGAGACAAAGAGAAGGACACGAAGAGTAAAAGAGAGCATGGTGTCAGCTGCTGACCCTGATTCTTAGGCTCTCCGGAATGCTTGACTGATCCTAACCGGGCATAAAAAGCCTAAATTACCCTATTCCCATCCATATGATGCACAGCCGAGAGGTCAAAGGTCAGGACATCTTGCAGATGCCTCCTTCTCACTGTAATCAGCATCTCAGGGGAAACTGGGCTTTTCCTGATCTCTACAAAGAAACATCTGAGAATCGCAAACGCCGGGTCGAGTGCGGCTGCTCAAATATTGACAATATAAAATGATTCCATTCACAAAAAGGCCTTCGGTGGCTGGTGGGTTGAAGTCATTTTCATCTCACGCATGAAGTGAAACTGATTCCTTCCTCTCAGCCCAGTTAAGATGTCCTCATCGTGTGCCATTTTACCAACTGAAGATGCTCATAAACGCTCTCTGCTGGTTCTCTGTTTATGGACCCAATTGTTCGGCTGTGAAACCCAGGCTAGAAAAAGGGAGAATGCTGGGATAATTAGCTCAATTTCTTGGATCTGTTTCTCTCTCTGTCCCTTTGTGTTATCCTGGTATTGACATGCAAAGTGTTTGCTGAGGAGAGAGTATGATTTTCTGGCTGAGTGTCAGATGGTCTTTCACTCTCCCAGCTGGTCCAATAGCGCGTAGCCACCTGGTTTCCTTCTTTCTGGTCACGTGAGCTTGCAGAGGGTTGAGGGCTCTTTAAAAAAATCACTGCTGCGCGTTCCATCTGCTCTGGACCGAACTTCAACAACATCATCATCATCATGCCCTTACGTCTCCTAACCCTTTGGAAACAAGCTGGAGGTCGATAGAAAAGAAAGACACTGAGATGTTTGAGTCAAATTTCTCCTAGTTGAAGGATTCACACCAGGAACTGCTGCTGTGAGGATGATGAGTGCAATTATCAACGTACCGTATTCTTCGGACTATAGGTGCACTGGATTAGAAGGCGAACCATCAATAAACGTCCTGGTATTTGGGCATGAAGCTGTAACAATACGGGACAGTATCGCTAACCAATTGTTCATTGGTTGTAACATTCATTGTAACAAAAAAACAAAACAATTGTTTAAAAATGCTGACGTTGACACATGTAGACAGATTTTTGATCGTGTATTGCGTAAAGATAGTCGGTAAGCACAAGCTTATTTTACTTTACTTTACTTTACTTTACAGTCTACATTTTTTTTCATCAATTAATCATGTGTCAATACAATTTTTACAAATCAACTGAAAAATTCCTGCTTTCCCTGGGAATCGATCCCACAAACTGCTTTTTCAAACACTCAAGCTCTACTGACTTTCAATTATAATTATGACTTTCAATCTTATAATTGTTATAATTCTAAGGAATGTTGAGTCGATAATGTTAAATATAATTAATTGTTGAGTCAATGAAAAAGAATGTAGAGATATTTAATGCACCATATAATCCGAAAAATAGGGTAGGAAGAGCAGCAGGAACAAACCCTATTCGGAAATTATGGATGTACGAAGAAAAACGGAAGACGTAACTAACCACCAGTCACTTTCAATTCCTGTGGCCTGAGAAGTCAGGCGAGTGACTTCAAGCCAAACTTTCCCTGTGGCGTGTCATGAGGCTGCGACTTCCTCAAACCCACCGGAACGAAAGCGACATGTGAGTTGCGCCAGTGGGCCACAGCTGAGTCAGCGCGTCATTCTTCAGCGCTCAGCTGTTTAAGTCACGGTAACGTGATCGCTGATGACGTTTTAATAAACTGCTTCGGGTGTCATTCAAACTGTCTGGCAGATGTAAATATTTCCTCCCCTTTATTGTACTGCAGAGGTCGAGCGAGGTCAGCTCAGTCCCACTGGGAACCAGTTGCTGAGGGTGTGTGATGGGACATATGGGGACCGCTGGAGATGTGAAACGGTGTGAGGAAGTGAGTCAGTTGTAGCCAGTTCATTATTGCTCACTTATAGCCAAGTGCTCAATGTCTGTTTTGTGTGAGGTTGAGAAGCTTCCGGCCCAGGATGTAAATATCCACCAGATCTCAGATACAACGCAAGGTCAGAGAATAGGAGATTTCGCCAATTCACCTGTTTTATTCCCCGTTGGCGGCTTTAAATAAGACTCACGCATCTTAAATCAGGTTTTAAACGCTGAATGCTAATTAGCGCAGCATTAGAGGGCGTGAATGACCTTGATGACAGCCACATCTGGAGAAAAGCGCATTAACTGTGTTAGCATGCTACATTAATGCATCAGAACTTCACATCATCACTCATCTGAAATGTGCGCACACACATACACACACACACTGACACACTCGCACGCACACACACGCCGTGATATGTTTGCTTTTACATCATTTGTTTTCTTTTGCAATGGTCTTCTTTTTTCCTTTAGAAGACAAAATACACATTGAAGTTTAAGTATTTGGTAATGTATGTATTATTAATAATAATGATATCTAGGGTGCTTACAGTATGCTTAAGTGTACTTACATATTCTATAAGGACCTAAACTACGACAATTAACAAGATTTTTTATCTAAAACAAGTTGCTCCCTTTAATAAATAAAAATATTTTTTTTATTTATTCCAATACTTATATCCAATATTTTTTTTACAAAATATTTAGTATAATATAAATATTATTTATAATAATAATAAAAATAATAATATATTTTATATAATCATTATAAATATATAATCCGAATTTTTATATTATTAATATCCATATGTTTTCAAAGTAATGTACTTACAGAATTTACATAAAAGAGTGAACAAGTTGCTCCTTTTTATAAAATGAAATGCTTAAACGTAAAATATCCAGAATTTTCAGACTTATATTGGATATTTTTATTAAAAATCATAATATTATATTTTATTATAATACTATGTTATATATTATTAATACCCAATATTTTTCGGACTACTGTACTAACAGAATTCTTAAGTGTGCATACAATAGAAAATAATCTATAAAAACAATTAAAACTACAAAGATGAAAAGGTTTACTTATCTAGAACAAGCTGCTCCTTTTTTAATAAAATGAAATGCTTGAATCTATTTTTAGATTTTAATCCATCATCAAAACTCATAAACAATGAATATATTGTCTAGTATGTTAGCGACACAACAGGTTGTGGGTTCGATTCCGACAGAAAGCTTGCTGCTTCGTTTGGTATAAATATGCCGGTTGAATGCAGAAACGTGACGGAATGTGTTTACCTGTGCATTACATGCATGAGTTAACACATGTATAACGCAAAAAACAAGGTCAAGTTGAAATTCCCAGTATTCACAATTTAAAGGTCAGTGGTCACGGGATCATCTGGCAGAACCGCAGATGCAGTTTTCAGTCGTGACATATTTCATCTACACACACGAAAAAATAATATTCATAACTATGTGTGTGTATTATAATCCAGTATATACCTAAGAGAAGTTTCAGCTCAGGTCAAGTCACAATCTGTTCTAATGGGAATTGAAGCAGTGAATTATAATGATATTACTAATGCATATAAGGCACTAAAACTCAATATACAGCACATTTACACAGAACACACGGCTGAGGCTTTTGGCAGGGCGGCGTTCCTCAGTTACCTCAGTGCGTCTCAAACTAATTATTGTGGATGCCCGAGGTGTTAAAACAGCTAATACACTTGGCGTGGACCTTAGGAACATTTGCCAAACCCTGAACTCTGAATGGACAGGCCTCGACGTCTCTTGCCCATTGACCTCTCAGGGTTGGTGGAGATTCTCCCTAAAGTTTTTCTCAGCCTCCATTGTGCTTGATCTTTCCCCTTCCAGTCCTGATTCTCTACATTTCGATTCTCGCTCCAGAATTCCCTCTATCCATCTCGTCTGGGTGATTTATGATTTTTGCTCACGTCTGGAAAAGGACACTAGCTGCTTTAACATAATGAAAGGATTGAGAGAGTGTCCATTTGGAGCAGGGCCAGCTCAACACTGTGAGCTCATCACCATGGCAACCTTCAGACAGATCCTCACCTTTCAGAGTCACTTCTGCTGTCATTGAGTTTTATGATGTTCATCTCTAATGCTCCGCTTCCTAAATTTGCACTGTCACGACATCGACAAGCTGCGACATGAGAACGTTCTGAAACACGGTGCTAAACTGAACTTGCCAAGTTCTATTAATATTTGCCTAAACGCATTGATTGTTTAAAATAGAGTCCTTGTCTTCTTCTTCATGCAAAAACTAAACGGTAATGATTTTCATAAACTTCCTTTATTTTAAAATACTGTGTTTTCCCCAAAAAATATTTCATAGTTTTAAATTAGATGAACTGGTTTAAGAACAAGACCAAAATATAAAAACAAATAAAGAAAGAAAAAACGATCTAGCAAAAGATTTTGACCAGAAAGGAAATAGTTCTCATGATTGCTTTTATTTTAAAATGTGTTTTAACATGTTTGATTGTTTGCAATAGACAACTTAAATAGATGATAACTGTTTTAAGAACAGGACAAAAAGAAGGAAAGACAGATAGAAAGTAACAACATATGAAGGAACACAACATAATAGAAGGAAAGAAAAAATAAATAAAGAATAAAAGAAAGAATGAATGAAAGAAAAAAATTAGAAGGAAAGAAAGGAAGGAAGGTGGATGGATGGATATATAGATGAATACATAAAAAGAAGGAAAGAAAGCAAATTGATTGAAAGAACGATGGAATGAATAATGATAGATAGATAGATAGATAGATAGATAGATAGATAGATAGATAGATAGATAGATAGATAGATAGATAGATAGATAGAAGAAAGAAAAAGGAAAGAAAGATACAAAGAAAGCAAGATGGTAAGAAGTACAGATTATTAAATTGCCAATTCATTACTAAATTAATACATTTTAAGACAATCTCAATGTTTCTTTTGATTGCTATTTGATCCTACTTTCAAACAAGTGTTGTTGTGAAAGGAAGGAAGGTGGATGGACGGATATATAGATGAATAGATAAAAAGAAGGAAAGAAAGCAAATTGATTGAAAGAACGATGGAATGAATAATGATAGATAGATAGATAGATAGATAGATAGATAGATAGATAGATAGATAGATAGATAGATAGAAAGAAAAAGGAAAGAAAGATACAAAGAAAGCAAGATGGTAAGAAGTACAGATTATTAAATTGCCAATTCATTACTAAATGAATACATTTTAAGACAATCTCAACGTTTCTTTTGATTGCTATTTGATCCTACTTTCAAACAAGTGTTGTTGTGAGCTGAACTTTTCACATTTGCAAATTCCTTTTATCATTTACTTCTCGACACGTATCCTCCACACGTCTGTACAGCGAATGCGCTTTTCAACACTAATAAAAGCACATTCAGGGCAACATTGGCCTCCTGGCTGCATCTCTCTCTATCACTGGAGCGCTGAGTTTATTCTACCTCGCTGCTTCCTTCTTCTCTCCTGCCATAAAGCCCAACACCTCACCTGCAGCTGACAGCACATCACACTCCCCAGCGCTTTCGCCCACTGAGGGTCCTTCAGTCAGCCCAAACTTCCGGCCATTGGCTCGTCCAGCGCGCTTGTGCAACGGTCAGATCCGACAACAGCTGTCGAGTCTGCAAGGTCACTCTATCCAAAAAATCTAACCTTTCAGCTCGGGCTGCCGGAAACCATTCGGAGCTGAAAGGAGAGATTAAGCATCGAATGAACATGATTAAAGATGCTAAATATTTTTACTCTGAGAACTCGGAGGCTGCGGTCATGCATATTTATGAAGGAAGCATTTCCATTTTTATCTCAGGGAAACAGAGTGACCTTACCTAAAAATAAATGGACAGGATGATGCGTGGAGAATGTTCAAGCGTGTGTGTGACACGGATCTGAGTCTGTCTGAAGCCAGTGCGCGCTTGATAAGGGACGTGATAAGATTGAATTTTGAAGGAATTATAAATCCAGCTAGAAAGGAAACGGCAGCTGCTCAAACCATCCAAACAACCAGAATTCTCTGGAACTAAATGCTTCACTATACCCCAGTGTGCACTATTTCGTCTACACTTGCCTGCAACCTACAGAATTGGTGCATCCGGTCCAACAGAACCCCAACAGCTCTGATTATATATGCCCCAGTAATCAAGCACACTTAATTAAACTCATCTGCTTATTACAACACACTCTTCCAACACATCACAGATCTGCGACTTCCACTGTTTCAAATATTTATGATTTAAACGTTCCCAAAATAAGCCTGTGTCACTTCATCGTGACTTCATCCGTGATGAAAAAAATAAACAGTAAAAGAATCAAGGCTATATGGTGAAAGCTGACGTAAAGCAACTCAATGGAGTGCTAAAAGTATGACAGAAAATATTTAAACCTTCCTTTTGTTTGTGTTCATAAAATGACTTCAACTGACATGGAGAAATTAGCATTTCCGACCAAATTTTTTGTCTACTTTTCCTACATTTCCTTTATTCCACTTCCAAAACGTAAAATTGTTTTATAATTTTATGATTATTTTCAAAGACGCAGACAAAACTAGAAGGGTAAAGCAGGAAGGACACGCTGGAACAAGGCCACGGACCCTGGGGTCTTACCCGCCTGGTCTACTATTCACCCACAGTTGCTGAAATATAATTCCCTACGGCCTAAAACGTCTCCCTACACAAAGAATGCACAAGTGTAAAGACAAACACAAAGCTTGACCTTAATATTTTAATAGAAGCCGAGGTTGCGGCGACTTTCGCAGGAAATTACATGGGGTGGAACGAAGGCACTGACCTTTTTCTTTTCTTCGCAAAGCACTTTCGCTAAAGACAAAATTGTAATAATGCCCTGATATGGGTGGTCACTCTGCCCGCGTTTGTCCGTTCACAAGTTGCAAAGAAATAAATCTACAAAAGCAGTATAATGCGCTCCTGGGCGGTGGGGTAATGAATCTATGGCTAAGCCAAATCAGTGATGTTTCCAGGGTCACGATAGGGTTCACACGGGCCTCCATCTCTCGCTCTTTCAGTGTGCAAAAAGACCTCCATATTAAGCAATTCATTAAAAAACAAATATGTTATGGACTGATATGTCAGGACCCACGTGAACGATTACTGAAGCTCAACAGTTGTCGGATCTCACATCCAGATCATCTGCTGTGCCCATCCTGGCTTGAACTGCTTCACCCTCATATCATCTCACACACGCAAACACACTCAGCATCAGGCAATCTGGGTAGTGTGTTTCACCCCCAAAGCCCCCCGTCACTCTTTCCTCCTCCCTACTACCCTTTGTTAGGTTCCAGCAGATGGATCTGAGAACAAAGAGCCCGGTCCTATTCCACCCTACCCCCATCACACACTCAAGCATAACACACACTCATCACATATTCTGCAGGATGCTTCAATTCAGAACAATTTACTAGATAACAACACCACCCTCGTTTGCACCCTTGCACAACCTTTCAGCCTCTTCCCTCCATCTCTATTAAGTCCACTCTGTGCGTGTGTGCGTGCGTGTGTGTGTGTGTTAGTGTTTGTTTGGGTAGCAGGTGTATAAATCTCTGAATTGAAGGGGTCAGTGTCCAATAAAATCAAGACGATTGAAGTCAATTTTCTCATTGACAAGCTGCAAATCAACACCAGAAGTAAATTGAGAGGATCCGAACCGACCCGTATCCAACCTGATCAGCTTGTCAATTCATCCAAAACTTGTCAATTCATCCAAAACCCACAGAAACCGGCCGTTTCCACTTTTGCACATTTTTTGAGACAAGTTTAGACAGAAACGTTTTTGATTGATATATAAAACGAGACACTCAAAACTATGGAAATAAAACATTATGAAATAATACATAGATAGATGGATGGATGGATGGATAGATAGATAGATAGTTTATTTGTCCCACAAATGAAAACATTTAATAATAGATATAAAATAAAATGGTTACATATAGTCTATATAAATATAAATCAAAACTTGTTAAGCCTATCTATTTCTCAACCTGTGGGATGGCAAATTTAGAGGGATTCTTATATTTGCCGACTGGAGAAAAGATGATGAAGAACTGGTAATCTGAGAGAAAAACCTGCCAATTATCATTGCTTCCTTAGAAAGGTAAAATACTTTCTTTCCCCAAACCGAATTATTTTCATGACATAAACCAACATGACAAGTAGGACTAAACGATTAAATACTGTACAAGTGTGCAGCTATGAAAGCGGAAGGAAATGTGATGAAATGGAGCGTCTAGTGTGTGGGAAGTGCTAGAGTGCCGTCTAAATGAGCTATTTGGGTTTGGATATTTGAATAGATGGTATTTAACTAAGAGGCCCATTAGCTTGGCCATCAAAAGCTTCTGCCTGGTGCTTCTGTAAGACATAAAGGCACCTGCCTCCAACACCCCATCATTTAACCCCCTCCTTTCCACCCAAATCCAGACTCCTGTTAAAATATTGAGCAGGTACTTAAGTGTAATTTGGCTGAGTGCGGCCAATGCTGAAGGGTCCTTCACTCTCCAAAGACGTTCCGAGGAGACGGAACTAACGCCGTCAATTATTGATGCTCTTATTTGACATCTCAGACCAAACAAAAAAGAGCCGATTCAAGCATCACTTCGTCTGCTGGTTTACTTGACAAATTATATCAAAAGAATTAGGTTAAAGTAATTTGGAGCACCTGCAACTTTGCTGGCGCTTTTACAAGCTGTAGAAAATAGTACAATAACTTAAGATAAATCATTGTGGCTCTTTTGAATCTTTTGATTCTTTTTTTAAACTAACCATTTAAAATGATAATGTGTCATTTAATGTAAATCACGTGTAATATCAAATGCCAAACGAAATAAATCATGTCCATATTTCCATCAAAATACTGTAGCAGATTATATTGAAAATAAATAAATAATAAATAATATATTTAATTTTTCACATTTTATTTTATTATTTGAGTAAATACAATACAAAAATATATTATTTATTTTATGTTAAGTATATCATAAAAATGATATGTATTTACTGTACATGTAAATGTGCATCACCTGTTGCTTTAGTGTGAACAGGAGTTTAGATTTGCTTTACAAAATATGTCCGGAACATAGAAAAGGCAGAATATGTACGATTTAAAAAATGGGAAAAAATAAACTGAAAAGAACGAATAAAAGAAGAGCAGATCAAACAGTGAGTAGAGAAAGGGAAAGTTGATCTTTGCAAGAGGAAGGAGGAGTGTAATTATGTGGAAATGAGCAGTCTCCCAGCATGCTTCACTCCCTTGGCAATACCGACAGGAGCCATTTGTCATCTGCCCCAAAATGGCATCTCTAGAGCCTGTTTTAGAGAAGGAGAGCTTGCAGAAGAGTGGGAGTCTTTCCTTCTCTAATCTCATCACAGATTCCTGCACTCACTTTCTCTCTCTCCAGCTATCTATCCTCAAGCATCAGCACTTCCATCGCTCGGCTTCAGAGATCCCAGCACTCACCATGGCTGAAAGCCTCAAAGAGGATGTGATGCGATTAGAGGGCAAAGCCTTCTACAGGTGTCATTTTTCTTCTTTATTAAGACCTTATAAAGCTTGGTGTAACTATGGTACGCTACCCTAAATATAGGATGCGGATGATTAAATTACTCCTAGTATGGTTATAGGACACATCCATTGTGATGATCCATTAGGAGGTTAAATCATATTTCCATGGAGATATTGAGAAAACCAAAAAAAGAGCCGAGTGTGGAAGGAAGAAACACTCCTGGGCTTTATCATAAATATGACGCAAGATAAAGAAAGAGGTTAATAGAGAAATATTCTGCAAGGGAAAAAAGGCAGTTTATCATTACAAGTCACAAAACAATGAGATCATGCTGGATACAGGAGATGAAAAAAGAACGTGTGAGGGAGAGGGAAGCAGTGTTGAGAAAAAAGGAAGAGGAGGACAGCATCTCCCAGCGTGGGTTTTGTGTTTCTCATCTGAGCAGGCCAAGCAGCAGCAGCATCCGGATAAATGAAACCACAGCGGAGGCAAAGAGAACCAGACACCTGGGATCAGTGAAACAGGAAACATTCCGGAGAGGGACTGAAAGAGTGATGGAGGAAGAAAAACATCCAGAGAGGGAGAATAAAAAAACTAGCCCTGTTTTAGCATGAGATGGATGAGAAGATGCTGAGCAAATCCCCTCCACAAAATAATCATTGGATGAAACCCAAGGCCTTTCACAGCACACAGCAAGCAGACCTGATCGGCCCTCTGGCCCACCGGCGCGGGGGGTGGGGTGGGCAGGGAACCGCCTGTCCTGGGGCACTGACCAGATGCTCGGATGAAAGATCAGGATTTTTCCTCTTTGTTTGAGTGGTGTAGAGGGGAGTGATGGGACTATCATCTACGCAACCTGTAACAATTCACTTGTTGATAATAATGATGGATTTATTCAAATGTATGCAATGCACATCGGCATAAAATACAACTGCTCATTTTATGTAAAGTACACAATAATAATAATAAATAAAGCTAAAGTGATATAAAAATGAATTCATATTTATAAATATATTTTCTACTCAGGCTAAAAGCATAATGTTTTTGGCCGTAATTCTTTTAAGGAATAACACACTGTTTTCGTTAAAGCATTCAAACATTTAAATATGTTTAAACATTCGTTAAAACATATTTAAAAAAGTATATATTAAAAAACAAAAACAAATACAAAAATGTATATACATATATATATTTTTTTTCATAAAAACAATATTACAAATATTTAAAATCCTGTTTCTAAATTAAAATCCTAAACATTCTAAAACGTTTTTTTACGTTACTGACAAAATTGTGTTGGATTAAATTGTTTTTTCTCTTGTGTCTTTTTGTATTAAAAACATAAAATCGAATCGAATTGATTAGAATGCCATTATTTTCATACAATGAAATTGGGAGCGCTACTCTGTTTGGTGCAAGAAAAGCAAAAATATATACGTAATTTAGTTAAAGTATTTTAGGTGCGAGTGAGTGTATGCGGCGTGTGGTTTATTCAGACACTTCATTAAGTGAATGGGGGGCCGGTTCGAGAGACTCCCACTTGCTTTACATGTGCGCACAAAGACACACCGAACAAAAAGCATGCAACACGCAGGCAGATGCCGACATCATCTTCTGTCTTACGAAGCCTCGGGAACAGTGACCTTCATCATTTGTCATTACAACAATGACTGTGTGCAAAACAGCACTTTATTATAAAAAAAATAGTAAAAAGAAGCTAATTTTATTTTTTATCAATTCTGGCCTTAATCTATGAAAGCTTCTGTTATAGCTTCAGCATCAAAGCATGAGTGTTATTCTCAGGCAGTAATTAGCTCTGGGAAATGCAGAACCTGGTGCATAAACACTGCCACTTGCACATTCAAAACTAGTAATATTAATATTTGACGTTACAGACTTCGGCAGGAAGAGCAGGAGCAGTGTTTGTCTTTTATTGTCGAGAAAACACACCCGGGTGGAACTTGTTGTTGCATCTCGCTTTAAGACTATGTGACATTTCAGGTCTCCCGTTCTCTCTCTATTCTTTTTCTCTTTCCTCTCTCTTTCTCTCCAACTAGTCATATTAATATTTGATGTTGCAGACCTTTTTCTCTTTTTTTTTCTCTCTATCCTCTCTTCATTTTTCTCTCTGTTTCTTCCTTCCTCTCTCTCTATCCTCTCTTCTTTTTTCTCTTTCTTCCTCGCTTTCTCTCTCTCCAACTAGTAATATTAATATTTGAAGTTACAGACATTTTTTTTTTTTTATCTTTTTTTCTGTCTTTCCTCTCTTCTTTTTTCTCTTTCTTCCTTCCTTTCTCGCTCTCAAACTAGTAATATTAATATTTGACGTTACAGACCTTTTTCTCTCTCTTTCTCTCTCTCTCTCTCTCTCCTCTCGCTCCCTCTCTCTCTCTCATCTCTCTCTCTCCTCCTCTCCCCCCCTCTTTCTCCCTCGTCTCTCTCTGTCCCTCCCTCTCTCTTTCTTCCTCTCTCTCTCTCTAACTAGTAATATTAATATTTGACGTTACAGACCCCTTTTCTCTCTCCTCTCTTCTTTCTCTCTCCTCTCTCTATTCTTTTTCTCAATCTCTCTCTTCTTTCTCCCTCTCTCTCTCTCTCTCTCTCTCTCTCTCTCTCTCTCTCTTCTTTCTCTCTCTCTCTCTCTCTCTCTCTCTCTTTCTCTCTCTCTCTAAGGAGCGGTGTTGTGAGAGTATGGGAGGGGGGGTATCAGAGGGGGGTCTCTGTCTGTCTGTGTGAAGGCACAGACGGTTCAGTAGTAATGTGATGTGTGTCCCGAGGGATGTTTGATGGATTAATGCTGAGCAGCTCCATTGCGATGTACCACCTGATCTCACTCCCACCGTCTGCCTCTATAAAACCTGCCTGACTGCTGATCTCAGCTAGTCTCAGTCTCTCCTCTCTCTGTCTGTCTCTCTCTTTTCCCCCCTCTCTCTCTCTCTCTCTCTCTCTCTCTCTCTTTCTTCTCTATCTCTTCATTTGCCCGGCCGCCTCCGCTGCGGGCCAGGAGCTATCCAGTGCTGAACAAGTGATTTTTTTTTCTTTTTTTTTTTCCAGCGACGTAAGCGGGTGTGTGTATGTACAGTAGCAAGCACACTCATACACACATCCTCATTAGACGTCTCCTACGGGCTCCTGGTTTTTTTTTCTCCCCCCTTTCTCTACAGTCACCGTTTTTTGTTTTTGTTTGCCGAGCGTGGATCTTGTCTTTTTCTCTGGAAGGATTCTGTCTGGGACGCCTCTGAGATTTTTTTTTCCAGGATTTTTTTTTTTTGCCTGGGTGTGTGTGTCTTTCCGCGACCGATGTGAAGGATTCCTGGTGGCAGTGTATTCAGATCGAGCGCGCCCGTGTGTGAACCATGCCTCGTTCATTTCTGGTGAAGAAAATCAAGCTGGATGATTTCTCCTCGTCTCCGGTGACTGCGTCGAATCATCATAACCACCACCATCATCATCATCATCACGAGCTGGATGATTCCTTCACACGCTCTCGCTCCAGCCTGGGCGTCCGGCTGTGTGAAAATGGTGAGTGTCTGCGTTCATACGCGTGTACAGTATCTTCACGTCCGTGTTTATTCCCAAACAATCGAGAAACGTGGCGGTCAGACGCATTTGCCCTCAACGATATTCCCTTTTGACGCTTTGTGTTCTGAACATTGCGTAAAGTCCAACAGATGTTACATAAAGCTTCACGCGCCGTCGCTTCGGGATTCCAACTTAATCCTTAAAAACCTCCGTCCTTTCACCCCCCAGCCCCCCGTCCTCCATTGTGACCCCCAGACTGTTTGTTTTTGTTTTTTCTGACGTGCGGACACAAATCAGGTCACGCCAAGAGATCAGCTTATGTGAACGAAGCCATAGGAAAGCACGCGACAGCGCGACGAAACCAGTTCCTAACCACTAATGCTAACATTAACATTCTGGACCCAGACTTGTGCTTTGTGGGGCTGTTGTGTTTGTCCTTAGCTAATACTGCCCTTGAGTTTCACCCCCCCCACACACAGCATCGCTCCGACACACTCTCTCTTTCTCGTTCACCTCCCCCATCCTTCTTTCCTCCACCTCATCTCACTGTTTCTCTCGTCCGCTCTCCTGCTTCCGGGTACATGGATGCGAGTGGTGGAGGGGGAGGTCAAATTTCTGCAATCGTTGAAGCCACAGGAGACGTCGGAACACAATACTGTACAGCTCGAAAAACGTGGAAAAGAGAAAGGAGAGAGAACGGCGGACTGTAGTTACATGATGAGGCGTACGCTGGCGCCGCACACACACACAATAGGACAAATAGCATCACGCACTAGAGCGAGCCCAGCATCCCTAAGCGGACATGATGGGACAGGCTGAGCTAAACTAAGCTAGTCTGGTGTGAGCAAAGGGAGTCCAGAGAGCTCCGTGTCCTAACAGACAGATTTCAGGAGCAGATGTGTGGCTCCCTCTGCTCTACTATGCTGTTTTTCACAGATAAGCGAGATAAGACGTGAGGGATATCTTCCCACCTGTTACCAAAACACAACAGACTGTTTATCCGTTTTTTGGGTCATTGTACGATTATATGAATTTATAATCTCTGCTGCTCCTTTTAAATTCGCATTTACGGTTTTAGTGTTGAACGTGCTCGTTTCGATTGTACATAGCGTTCTAAAAAGCCGTAATTGTTTGTGTAAAAATGGGAATTTTTTCGTTGTCCACACGCAGCAAATGGTTTTGCCATTTGGAATGTGTAACAATTATTTGCTGTAGTTATTGTGAAATGTACACGTATTGAACTATTTAAAAGACTCATAGACCTATTTTATCTGTATAATATTAATAATATATGATAATAATACTATCAGTAGTAATAATAACAGATTTTCAAATGTGAAAAACACTATTATTTTGATGACATTATTATGGATAGGATATTTTAGGATCATAATTAGGTATAGAAAAACAAGAAAATGGTTAACGCAAACATTACAATACCAAGTCTAGAGAATTTTTATGTTTCAAATAATAATATATATATAATATAATAATAATAATAATAATACGTAATAATAATACAAATGTTTGATTATAATCAATTGATTATATTTTTCTTGACCTTGGATATTGCTTTTTGTGTTTACTGTAATGGCATTCGCCTAAACATATAGAGTACACAATAAAACATCTTGCAGGCTTTCCTTTTTAGTGCATATATTAAATTAAAAACATTTATTCACAGATCTGGCACCTCGTGTATTATGTCGGAAAAATTCAAATGGCAATAAATGCGTCTGGACCTTGTTGCTGCCAGAAATCCTTTTAGCGGTTCCAGAACGACCCTCGTGATGCATTAAGTCTCGCTCTTCACGATGAAAGGCCTCCATAATCAGTCTAAAGAAGTTAGCAATGAGTTGATTTGTTTCAATTGAGGAAGCAATTGTCTTGTCTATTGTAATATTAAAACCCAAAGATTAATATCTGAGATTTTGTTTAGGAATTCCAAAAGTTATAGAGATCTAAAACCTATATTTCTGAAAAAACAAACAAACAAACTACTTTTAAAGTACTTTGCAAATTTTGTTAATCCTTACCACATACACTACTATCAACTAAAAACGCATATTTTACACAAGCAAAGAGAGGTTGGCTTTTGTTTTTCATTCTCAGGAAAATAATCAGCCACAACCACAATTAACCATCTTAACCAGCCATTACCGTGTTAAAAGCCATGGGTCGTGCTCTGAAATGTACACGCTCTTATTTTGGCATGATTACGCTCTCCGATCAGCGTATGGATCAATGGCTTGTCTTTCATCTGCCCTTCTGAAATGCAGATAAAACATAAAACCGTAAGAAACAAACATTTTTTTAGATAGCGTAACGTTAACCGTAATAATATTCATACTATAAGACACACGTATAATCCCAAAGAATGGTCCAAAATTGTGCATCGTATGATCAGGAAAAAATGTGAAAACAAATTCAAAATTACACAATAATGGAGCTACAACACGCAAAGTAACACGATACATAGTCTGTTTCAGCAATTTATTAAAGACGAATTTCCCCACTGTACCTGTGCTCTTCCCATCCAGGAATACAGTGCGTGTGACTCTCTAATTGCTTTACACCTCGAGTTTAGTGGAAAGGTCAACAAGTTAATAACCTGCTGATGGTTAATTTCTCTCTCCGTCCTGCTGCAGGCTACATCCAGGATTACATCAGTTCTTCCACATACACAGAGGAGAAGCAGGCTAATATGAAAGTGGCCCCTGGGATGTCAGATCCACTGTACTCTCCCGTCAGCAGTGGAGGAGGGGAGTACTGCCAGCCGGACCTGGAGCATCCCGACAGCCCTCAGTCCGGCCTCACAGCCCGCGGCTACTTCAGCAGCGAGAGCGAGTCCCTGGCCGAGGGTTACACCATGGATGCGTTCTTCATATCTGACGGCCGCTCCAGGAGGAAGGCGGAGGTCACGGAGGCGAGGAAGGAGGACGAAGAGGAGAAGGAGGTCAGCGGGGGGAGCAACGGTCCCAGACACACATGCAACGAGTGCGGGAAAACCTACGCCACCTCGTCCAACCTGAGCAGACACAAGCAGACCCATCGCAGCCTGGACAGCAAAATGGCACGCAAATGTCCCACCTGCGACAAGGTCTACGTGTCCATGCCGGCGCTGGCCATGCACATCCTCACTCACGACCTCAAGCACAAATGTCATGTGTGCAGTAAAGCCTTCAGCCGTCCGTGGCTGCTCCAGGGCCACATGAGATCACACACCGGTGAAAAGCCCTTCGCCTGCGCTCATTGCGGGAAAGCCTTTGCTGACAGATCAAATCTACGAGCCCACATGCAGACACACTCGGCATTCAAGCATTACCGCTGCAAGCGCTGCAATAAGACCTTCGCGCTGAAGTCCTACTTGAACAAGCACTACGAGTCCGCCTGCTTCCGAGGATCCGGGGATGAGGACGAGTCCGGTTCGGAGAATTAGAAACGGAAAGAAACGAGAAGAAAAAACGAGAAGATGTGACACTATCAAAACCAACCCCCATCCATGTAGTCCCCACGTCACCGACCTTACCCGCATCCTCCCTTTTTTAGAAAGCAATATTTTCACCAAGAAGAGAAGAAAAAACCAAACCTACCCAATAATAAGAAGACAATAATAAAATAGATGCTGGAATTCTTCCCTGATAAACAAAGACTACCCGCTCATACAAATACTTACAACTACGAGGCCTGGCATGCAAATTTTTATGAGCATAATGTTATTAATAACGATAGTAATAATATTTAGATTATTGAGGTTTTATAGCAAATCCCAAAAAAAAAACGACAAAAAAAGGAGAGCAACGCGTTTGTGCTTTTTTGAGAAATGAGAATCAATTTGTATTTTTATGCTGCTCTTTTATTTTCGATTCTTTTGCAACTGCCAACATAAACTTTTTACGAAAATGTGAATAACGACAGTATTTGCAAAAAAAAAAGGAAAAAAAAAAAGATTGTAGACCTCTGAAAAGGTACGAAATTTTGTTACACTTTGGTATTTTATTTATTGGTGTGTTATTTTTATATTTGACGTTCTGCAGTTCCTTGCTTCCATTTTTATTTATTGACATTTATTTATTTATCGTGCCAATCATTATTTGTGACTTTTTGAGCTTGAAGGAAAAGCACTCGAGACGGAACATTTCAGTGACTCAACATTTCAATTCAGATCACAGGGACTTTGATCCACATCTTTAGCAGATCTTTGCTCACGCCGCTGAGCTTCCTGCACAACTGACCCCAAATCAGACTGCATGTTCTTCTAATACTCGGAGCTCCGCCCCTTGTCTTCCTGTTCCATATTACCTCACCTAGAGGCAGGTATGACCTCTGACCTCTCAATGCTCCTGTCACAAAGCCTCATTTCTGCCATTTCAGTATTATTGTCGTTGAGTATTTATGTATTTAATCAAGCACTGATTTTTTGGTTCTCTATTTATTGATGTGTATTTATGTTATCTATTTATTTATTTATTTATTTATTTAATTATTACTCTGTGTTACGAATACTGAACTGCCGTTGACCTTTTAAGATGCTGCTCTTTAAAGAAACTCTTTATATGCATGATTCAGCTGTAGAGGGATTTTAGGTATTTTTGCAAAGGAACGGTATGCGGTGTTTGAGACAGATTTCAGGGGATGATGCTTTGTTTAATGGGCAATAATTTTTCTTAGGTACAGCAACTTGTATAATCACAGCTGTCCTTTTAGCAGTCGATGTAGGGCAATAAACAAAAACCTCCAAGGTCATTCTCTCCATTCGTTGTTTCTGTATCACCGACCCATCCAGAGCTCCACCAGCGTTGTGTGTTTTTCTGTTCAGCCACATCTTTCACATCACAACTTCTCTCATCGCTGCATGCCAAACAACTCGAGTCCAAACGATAGACAAATCCCCGCAGAAGCAAAAGCACTTCTTTTTCTATTACAGTGATAATAAATAAGCTACTTTTGAAAAACAACGCCCGGATGAGTTTGTGTCTTATACATAGGCTAGACTTAGTTTAACACAAAAGTAAAACTCTACAAAATGCCGACCAACAGCACGACAAGTTTCAGACTCTTAGTAAACAAAAATAATGACCATCCTTGCTGGCCAATCAGCGCAGATTATTCAGACAGACTGTGTCTGAGGTGAAGAGAGTGGTGGGATCAGGGCAGAGATGAAAACAAACAGGGTCTTAATGACAGCTCTGGTGGAAATAACTGAGCATATGGCATTGATGTGCTGCTGCTGCTGCTGCTGCTGTATAATAAAGATCTGAAAGATGTTTGAAGATGAAAGCGCGAGATGCACCATCAAATAATGGGACAGTGTAAATCAGCTGCGTCTTTTCCATCTGTCCTGAAACATCCAATTAATCCAACCAAAAATAAACGTGAAACAAAAACAGCTTTCACTATCCTGAGTGACGAGCAAAGCGCAGTGCTCAGCATCAGGACCGATTCCGATGTTGAAGTGAATTTAGACAGTGTCTGCTGGCCCAGAGTTAACAGGTGTTGGTGGACAGACAGTAGTCAGAGAGCATAATTGAGTCTGCGTTTGACCTTGTGAGGAAGGTTGAGCAGCAGCAGCCAAAGGCTCTGTCAGCGTTTTGCATATTGTAAAAAGGACGGCACAATCTCAGTAATGGGCCAAAACCTGCGGGGAATAGATAATGAGTTTCTCCTCCCATTTTTCTTCCGCTCTTCCGTTTCAAATCCATCCATTTCTGACTTTGTACATTGGCATGCTGTCTCTCCATCGGCCCTCGGGCTGAGGTCAGTCTCCAGTGTTGTTTTCATTACTGATGGCCACCAGTGTCAGAAATTAAATTATTTTAGTTCCCCAAATTGATTTTTAAACTTAATTTTTGGGGATTTTTTTTAAACGCAGTAGTAATTAAATTGAATACATCAAGTAACATGTAATGCAATTTATAACTTTTTGAACAACAGATTCTATTATTACGGCTTCATGTATGCGTTTCTAAAACTGGTGCATTTGATCTGACGTTCCTTAGCCATCACCAATGCTTCTATCTCATACTTATATTAATCAGTTTTTATTATTATATAGTATATATTCAACAGGCTAAGTTGGCTGTACTTCACATAAAGCTTGTAGCACTTTGACAAAGAGCAATTTTAAAGGACTAGCATCATCCTCATCATCGTCATCATCATCTGTTCATTTTTATCTCAAACAGAAATGACATCATCCACAAACTTACAATAACTGAAGAGACTGAGAATTCAAACGTGACTCCTGAAACGAGTGTAAATATGTACATACATCTCAGCAATAATGAGACGCTGCATGTGGGGAAAGTCGATCCCTTTGCTTTTACCTTTCCTGAGCAGTTTAACCCTGGACAGGCTGAATAGGATCAGGGACGTCATTTGCTCATTACCTGCTGTAGCGACCAGCAATATTACCAACGGTGATCACTTTCTCTCTTCACCACCAGGATATTTCCATGTTTCTTTGTCTTTATTCCACTCCTTTTTTCTCTATTTTTTTCTTTGTGGAAGTGCCCAGCCTGGCTGAACAATAAACTGAAGTGCCAAAAAATAGAGTTATTTCCATGACAAAAGCCTTCAGCATATGGTAGGCAACTCACAGCTCTCCATATGGTCCTTGAGAGATTTCGGATTGTCTCTCTTCTTTATCTTGCCTTTGCCTATCTTTCTCTTCTCCCTCTATCGTCTTTCTTGTGTAAAAACAATACTTTTTCACCTCTGATATTACATTTTGCCTGTTATGAAGGGTAAAACTAATAGTGATGTTTATGAACAATAAAACCAATAGCACAAGCACTCTGCCTTATTCTTGTTTCATTTCACGCAATTTTTTTTTCCAATTTCAAAAGATTTGAGATGCTCAATAACTTTATAAGCAAAATAATATGAAAAATCACAAGTGACATGTATATCATCTGTTGCATAGTTATGAAGAAAAAAAAAAGTAATTTTTATTTGTCAATTTTTGTATTTTCTGATAGGATGGAATTACAAGACTATGTTGTGCCTAAATATGACAC
>CM051498.1:21674403-21755733 GCA_028031935.1 Paedocypris micromegethes | reverse complement strand
TCCGCGGTGGAGGGCAATACCGACACGGTGTAGGCCTGCGGGAGCAAACCCCATTTGGGGCCCAGTCTCCCGTCTTAGTGTTTCCTCTACCCTTGACAGGCTAGGAACACGCCCAGTCCGCTCTACACACCAGGGGTCGCGGCCGACGGAGGGCCGAGATCCCTGGAGCCCCGGCCTCTGTTTCCCCTGACGGGCAATCAGGCGAAATGAGGGGTTCCTTGGTGCCACCGAGTCCAGACTAGCGAAGAGTCCTAGTTCTGACTGCGTGTGTGTTTTCTTCCTCAGGCGATACTCACCGAGTTATTACGCCTGTGTTTCCCGTAAGGGATGAGGTCGAGTAGTAGGGCTACGTTCTCCTCCCTCTCCCGAGCCCACTCTGTCCCCGACAGACAATAGGCTTCTTTCGAAGAGTGACGTGGTGCGTCGACTCTACGCAACACTTCACACGAGGTGGGAAGTGTTCTCCGTCAACCCTGGCGAGGGTCCCCCACGCACGGGTCGAGAGCCAACAAGTTCCTTGGTTGCCCCGGTGGAGGTGAGTGCTATTACCCTTCGGGCTAGGCCCACCTCTAGATGCTGTGGAAGATCCACCAATTCTAAGGAGCCGGAGGGGTCTTTTCGGAGGATGCTGCCCTGGATGTGGCCTGTTGTATTGTCCCATAGTCAGGTCTCTGACTGACGTCGAAGTGACCTGACTATGAAAGGGAACGTCTTGGTTACTTGCGTAACCTCTGTTCCCTGAATAAGTCAGGGAACGAGACGTCACTTTCTGCCGCCACATTCAGGGTATGCCGCTGGAAGTCTGCGTTGGCCCGACCGGCTTCAATCAGCGAAAGGTATTTGCATGTGGCACGCCACCGCCCTTTTATACCAGCTGGTACGGGTCAGAGGTGGCATGCAAATTCATGCAGCCATTGAACTTGACTGTTCATTGGCCGGTTGTAAGAATGAACGCGAATGGCTAAAGCATCCGATGTCCCATAGTCAGGTCTCTGACTGACGTCTCGTTCCCTGACTTATTCAGGGAACAGAGGTTACGCAAGTAACCAAGACGTTTTTATATTTACAATGTATTTTAGTTTTAAACAGTTGTTCTTAATAAACAAATGATTTGTTCATTCGTAATTTCTGGTTCACAATTCTTATAGCTTTTTTTTTTTTGCAATTTGATTAAAGAGTCTACACACGTATTTCCTGCATTACCCCAAATCACAGCACAGTAGGAAAAATATAACAGAACAAAAGAACAGTAAATCAAATATAGCCCTTTTGTGTTCAATACCTCTCTTCTTTTACACAGTATGCCAATAAATGTAGAGACGTTTTGTTTAATATGAGAAATGTGCGCTTTCCAGGACAATTGATCATCAAAGATTACCCCTAAAAATTTGGCTTCATGAACATGTTCAATATTTGCTTCATTCAAAAACAATGTTGCATTTTCTACATTTCTCTTCCCAGAAAAAAATCATGAATTTAGTTTTATCTCCATTCAAGGATAATTTATTGGAGTCAAAATACTTTTTTATCAATGCAAATTCTTTTCCCACTACTTTCAATCATTTCAAGTGATGTAGGTGTTTTTCACGGCAAGTTGCGTAGGATTTTTCCACAGGTTTAAAGGAGTTAAGAAGTGTGAGAACAACTGATTTAAGGCATCCTTACGCTGCTCAGTCTCGACACAAACCTTAGAAGAACTTGCATTTCAGTATGCCCCGATTGTTTGTTTATATTATTATTATTATTAGTAGTAGTATTGTACTGTTGCTGTAGCAAGGAAATTTCCCCATTGTGGGACAAATAAAAGACTTTCTTCTTCTTCTACCAATACTGAGTACTTGCTAGGATAAAAACATGATTAAAAATCACAGGTAACAGTTTGTCATATAAATAGAAATATAAAACAACAACAACAAGGGGCTAGATTAAAATTAAGGACATATAGAAAATGAAAAGCATGTTATGTGCAAGCTATATACAGAATAAGACAATAAAGTGGTTTGATTTTATTTGAATTATAAAATATAGTAAACATGTTATTTCTAAAACAAATTTAAACAGTGACCGAGGAAACAGGGACAGCACAAAGGCCGTTCATAATAAATCTTTGCTATTTAGTGCACAATATTTGAATAAACGAAAAACGTTTTTCTCATTATCAGTTAAATTCTTCAATTAAACTGAGATTAACCCCTTACACGTCGCACACGTGAGAGACGCCGCACAAACAAAGCTATTTCTCAGAGCATGTATCGGTCCCCAGAATTCAGGTCGACACGATTGCATTTTCATTCAAACTAAGGCAGAAGAGAAAGAGCTGAACACATTTGGATACTGATAAAATAATATAGAAATGATAATTAAACATCAAGTATCACAGCAACGCTCAATAAAGACGGCATTTTTGCATTTACTTTGATTAGTCCCGACTGGAAATGTGGATAATGTGACGGAACGAAACTGTGACGAAGGGTCCGAGGCTTGAGGATCCATATGTGACTTATCTTTAAATGAATGCTAACGAAACAGAGGGGAAATCCAGGAGCGAAGTCAGACAGACGGCTGAGGGTCGAGGAGAAGAACACCAGGCAGGGTCGATAACGCTTGATCAAAACGGGATGGACAGAACGCTCAGAAATTCAGAATAGTTCGCAGAAGTTGAGTGTTTGAGATGTTTGAGAAGAATCTAATGATACTCGGCAGTGGAGTCTTCATGAAGCAGGTTTCATCTTAACAGAAATTAAGACGACTGAACGACTCTGTTATCTGAGGTTTCTCTCCAAAATCTCCATTGTCTTTAATAGTTTTTCATAGTAGCAAGTTTCTGCTGGGGGAGTGTCCTCACGCGAACATTCAGATTTCTATTATTGGTGAAAAACTGTAATAACAGATCTGAACTCTGTCAGAAACTCTTCTCACTGGTGTGTCTTCATGTGTCTCTTCAGATTTGATCTCTGTGAGAAACTGTTCCCACACTGAGAGCAGGAGAACGGTTTCTCTCCGGTGTGAATCCTCATGTGAACAATCAGACTTGATCTATGTGAGAAACACTTCTCACACTGAGAACATAAAAGCGGTGTCTGACCGGTGTGAGTCCTCATGTGAACCTCCAGAGTTTGTTTCAGTGAGAAACTCTTCCCACATTGAGAGCAGGAGAAGGGTTTCTCCCGAGTGTGAATCCTCATGTGACTGTCCAGATTTGATTTTTCTGTGAAACTCTTCTCACACTGAGAACAGAAGAATGGTTTCACCCCAGTGTGAACCCTCATGTGAACAATCAGACTTGATGTATGTGAGAAACACTTCTCACACTGAGAGCAGGAGAACGGTTTCTCCCCAGTGTGAATCCTCTTGTGGTTCTTCAGAGATGATATTTCGGAGAAACTCTTCCCGCACTGAGAACAGGAGAACGGTTTCTCCCCAGTGTGAATCCTCACGTGACTGTCCAGATTTGATCTCAGTGAGAAACACTTCCCACACTGAGAGCAGGAGAACGGTTTCTCCCCAGTGTGAACCCTCATGTGACTGTCCAGATTTGATCTCAGTGAGAAACACTTCCCACACTGAGAGCAGGAGAATGGTTTCTCTCCAGTGTGAATCCTCATGTGATCGTCCAGAGTTGATTTCCGTAAGAAACTCTTCTCACACTGAGAACAGGAGAAGGATTTCTCCCCGGTGTGAATCTTCATGTGACGCTCTAGATTTGATCTCTTTGAGAAACACTTCCCACACTGAGAGCAGGAGAATGGTATCTCACCAGTGTGAACTGGGACACGCTTGTTGGCATGATCTTCAGGAGAGGACATCTTCAGACAGAGACGGCAGTGTTTCTGTCCAGTGTAGTTTTGACAGATGACAACTTCCGTATACTGAAGACCTGAACACGATGACGGCAGCTAAAGTTTCTCTCACCTGTGTGAGTTTCCGTAAGAGTTTGGTTGGAAATGTTGAAGAGTCTGAAACACCTCCACCGTGAGTGAAAGCAGATCGTGCTGTCTTTAAACGACAAATAGATGATTGTTCCTTTGCCTTGTGGATCAGCTCCTGGTGTTTATTCTCCACTTCACGTCCTTCTTCACTTCCCCGATTCTCCGCATCAAATCTGAAAACAGGTAAACTTAAACTATTAAAACACGTCAACATGCGAAATAACATTTATTACGATCACGATCAACACATTTCGGACTGGTCAGATTTCACTATGTTTAAACTCCTCAAAATAAAATACAGTTGAAAATCTCCATGAATGGAACGGTTTTCTCGTCTATTTCTCCATCAGCTCTGTGGTTGCAACATTTTTAACCAAACTTCAGTCTTTAGATGCCGCTCAAAAGAAAATGTACTCGCTTACCAATATCCCTGTGGTGGCAAGCGAGGACTGAGCGCTGAGAGGTGTTGGCTAGGCAGGGTAAAGCTCTTTCATTCAGTGATCCCCAACGATTGGAAACATCCACCTGATCGCTCCGTTTCAGACGCTTTTCACACACGATCCGTCAAACTTCTCACCAGTTTACTGTCATGAACGGCGACTTAAACAAATTAAACACGACTTTTAACGCGTATCAATTAGCAAAAATTTTAACGTCACTTAACCGTCCGATACACATTACGTCATTCGCGCACTCTCTTCACAGCTCCCGTCAAAATTACTTTGAAAAAGTATTTGTTTGATTTGATTGGTCAGTGAAATCAGGAAGCAGAGTTCGCTTCCTCTCTAATGCGCATGCGTGCTCACTGCGCAGTAGCAGTCCCGTTCTCTTCTTCAAACAGATGTTTTCTGCTCTTGGAGTTTTTCACCAACGTGCTGGCGTTTCTGCCTTCGGTCCAAGTAGGACTTTCACACACAGCATGGGAAGTTTGAGTTGCGAAAATGTCTCTATCCATTCAGACAACATCCAGGAAGTTCATAACATCCCGATGGAGGTAATCATACGACCCATTCCATCTGTTCTGGACGAGCAGAAGGTCCAGAGTCTCATGCGCAGCGTCCAGGTAAATGCGAGATGACGGTTTCATCAGATAAAACCCCTAGAAATATTTTTAATTCACACATTAGATTAGACGGACTGATTACTACTCTGTTAAGAGCTTTTGTCCTGTTTTTCTTAAGGAAAGTTCGGTTGTGCCGCCCATAGATGTGCTTTGGATCACTGGAGAAAAAGGAGGAAATTATTTTTATTCTTTTGGAGGCTGTCATCGTTTTGCTGCCTACCAGAGACTCAGGATGAAATCCATACCAGCCAAAATAATTAAAACAAATGTTTCAGATCTTCGCACATATTTAGGGGCATCCACGCCAAATCTACAGTGAGGCACTTCCGGTTGCATTTGTACATCAAGTATGCGTGTTTTTGTTTTTGTTACTTAAAAAATGTATTAAGCTGTGTTTTAGTATTATATACACACCGTATTTTTATTTTAAGAAGAGTATCCAAGTGATCAAGTTGTATTAATGATGGTTTGTAAATAAGTGGCATACTGTATGTGTCTAATTTGAAGGTGTTTTTGAAACATGGTTTTGTTTTGTCATATACATGATACGTCGAACAGAACCTTCATGTTTATTCAACTTTTTTTACAACACTAGAGTGCAAGTCATTGTGACCAAGACTTAAGCTCATGTTATATTTAGTTGTTACCACTAGATGGTGGCAAAGCTACTCTAATTTAAATGTGTCGCTCTTGAATGAATGAATGAACTTTATTGATCCTACAGTGGGGAAATTCAATTTTTTTATTTATTTATTTTGGTTTTTTTTCAAAGTGTTTTGCTGCAAAATGTCTGAATGTTGTATTAGCAATTACTGTAAATATTTTCAGAAACCACGCAAAATTGATAAAAATGAAACTTTAAATTATTGTTTGATGACATTGATATTTTCTTTGTCCCACAAATCAAACTTGTACACAATTTGCTAATTTAGAGTCTCCAATCTCAATGATAATTGTTCAATTTATCATTGATTTAGATTTTCTATGAGAAAATTCCAGAAAGAAATTGTAAGTACCGTAATGTAAAGGTAAATACTTTATTTTATAATTTAAAGTTCTAACTCAACCAAACGCTGTGTCTTTGGATGTGTGTGTGGTGTAGTGGGGACATGTGAATTCTTGGTGGTTTTCTGAAGTTCATCCATAACGGCAGGACAAATTGGGGGTCATGAGTCATGAGAACTGGCCTGCACTTTTTTCTTCTGCCGGTCAGTGCAAGAATGAGCTGCGTTTTACAGCACAGCTATATATAGCTTTACAGCATCACTGTATGAAACTACGCTTAATCCTAATCCTGTTTGACTCTGGTGGTGCAGATCGAGGAATAAAACATATTTTAGAACTTGGCTGTCTGGACGGGCATCTCAGATTTTTTCCACTCCCCTGTGACACTTAACCCGGGGTTAATATGCATGTCGAAAGGCCTGTTGAGAATTTCATCTAGAAAATTTAAAGTCTTTGATTTGAACAACCAGATTTCTCAGAGGGAAAAAATTCAGTAGTTCGGTACATTTTATTTGTATTTATTTATATTTAAAATAAATAAAATAATTTTTAGAAAAAGATAATTTTTGTCTTTAAATTGTATTTGTAATGTAGTGGTTTGTATGGAATTGTGGTTCCTGGATGCAGCCACGTGATTATGTACTGTAATCGTTCTTCATCACGTTGTTCTGGGCTCGGCTGCTGATTGCAGGATTCGTGTCTTTACGGCTCTTGCCTTTCATCATGGAGGAAGGTGCAGGCCTGCGATTGCCGATTACTCCCTCGCAGATCACTACTGGAAGATAACAGTTTCTCCAATAGCGAGATACGAGTCCCTAGGGTGTGGACCCCGATCTTGGCCTCCCTTTGGGGCCCCTCAGGAAGTGAAGAGCCGGCCCAGGCCTCGACGGAACAAACCTGCCCGACTGTAAATTTCTGGCAAAAGAATGGTCGCGTGTGAGAAGATTTCCTGTGGCTTCGGAACGGCCTGGAAAAAATGTATCCTTAGATGTCTCCAGACACGCACAAGCCTGATTGAAGAGACGGAAAGTCAGAGAGACAGCAACACACCTATCTGAACAACGTGGCCTGCACCTGCTGCTTTTAGGGGGAAATAATGGAAGCTGTGAAATTTGGTCTCTATGAGAAAGATTAAAAAAAAGAATGAGGATGACGCTGACGCTGAAGATTCCATCTTCCTGAAGAATGCAAAGTCAGACTGAGTGAGAGTATAAATTAGGAAAGGTTAATTTAGATTCTTTGGCACGTGTCTTTTGAAGGGAATCATCTCTCCTGCTTTTAACAGACATGGACGTGAGCATCACTCTTTATATTGTCCTAGGTAAGTCTTTCTGATATAGGCCCATTTTTCATGTGATTATTGAACTGTGAGATTTCTTTTGTTTTGTTTTTAGGATGATTTAAAAAAAAAAAAAGATCATCCATTCTTCAACAAATTCATAACACAGTATTTAAAAGCTGTTAAAGACAATTCCATATTCCACCTAGTCCCATATTGCCCACCTACTGATTCGGTGATCTTTTTTTATTTTCTTCTCCTTGTCACTATTGATTTCACTACTGATTGAAATCTGACTGCCACTGTGTGTGTGTGTGTGTGTGTGTGTGCATGCAACATGTGTGCACTTTTCATCTTGAAGGCTCTTGTTTTGTATGTGCAAGTCGGAGAGTTATGGAGCAATAGGACATGAATAGACTTCCTTTTCCTGTACAGCTTTTGGCAGGATCCTACCACTGACCCTTACCTGCGGGGTCAGTCAACATTTCCCTGAATAGCGTCTGATTTCACACTGCGGCTTTGTGTGGCGTACACCAATCCCCCGCTGACACTGCACACCGCGCCATGATGACAAATTCTCGACATGTGCTTGCAGACGCACAAGGGAAAATTCACAAAAACACTTCAGCACTCGTTGCAAACAAATGAATAATGGACTTTTCATTTCCCAAAGGTTGAAATGCATCAGACGTGCAAAAGTGTATCAAGTGTGCAAATTAAAAAAAAATTACAATTGCCACAAAAACCTTCACATTACTACTTTTTATAGTATGTATTTTTGTCCTAGAATGGAATGTCAATCATTAACAGTGTGGCAATTTGTGTGTGTGTGTGTGTGTGTGTCCTGTCGCCTAAAAACAATGTTGTGGATTACTTTCGTTCACAAGCCCCCTTTCACACACACTCACACACACACACACACACACACACACACACACACACACACACCTGCTCCTCTCACTCAGAATCACAAGTCATGACGTTTTCTTGCTTTTTCTCTAAACCAGTCTCTCCGTTTCTTTCTCGCACAGCTCCAGTGGATATGTGTTTTCAGCTGTGGTCTTTCTTCACTGATTCATTCCCAGAGGGAGTGTGTCATTTCTTGAGAAATGTATAACTCAGAAGGAGTTACGTTCCAGCACTTTTTCTACGGATCTTTTATGCAAACCATGCGTTGTCATTGGATGATGTAATGGCTTTACGAACGCTAATGATCAGTTAAGTTTGTTTGTTTGGAAAGTGACACGCAGGTGTGGAAGGTGTCACGGACCTCACGGGGGATGTTGGTGCAGCTGAAGGAACAGAAAGCGACACTGTGGTTTGTTTGGGAAAGCGACATGATGGGCCTTAAAACCCACAGAGAAAATAAATGGGAGAAAGAGAGAGAGAGTCTGGAAGCCATTTGCCACTGTCTCACTCTCTTTTTCTTAGATCATTCTAAACATCTGCCTTGTGTTTATTTACCCAACACCCCTTCTGCTTATAAACAAACCAGCTCGGCATGTGATCAGCCCCTGCAGAAGCTCTCCACAGCCTCCGCTAGAACTTCTGCCCAAAACTAAAAAGTCTGAAGATCAACACTACGACAATCCAGCTGTAGGTGGCACATGTCAGGAAAGACAATATACATGGAGTTAAACCAGTTAGTGTGTTGTCATGTGGAGCAAAAGATGCTTCAGGAAACCTGTGAAGATGTTTCAGAAAAAATGAGATACTTGCTTTTATTTTCATGGATTTGTTTTGCAATGGATTTTGTTTCTTGGACATAATCCTCAACAAACAATTGTAAATATACATAAACAAAAAACGAGAACATGAGATAAGAGCTTGTGATTTTTTTGTGTTTTTGGGAAGATGGTTAAAGCTATTGTATGTGCACAAATGCACAGATAATGACGTGCAGAAAAGCATTGTTTTTATGACTAAACAAGAATTATGACAGGAAGGAAAGTGAAAAATTAAATTTGTAATGTGACGCAGAGAATAGAAATATAGGAAATGTGCAGCCAAAGGCATGAATGGAAACAGATAAATCCATGCTGTCTGAAAAATGTTAATGTGCATGGACAGATTTCCTTTAAAATGTATTTATGGTACATTATACATTCATGTTTTCAAATGTGACTATTTTTAGATATATGTTTTTGCTTTGATTGTGCATTAAGTTACATGTTAACTTCTTTTTTCAGAATAAAAGGTATAGCATTTGCTTTTTGTCACTATAAATATAAACAAGAATACGCATCTCTCTCACACATGCGCACAAGTAAAGCTGTAAACAGTATTGTTGTAAATTGATCTACGTGTCCTTTTGTAAATAAACATGATTAGTATTACAACGCGTAATTGATCGTGCTGCGCACTCGTTATTCGGCCGGTGTTGTTTTAAACGCCTCCCGAACAAACGGCGCCGCAATCAAGGTCGATGTAAAGCGAAAGCCGCCGGCCACGTGCAGGTGCAGCTTCTGTTTTACAGAAGTTTGCCGAATAAAGGAAGTTAATGTCAAACTGTGCAGTTATAACCTGTGACATTGCATTTATCTGCAAAATCGGGTGCAGAAAAAACATTTAACACAATAGCTTTTGTAATATGCTTGACATTTCAGGGTGTTTGTTTAAACATGCGGATCCTAAATCCGCACAGTTATGATGTCCCGATTATAGAAACAAAACGGACTATAGAAAAAAAGACTAAATAAAAACAATTATAAAGTATACTCAACTACAATATGTTCAGAAATACACTGTATTGTACGTGTACACGCTTTCGATGTCACAGGCAGAATCTTCAAAATCAAAATATCGGAATAAACACAAATTCAATCAGTGCATAAGGTAATGGTCTTCTGTATAACTAGTCGATTTAGCGAAACTGTGGGAGTTTGCGTTTGTGATTCTCTCCATGTGACAGGCAGCAGCTCCTCCCAAACCCTATAAAGCTCTGCGCGCGCTCAGTGGTTCCGAAGATCCCGTGTGGAAATAATGACCGGGCCGCAACAAGCGGATCATTTACACGCCACTGCTGTGCGATGCGTCCCGGCGAGTAGCGCAACCCAAGCCGTCACTCCACTTTGGATACGTTGAATGATCCCTTATCCGTTTCTTGGAGATTTCACCTCATCGGAGTCCCGATCATTCCAATGATGGCGTTTGCCATGCTGCGGCCTATAGCGACTCACCTGGCGTACTCGGATGTGGCCATGATGTCAGAGGACGAGGAGAACCGCAGCGAGAGCGATGGCAGTTCGGAACAGAGCTACGGCTGCTGCTCGAGCACCGAGAAACGGAGGCGGAAACCCGCGGTGAGCAGCGTGGTGATAGTCAAGCAACGGAACGCGGCAAACGCGCGGGAACGCGACAGAACGCAGAGCGTCAACACGGCCTTCACGGCTTTACGGACACTTATTCCCACCGAGCCGGTGGACAGAAAACTGTCCAAGATCGAGACTTTGCGCTTGGCGTCCAGTTACATCTCACATCTGGCTAACGTGCTTCTGATCGGGGATGGAGGAGAGGACGCGCAGCCGTGTCTGAGCGCGGTGTACAGCTCGCCCGGAGACGGCGGAGGAAAGCAGCCTCGAACTATCTGCACCTTCTGCCTCAGCAGCCAGAGGAAAGGGGTAAGAGTGCCAACTCAACATGCCATTAATACTTATTAAACAGATAGACGCGACGAGCCAAAGGATGGAGGCACAACACGACCAAATTAATGATCATTTCCTCAATAAACACATCTGGCAACTCTGCTTGAACAAAAAAAGTGTTAATAACAGTAGCATCGAACATTTTGGATCTACATTTGGATGAATATTGTTTTTATACATATTTATAAAAAACTTTTTATTGACAATTTGTTTTGCCACTGTTTATTAAAAAGTTCCTTTCCATTTCTAACGGTGAATGTAAACAAATAAATAGTAAGTTTTAAATAAATAGTAAGACTTGCATGTAGGGTCACATATTAATCCATTGGAATGTCGTGTTTTTGCAGATTAAGGACGGGTCTGATTGTGTCCGCATGCGTGGAATAGCTTCACTGCGCGTGACACGCCGATAGTAGCGGCAGCGCAGCGCGATGAAGCCGCAACTCAGGGTGAGCGAGACTCCTTGCAAATCAAGCCGGACGGAGACTTTCGGAGGACTCGCCGTTTCTACCAGCGTTTGACTCTATTCCTAACTCCAGGACTATGAAGTTAATGAATGCTTGCTTGTTTGTTGTTGTTGAAAATGTGTATTTTCTCAAACATTTAATGCAGTGCATAATTTGTTATGATACGTTTTCTTTGTTTTAAAGAGAATTTAGATTTTTCTATGACTGTGAAAGAATTAGGTAAAAATAAAATATATTTTATCAGACATCTGTTTTCGGTTTTGTAGAAAAATTCAATGATGGCGTAGTGGTTATGCACATTTTGTGATTCACAGTTTAGTGCCCTATATAGGTACACGAATGCTTTTTAAATATTTAAATATTTCACAAAAATTGCTTTCAGTTTAAATAGAGAAAATGTGCTTCAGCTTTATTTGCTTGTTATTTTTGTATCAGCATCCAGAACTCAGACCACAATAGTTTTTGACTATTGGAATATTACAGTATCTTAAATATACGTTATAAGTTTTACAAATGCTTTACAAATGCTCAATAAGTTTAAAAAATGCTCAATTAAGACTCAGATGTATTATTGAGTTATTTAGTTATATCTAAGTTAATTTTATCAAACTTTTTGTACATTTTATTATGCATTTAGAAGACACATATACATTAAAAAACTCATACAGGACACTTCTTTCCTGGGAATCAAAACGTTAACTTTAGTATTGCTAACATCTGGCTCCGAACCATCAAAGGCTATTTTTTGGTCCCGTTTTTTAAACTATAAGTAGCAAATTTGTAATAATATAAAGATAAAATTGCATTCTTTTTCTTTAATTCTATGACTCTCCATGTGTTTTTGAGATCTGGTATGTATTAGTCACGGTAAATACTACCCTTCGGTCAGCATGGGGACCTGCCACAGCTGTGCATCTGTGAGCTGCATAAATCACCACCAGGGTCAACGTGGAGGGTGGGGATGGGGTAATATAGAGTTAGAGAGGGGTAAAAGATATGAGGAGGGGGCTTTGATAAAAAGAAGCAGAGGTCGAAGGTCCAGGTGAAGATTAGACATCACAAACCCTTGGATGCTTAGATCAAGGTCAAAGGTTACTCTACATGTACAGCAGCTATTTAGTGACAACAAACTTTGGTTGATTTTTTTTGCTGCATTTTTTGGTTTGTAATATGCAGTCAATATGCTTCAAGTATTGTTCAACGAAAGCTGTTTATTACAGTTGCTAAGCATCAGCATGAATGAATGTTAGCTGGAAAAGGTAAAAAGCACAGTATTTAATTGCTTGTAGATAGAGGCATTTCATTTTAACTAAAAATCATTGGTTAAAAAACAAACCGTTGAATTACAAGAGGAGATTCGTGAAAAAGTACGTTTATTAATTAAATAAAATTTAAATTGCATTAATTTAAAATTAATATAGCACATTTTATATGCATTAATCATTTGCTTCCTAATCATTAATTCATCTAACTAACTAACTAACTAACTAACTAACTAACTATAAAATGTACTAAAATTAATAAACATATACTAAATACTAAATAAAAATGTACTATCAAATGAAACACAAAATCAAAACGTTAATTTGTGCTTAACAATACACAAACATTTGTTATATTACAAATTATTTACCATTGTTTTTTTTTATCAATACAACTTCCACTTAAGTGTTTGCTTGAAAGTGTTAAAAATTGGCATGACACATACATTATAACGCCATTGCATGCCTTTAATACACACAAATGGTAAAGCGAAGTTAAAAAAAATTCAGTGATTTGGCTGCTGAATATGATCTCAATTTTGTTTTAAAAATTCTTTACTGTCTTCTAGCCAAACATACTGTAACACTCTTGACTGATTACTGAGTCACTTCTGATATCGTTTCATTACTGATATTAGGGAGTTAGCTCTGATTTTTGAATCGTAGAAAATTGCTTTTAGTTTTATATCGTTCACTTGGCTTGACAGAAGTCTTTCATAACAAAACCCAATAACCTCTTTCCTCTCAGACCTCAAATTGAATGCTGCTTTACCAATGACTGAGTGGTTGCTTAGTGATACTTGTCCCAAAAGGAAACTCCCATTTGAGTCTTGGCAGGAAAATAGAATCTATGGCCAGGATGGATTTAAACGTGCGTGTACACACACACACACACACACACACACACAGGATTTGACAAACCTAAAGAAGACAGGTCGGTTAATGGGTGAGGAAGAGTTGGGAAAGATGTTGGTCCTCAGATGTTCATGGAAACACCATTAAAAATGGAAAAAAAAAAAAACTTTTCTTCCGGTGCTTTTTGGCTCTTAAGTCCGATGTGAAATTGCTCCCTAGGTATCTATTCTGCAGGAAGTTGCTATACGGGCACAGAAGAAAGCAAAACATGCATATCCGACCCCACCGTGACAGTCTCACCGTGCCTTACACACATCTCAAAGCTGTTCAGCTCCACCAACCAGCAGATGGATGATTCCCAGACACCATATTTCACTGACATAATTGCATCCGGCCAGCAAAGAGGATTTGGACCTCCATGGTTCTTTAATCATTTGTGTTCAAATCATTAAATTAAAATTAACTACATAAATGTATGCGTGGATATACATACAGTATATGCTATATATATTATATACAAACATATAGATTAAAACGCACGCACACAGTAAATACAGTATAGAAAGGGTTAAAGGGAGCAGCTGTTTTATTAGGTCAAATGCTCAAGTCCAAATCAAATCTCTAATCGCAAATTTGTGCCGCCTTATTTGCATAAAATGGTCTTTCCCGGTGTGTCGCAATTAACAGGAGATTGAAAACTGTACATATATACAGTACATATATGCATTTATTAAAAAATAAATAAATAAATATATATATATATACATATATATATATTTGTAGTATACGAATACAGTACATACTGTACTTCTATATGTAATACATATAGAAGTACAGTATGTGTGAGACATAGCTAAATTATCTACACACACTCTCTCTCTCTCTCTCTCTCTCTCTCTCCTCTCTCATCACTCTCTCATCTCATCTCTCACTCACACACACACACACACACTCAGCCATATATTGTTTTTCTTCAGACTGGAAGCGGAATTCCCTGTGTTGGGAATTGCCGGACAATGTGAACGGTGTGCTGCTATCAGCACGGAATGCGGTTGAGGAGAAGATGTGACCCTCCCAGAGCTTAACCATGGAAGGTTGGCGAGTTGGACACGAGGGGTCAGTTTTCGGTATCGTGCTAGCGATGCTTCCTAAGGAAAACAATTTAACAATAAGACACCCACACAACAGGAGGGGTCCTGTTAGGGACCGTCAGTATAATCAACGTCCTGTACTTTTTTTTAATAAGGAAGAATGTAAATAACTGGGGCAGTGAAGACAACATATCACACTATACACAGTGTCCAAATAACTCATAGTTTATGATTTATCTTTTAAAAGAGGTAAGAAGTGATTTTTTTTTCATTTTGATACTTCTGTCAAGAGTTTTTGTGGATCACCACTTCATTTTACAGAATCAGGACAAAAGAACGTTTTACAATTATTTATCATTCATATCCTTATGTTATATACAATATATATTTTTATGTTCTTTGCTTTTATATCCTTAATGATTAATTCAATAATGCTTAAATGCATAACAAAACAAAACCACTCAACAAAATAACAACGTACGTATAAGGATAGAGTAACACTAGACTAGATTCTGTTGGAGAGAGAGACTATGAATAATTAAGTTCACATGGGAAAATCTCCCAGCTGTGTAGAACATGTATGTATTGATGAATCATTTGAGTCTTCCCTTTATGTTTGTTTGTGTGCGAATGTTTGTGTGTGTGTGTGTGTGTGTGAGAGAGAGAGAGAGACAGAGAGAGAGAGAGAGAGAGAGGGACTGAGAGAGAGAGAGAGATTGTGTGTGTGTGTGTGTGTGTGTGTGTTGTGTTGTGTGTGTGTGTGGTGTGTGTGTGTGTGTCTGGGGTAGCGATCTGATCACTGACAGGAAATCCTCAATCATGTGACAAAAAGCTCTGAACAAGCTCCCTGACAGAAAACATGAGCGCGGACGGACACACACACACCCACACACCACACACACACCCACACACACACACACACACACACACACACACACACACGCACTGTATTCTCATATTTGAAAATGCAACAATTTTTTATTATAATACTTTTATCCTGAGATTATATAACATACTTTATATATTATGTTGAAAATATAATATATATATATATATATATATATATATATATATATGTATATATATACATATAATAGTAGATCAATAAATCCAATATTCCAAAACAAATTAAATTTATATTATTATTTAAAACAACTAAATGATTATGAACACCTGTTGGTTAATGATAATTGTGTGTGTCATTTGTGTCAATGTGTCATTTATGTCATTTGTGTCACATTAAATTGATGCAGTTGGTTTAAAAATATTTTTATGCAGCATTCTACAGATAAAAAAGAAGATTGCTATAGGTTAGAGAGGGCGCGACTACTCTAATTTACAACCTATATATCAAAGATCATCAACTTGCCTTCCCCTACTGTTCTCTCACTCATTGTGTCCATCCTGAAGTAGTAAAAGCATTGTTTAATCCAGATGGCGTATACAGACCCCCCTCCGTCTTTCTCTTCCTTTTCTATTCATTCACCATCCTATTAATATCCTCATCTTTTGCTGCCCTGGGTATTAAAAAAAAGACACAAGTTAACGCTGACACAAATCAGGGGGAAGAGGAGAGAATGAAGCAGGGAAACCCCAATGAGAAAGAAAACAGGATGGAGGAGAGCAGGTACTACAGTATATTATAGACAAGAGGATGCCCCTGTGTGTGTGTGTGTGTGTGTGTGTGTGTGTGTGTGTGTGTTTTGAGAGAGAGAGAGAGAGAGAGAGAGAGAGAGAGAGAGACTATAGCTCCTGCATTAAGAAAGGAAAGCTGAATGTCAACCACTTTCACAGACGCCTTATTTACTGCCGGGGAAGAGCAGCTTTACGGCTCTGTGGTTCAGCCATTTGTGACTGCAAATGGGACTCAAAGGAAAACTGAGACTTCAAACGGCCAGTAGATTGTCTCACTTATTGTGGCTGTGGAAGTGTGTCTGTCTTAAAGAATAAATATTTTCTGTATATATATATATATATATATATATATATATATATATATATATATATATATATATATATATATATATATATATATAGAAATTATGAATTCAGCACATAACCACTACGGTACATTTATATTTACAACAACACAAAATGTTGCATTTTGGCCAACACTACAATCAATTAGTTTGTAATAATGTGTTTCGAATTATCAGGTAATTTTCAGAAATGTCTGCTGTGGAATCATAAAACAGTGTGCAGTTTTTAAGTTCATGGATGATTTCTTTTTCTACATCAGTTTTGACAAACATCTCTAGTGAGTATTCTCAATTTTATCACTCAATTTGAGAATACTCTCTAGAGATGTTTGTCAAAGTGGATGAACCAATTGTAATAGTGCTTTTGTTACACTGGGTTGTTTTACTCAATATTTTGTTATGATTGATATGATCATGTTTGTGTTGCTTAGGAATTATTTAAGATACTCCAAAACTTGTGTGATTTTACCTGCGTTGAATCCAATGGCTAAAACATTTTCACATATGACTCGAAAGGTTAATAGATTCTGTTTAAAATGTTTAATTAAGAAAAAATGAAGTTTAATTTATCAACAATATTTAGGTTTTTATTTGGGCTCTCAAAAATATAATACTGCACCTACGTATGTAAAAATAATACTTTATCCACCAGGGGGCGGTACAGTAGATTTGAGTTGTGCTGTGGCCTTACAAGCAAGTAAATGTTTGCGTACCATAAATTTACGTACCATAGAATTTTGACATAGGTATGAGTGAGTGTGTGATTGTGTGTGTCTGTGTGTCCTGCTACAAATTAGGCGTGTATCTCTTTTTCTTGGCTTCAACTTTCAAATACTTTTTTTAAATGATCTATAATTCATGTTACTTTTTTTTAAATAATAAAAGAAAATTTAATTTTTCTAGGAAAATATTACATTAGAACAGACCAACAGTCTTCATAATAACGTTGAAATAATAAAGTTAAAATCAGGGGTGGACAAACTACGGGCCGGGGGCCACATGCGGCCCATTTAAATGTTTTAATTTTAACTTGTAAAAATTAAATGAAAGTCAGCTATTTTTCAGAATGTGATTGACAGCTGTCAATCTGTCAAAAGTTAGAAAATCTGGAGCATCACATTTGTGGGTTCAAAATGCGCTCAAAATGGCCAGAAATAGGGAATTTTCATGAAACCTGACAGTCTATCCTACTATTCCAAAGTTGATCTGTGTGGTGAAACAGCACGTTTAAGGCCAGATAAAAGGCAGATTTGGAACAGAACCAGGCACGGAAAACCTTTATTGGCGTTGCTAAGGAAATCAATGGAGTGTTCAGCCTTGAGGAACTTGGTGAGTGAGAAGATGTGATTGTATTTCGGAAGAAAAATGTAAAAAAAAAACAACATTTGTTGTTTAACCAGGCGCTCTCATTTCATGTTCAAGTTCATGATCATGGTCTGTTTTCAAGTGCATGACCTTGTTGCCTGTGCCACAGATTACTGGTGTATTCGGATTACACTTTCGCATCTGCTTCTGTTGGATTAATTTGACGGTATGTCTGTTACAAATCTTGCGAGTCTGGTTTAGTAATTATGCACCGCCATCTAGTGGGACACTGTGACGCTACAACGTGACGTTAACCTGCAGAGCATCTTCTCTTCCGCTACCGCCGACCTAGAACTTCCATAACGCCTCACAGAGCGAGGAGAGAGTCACACTCGTTTAAGATCGAAACAGAGAACAAACCAATGAAACTGAAACAAGAGGAAAGGGGACTGACCGAAAGACTGTTTAAACATGAGAGCAGAACATGGAGCCGTGAACGAGCGACGTCAGTCTTATGTGAAGACCATGGTGGAGGCCATTGAGGACAAGTTCCAGCATCTCGATGAAGAAGAGAGACGAATTTGTTTATTCTGTATAATATTTTTAATTATCCTCGTTGTTTGTTTTGAGGAAATCAAATGGAAAAACATGCCTTCACCGTTTTACGAAGTTATTGGCAATTTAGTAATGGCGTCAATTTGGCGAAATAACTAATTTAGTTTAAATTATTGTAATACTGTTGCTTGGATACATCAAACACAATCCTGGTTAGTGACGTCACTCAATGAAACGTTTCCCACCACAGGGTGCAGAGATGAAAATTAAGTCCCATATTTGTGAACAAACGTCTTCTGTGATGAAGAGCAAAACCTTGTTTTGGTCTCACAAACCATCATCATCTTTCTGTGATGAGTCAGTGACAAACTTGGATCCAGATTTTCGCTGCTATACTGAAAAACAACGTCAGGCTAATTTCGACTTAATAAATTAAACATTACTTCCAACTATTGAAAAGGTTTAAAAAATGAATTATACACACTTTATTTTTTACACAACCTAAAATGTAGTAATGTAACCCTAATTTTCCATCTTGACCCTCAGACAGGCCTTCAAAGTTCACTATGCCTTTGACAGGTGCATAATACTTTGAACAATCACGAATATATTAAAAACAAGTCATACTATTGCTCTATTACGTAATCGTGTTAAGCTGGTTTCTCGATTTCACGGTTTCACGTTTCTCGCGACATACCAGTCCGCTAGGTGGCAGCAATGACACGTAAATAGGGATTTTCCAAACCACTCTTGTTAAAACCTTTTCCTGATCGCTGCGATTACACAGACCAACAAGTTCACAAGTTCACAAGTTCATTCGAATGATTAGAAAACCACTTTCTCCTGTCAACCTGTGTTGGCCAAATTCTTCTAGTTTTTAACGAATTTGAGAAGGAAAATGAACGCAGGTACGTTTAAATACCATTATAGTATATTGTTACATTTTTCTTGATGGTGTTGGTCGAATCTCTTCGCGAATTGACGAAATCAATTATTTTATACATTTCGGCGTTTTAGGATAAACTAGTCTGTTAAAAAAAAGTGCTTCGGTTTTTCTTTCAGGAAGATATTTCAGGAAATGTCACTTTAGAAACACTTTAGAGACGTGTCTTTGTCATATTGTTATTTGCAGAATATTAAAATAAGTCTGTTTCTGTTTGATTTCATGTTTTGTTGAAAAATACAAATTTGCATGATAGTTCAGTACACAAGTTATTTTGTGAAATGTTGAGGAGCAGTTGAGGTGTTTCAGTGGTCCAGGTTGTGGCCAAAAGAAGATTTTTTCCAGCCACTCGTTGCATGGATCAGGTACTGTACTGGTCTTGTTGGCAGGTGTGTGGGCAAAAAAAAAAAAACAATTCCACCCAAGATCCCCAAAATTTTATTTGTTACACACACATACAACATGGTACAACATGCAGTGTAATATTTTTTCCCCAATCATATAGTATTTAAACATTGGGCAAGGGAGGATGTCAAAGGGCATAAGAAAAAAAAAATGGCAATAAAATAAAATACAAAAGCTAGTAGATTGAGAAGGTTGAGTTAAAGTGACTCAATCTGAAAGATGGGTGGGTGTTTAGCTAGTGCCGTTAGTCAATCCCCACAAATGAGAAGTTTTACTGTCACAGCAGCAAAAACACGTAAAAAATATATGCTGCATACAATAATTACAAAAAGGGACACAGAAAAGCTACAATGTTGTCATAATCTAGTTTTGTGAAATGCTGGACTTGGATTTTGTTTGTCGGGTAAATCATTTGATCTGATCCAACACGGTCATGATCTACCAAGCTTGTTTAGTTTTAGAACTAAAGTTATCAACAATTCTCAAATGAATGAACCCCAGTTTTATAGACATAAATAAACTCCAAATAGCATCAAAGTTTAAAAGAATCATTCAGAATTTGTATTACAGTAGTAATCGGTTATGGTAATCTTAATCTATTTTGGTATACATACTTAGTTGGACACTTTTTCACACTTTTTGATTTCATTTTTCTGATTTTGCAGTTTTGTTGTTGCTTATTGTTGCTACGTTTCCTCATGGGGAATCAGTAGACTTGGACTTCCTCGAAGGAAAGTATGGTGACATCATTCGACTTCCATGTAAAGTGACTGAACAAACACGTCAATACCGCTACATCGTGTGGTACAAAGATGTACGTACAAACATTTCATGAACTGTATGATTGTTTTTGTGTTTTGTATTAGGTATATAGGCATATTGCCGTATTATGTTTCTTAGTTTATTAAATGAGATGTCCTACAAGATTCCACAAGATTTATGCTTGCTTTTGTAGGGCAGGTTGGTAGGGCAAAGTTACACTTTGTGAAGACTTCAGATTCAGGAATCTACAAATGCTTCCTGGCTGCTGATGTTGGTGGTCAAAATGATGAATCTTTAATCAATCTGACTATATCAGGTAATTGTGAGTAATATTTCACTCGACCTAACTGATATTTAAGATGACGTGTGTTTTCTATCAGAATATCAACATACAAGCACCGTTCCTCTGACCACTGTTTTTTCTAACTGTCCTTGTCCCGTGGTGAAAGAAGTTTCTTCATGGTTCACACTTGGATTCTCCATCTTCAGTATGAGCAAAATCTTTTTTTGCTTTGTAGCGTGTTTGGTGAGGTTTTTTTTAATAGAAAGAAAAAAATCAAGTGAGAGTTTGTCAAATTGTTCACTAGGGATCACATTGAAATTACATTTACAGTGGGTTGCACACTCACAAACCCGGAGCAGTGGGTAGCTTGGTGCCTGGGGATTTAGGTTTTAAAACCAAAAGAAGTTATATGAATATATCTGATATTTAGAATATTTTAAACAGAGAACCTGTGATGCCTTTTCCATTTCAGACTATATTTTTTAACAGACTGATGTCAAATATTTATATATATATATATATATATATATATATATATATATATATATATATATATATATATATATATTCTTAAAAAAAGCTTTTTTTTTACAACTGTTTTTATGGCAACATAAACTAATCATACGTTCTGTAAAGAAAATAATTGTATAGCATATAATACTTGTATAGCACATGTTGGACAATTTAGATATGCATTTTGTTATAGTTTCACATGAACAGGAAGGTGAAACAAGAAACACCTTTCACATTTTCAGCTTTGCACCTTCAGAGGGATCTAACAGGAAGTTAGTTTACCCCTCAGTACAATTTTTGAAAACAGGAAGATGTTTTTTTTCCAAATCAATGTAGATGTGAAGAGAAAATCATGTAGAAGAGAAAGATATAAACCCATGTAACTAGAGATTGTGTATCTTTTACAGTATGTGCCCTGAAATATTAACAAGCTCTATTCTTTTCCAAAACATATTTAATGTCTTCTGTCGATTATTTTTCAAACAACTAAATACTTCATCATTTTACAGGTTTGCAAACTATTCAAAGTGGTTCCTTCCCGAAAGAGGAAACAAAAAGAATCAATGGTCCAGCTTCTACAGCGCTAAAAATTCTGAAGTATATATTTTTTGAATCCATCTTCTTAGAAAAGTAAATTCTGTAATTCTGTTACTTTACTTATTTAAAGTAGTGAATATACATGTCTCTTTGCAATTGTGCCATTTTTTGTTAGACTATATGATGTGAATACATTCTACAATCTAAAATAATTACATTTTTATTGTGATGATTAAAACCAGAGTTTGGTTGTCTTTATTAAAAGTGCATCATTTATTTTGTTTTGGAAAACCGAAAGTCTCAAAACTAAAATCTCTTGAAAATGTTTGAACACCCCTGACATAGAATAACATTTTTTCAAGTTCAAGTTTATTTATATAGTGCTTTTTTTTTAGTATCTTAGTTCTTAGTGTTAACTTAGTCTTAGTGTTTTATTCCAGAAAAATAAACATAAAATAAATAATGTCAGTGTTATTGTAATATTTGTATTTCAGTAGACTATTTTAATTTGAACGTATTTACATTATGACTAGGGGTGTATATATAATGCACAGCCAGCAGATGGAGCTCATTGCCTTTGATTTAATTACCTGTTGCACTTGTTGGCTATCTGAACCATCAGTTTGTTATTATCACTGGGAGTTGCATTTCTGCTTTTGGAAAAGCTTGACTAATACATTCTAACAATGGCTCGGCCTAATAAACATTATAGTTTATTGTGTGTTTTCATTTGATGCAAATGAACATGACGTTTTAAAATTTCACAGCTTTTACACCTTCTGAGAGGTGTTACCAACAGCAAGTTATGTTGTTATGTTTCTTTTTTTTTTTTTCATAGTTTTCCCCATTATTTGGGGGGGGGGATATTTTTTTCCCCCTTACTGCATGTATATCATGTGGTGATCTGTGCATCTTATATGTGCCCTGGTGTATATAGAAACAAGTTCTAATCAATGACAGGATTTTGAAAACGTTTGCTGAGCTTGTCACCTGACCTGATTTTTTTTTTTACCTATATTTACAAGTTTGTAGTCCAGTCAGATCAATTCCACTTGAAAAAGAGAGTAAGTAACAAAGTCCAGTTTAGAATACGTAGTCTGAAAAAAAAAAAACCAAAAAACAACAACGTCGACTGCGCATGCGCAGCCTCAGTCAACTAGGCTACTTATTATAGTTTCAAAACATTTTTAAAACGCAATGTGTTTTTGCAAACGTTTAAAGACACACAAAATGACATATAAAAGCAAAGATCGTTGACCTAAAGTGTAAAACGTCTGGGCGTTTAACGAAACCGAAAGTAAGTGTGTTTTCCAAATATTAAAAAATATATTTTATTTTTAGTTCTGCTTTTGGTTCTATATAATAATTTTCAGTACATGTGTACTGAAACAAAAATCTAAAATATTTATTCATTGTGAAAACGAAAGTAATTTGGACACCACGTGATTTTCAGTAAACGACGAGTCCACGAAGCAGATTCCAGGAAACAAAACATGAAGAAATTATTCCTTATTTGTAAGTAGAAAAATGTATTTTCTTTGTTCTTAAGTTTTTTTTACGCGCGTTTATGATTCAAGCAATGATGATGTCTGAAAAACAAAGTAAAATTTTTTTTAAAGTGAAGTTAACTCTATTTATGTCGTGTAAACATTAAAGCGAAACGCGTCTTTAAAACAGCAGCAACACCAACAAAAAACTAAAATGTTCACTGTCACAGACACAGATACTAACCGTGGTTGAATTCAAGGACAACAACAAAAATCCTTTCTCTCCCCATCCAGTGTTCGTTTTTGACGTTGCATTTCCACAAGAAGAGAAAACCTGGACAACAGTTCCATGCAATGCCAATGTTGAACAAGCCGTGAATTACAGAAAAGTGAGCTGGTACAAGGTAATTATTTCAACATGTTACATTTTACAGCTACTGTAGATATGTACAGCATTTGATTTTGAAATATTAAGATAAAAAATAGCATTATGTCCAGCCTAGAGGTGGGCGATGTTGGTGAAGATTATACAGTTTTGACAATGTTGTCAACAGAAACGAGTTTGGATGTTGACTTACCGATCACACATGTTAAATGTAAAATTAAAACGATAGTTTTGACAGTTAAGCAAAAGCAAACACAAATTGTTGCAATGTAATGCAAGTTTTCTGGCTAGTCTATCGCCTGCCTCTAGCCACACCTTGTACTCACCGTCTCATCTAAATATACTTTTCTCATAGGTAAAAGAGAATGTTCTGACTGGACTTGTTTTGAAGGATCTGGAGAAAAACAGCACCACCCTCTTTAAATATGCAAATTTTTCCTACGAGGTGGATCCAGATTTTTCTCTTAAGATACCTGGCATTTCCAGGGAACTCTGTGGCATGTACAGATGCACGTTGTGGCCACCTCTGGGCCACCACATTCGGAATGCAGATTTTGAAATTGTGGATCCAGGTCAGATGAGTTGATTACGCCTTTAAAACTTTATACACATAAAGGGCAGTTGTGGCAAAGTGGTAGGGAGTTGGACTTGTGACCACACGGTGACAGGTTTGAATCCCAGCTTAGTGTGTTCCACAACTGTGTGTACATTTCATTGTTCGGATGGGTGAAAGTCAGAGTACTGTAACTTTCTCCATTGTGGGATAATGAGGGGTTTCACTTTTGTTCTTTCACAATTTCTCTCAGTAACGTTTCATTATATGTGTTACTTATTGGTTTGTTTTATTTGCAGATTGCGTGACGTATTCCCTGCAAGTTGCCAAGATCAAGACAAATGAGCATACTTATCGACTTTATCTGTTTGCGTGTGTTCTGGTGCCTTGTGCGTTTTTTGCCATTCTGTTTCTGACCTTAAAAAAGATTAAAATGCTGAAGAAAATGTATGTTGCAAAAAAACCTTTCCCTACTGATGAAAACTTGTAGATTATCACTCTTTATCATATTTTTGCAATGTGGGCCTAAATAAACAAAGTCATTGTGTGAACCTTTGCAATTGATACTCCCAAAACCCACACACTGAGGGTTTGACAGGAAACTAGACTCATTTAAACGGCAAACCACTCGAGTGCAAACGTAGACAAAGTTCAGTGGAAAAAAAATGAAGCCACATTTGATATTTTGGGGTAAGTTTCTTTTTAGTTTGCTTTTAGTTTTTACTTTTATAAAAACGGTGCACGTTTGTGTATTTCTTTTGTTTTTATTTCATCAGAGATAAATATTCAAATAGTTAAAATTTTATACCATCATCTTCATCTTCAGTTTTGTTAAATGATGAATTTGAGAATGTTTGTCTAAAAAATAGTTTATATTTTACTCAACAATCTTCTGGTCAACTAAGTCTGTCAATATTCATGTGTGTGTGTGTGTGTGTGCGCGCGCAGCATGTATATGGTTTGTGTATATTAATAAAAACAACAATACTGAAAACAATAACAAAAGAAAGTGTCTTGATGCTTTTATCCTGCATGGAGTTTGCTGAAGATGTTTTGTCTATTTTTAGTGCTTATCCTTTATATAACCGCTTCTACTGAGGATTCTATATTAGTTACAGGAGACTGCGGTGATGACGTCCTTTTACCCTGCATTTCATTTAACAGTCAGAGCTACACTTCAGTTACATGGTACAAGGTAAATCGCTCCAGGAAAACACTTCTTAGTAGAACACTTATGAGAACACATTTCCTGTCATTAATCTTTAATGTGAAAAGTTTGGGGTTGAAAGAGGAAGTCTAAATTATCAGCGTGTGGGTTCTCATTTCATTTTCTTTGTTTCGTTGTGATTTTATGGATAAAAAAACCATTTGAGTAATTGCATGTTTCTTTTCATTAAAACCTCTGCAAATGAAAATGTTGATTTTTTTGTGATTTTGTATATTTTTTAGATCTACAATTCATCAACTTCACTAATTCTCACAACATCAAAAAATATCTCGCAATCTGCAAAGAATTCTGCTGGAAATTCCCTATTGATGGACACAAACGCAGCTTTAATTCTTACGAAAGTTGCTCCTGAAAAAGCTGGAAAGTACGAGTGTCTTATAAGAGCCAGAGCAGGAGGAAAAAAATCTCAATCTACAATTAATTTGAAAATCTCAGGTACGTCTTTAATTCATTGGTAACAGTTATTGTCTTTACCATCAACACGTTTCCTGAAATAAACACCACACCTTTGTGTTTGTTCACACAGACTGCTTATCAGCAACGATACACAGCTTAGTTGATTCCACCTCTGTTGTTAGCAATGCATCAGGGGAAAATATGAACCAGTCCAGTGCTTATCCTTATGTCAAAAAAGACAAAACGCACCTAGTCCTTTGCGGTGTAGGACTGGCTTTGGGTAAAATTATCCTTAGTGTCATCTCTATATTGGTAGGTATCATCAGTTTCAGGAAAAATGTCTTATGTCTTCAGCATTTTTTTTCTTTTGGTATTTTTATCTTTTGGTGTTTATAAATCAAAACTGAATAGAGATTTCACCTAAGGCCAGAAAGTGAAGTGGAATGAACTAATTTAAATGTCAGTTCCCTTGTAGAAGAGTAGAGTTTTTTTTTTCTCGTTTCATGCTAAATATTTGTTCCTTTTTTTTTGTAGACTTTGAATAAGCTTAAGGATCTGAAAAGAAGAAGATGAGACGTCTCCAACAAGTTCTAACTAATCTAAATAAATACTTTTATAAAAACCGACTTTTTTAAATAGATATGTATTGCATCAGGTATGTAAAAAAACTAGTATAAAACCAATGCAGTTTTAATCTAAATTTAAGGTACATTTAAACTAAACAAAACAAAGGTGTAGATTTTGTAATGTTTTCTGCCAGATTTTTTTAATGTAGTATATAGCGTAAGATAGCACTAAAATGACTTTATGTAATTAAAATTGGTGCTTGCCATCATTATGGTTTATCACAGTGAAATACAAACGCTGAATATTTTATTTAATGCGTAAAATATGTTTTAAACCACCAGATGGCAATAAACTTCAGGTTTTAGCTAGCACATTCTGCTACTGTAGAATATAAGCAACACTAGTCAGTCAGTCAGTCATCTTCTACCGCTTCATCCTTTACAGGATCTCAGCGTCTTAGGGCCGGAGGCGGGATACACACTCTGGATTGGTGGCCAACCATTCGCAGAGCGGGACACACAGACAAACACATTCACACACTCACTCATACCTATGTGGTCAATTTTCCAATTCCAATTAGCCTGAAGCGCATGTTTTTTGACTGTGGGAGGAAACCGGAGAACCCGGAGGAAACCCACGCAAGCACGGGGAGAACATGCAAACTCCACACAGAACGGCCCCGGCCGGCCTTGAAATCACACCTCAAGTGTCAAACGGAACCATCTTGCTGTGAGGCAGCAGCGCTAACCACTGCGCCACCGTGCCGCCCCAATAAGCAACACTAATGTTTCTTATAACAACACATTTGGAATTTGTATAATAACAATATATTAAAAAAATTAATTTGTTCGGTTTGAGAAAAATATACCTTGCCTGCACGAGTACTCAAATTAGTAAAGCTATCTTTTGTGCCTTCATCACCCTTTTATAAAGTGTAGCATTTGTATGTGTTAAATGTCTGTATTTAAATTAAATGTATAATTGTAACTATAAATAGCATCCTGAATTTCGATAGGGTCCCTAGGGCCATATTGACAATATCACTATATGCTGTATATCAGGGGTACTCAATAGGCGGACTCCGGTCCGCATCCGGACCCAGACGCGATTACTTTTGGACCGACGGCAAAACCAATGCTACTCTTGTGATCAAAATCCAAAGGCGTTTTCAGTGGATCACGCATTTTGTATTCTGCATTGTTCATTCACACACACACGCACCAACGCAAACGAATATATTTATAAATGTATATAATTTATCTTGAATGATTGTACTCGTTTTAGCTGCGGCATTTGTCCAATCACAGCCGCTGTAAGAGCAACGTGACACTACGTCGTCTGTTTGCGCTCTGGCGCAAAGTTACTTAGAACACGGCCGCGGCGCGTACTAGCGCGTACTAGTCGCTCAGGTCTTCAGGGTAGCCAGGCGAACGGCCGCTCTGTCGTTTGCGTAAATCGAGAGATTATTTTAACCTTAAAGAATATGGCGAGCTCAAAGCTGGCCGTCGATTAGAAAAGAAAAGTTGACTTTGAAAACTGCGAGTTTAAGAGTGAGTGGACAGAATAATATGCATCCGCGCGAAGCAGAAAACCAATGTGTTTAATCTGCAACAAGTCGGTCGCAATCGTCAAAAGTGAACAAATTACCTTCCATTGAACAAAATACATTTGAATACTTCTGTAAATTGCACACTGTAATTACAAACCGCACAACCGATTTTGTACTTGTACCAGTACTTGAAAATTGCACGTTTTTTGTTACTTGTTTTTTGTAAAAATGTATGTCTATCTGTAAAGAGCGTGGATGAGTAGAGAAAGCAATTTCGACTCTCTGCACGTCCAGTACAGCAGAGTTGACAATAAAGCTGACTTTGACTCCACACACACACACACACACACACACACACACACACACACACACACACACACACACACACACACACACACACACACACACACACACACACACACACACACACACACAAGGCCACTAAAGTCTCACATGTGTCCTGGGACAACACAAGACACCTTTCTCTAATGCTGAAATAGTCAATGAGTGTGTGAGTGAAGTGGTGACTGCTCTGTTTGAAGGGACTCAAAAAGATAATTCACAACTCAAATTTCAAATGTATGAAGATGTTTTAGGTCTTACAAACCTCACACAAGGAGGGATTACATTTATGAAGTAGTGACACATGTTGTTTTTATACAGATGACGTGCCATTCACATAGTGGTTCATATTTGCAACTTGACCGATATTTTTCCGGACCTCGGACTGAACGGAAATTTCATAAGTGGACCCTTCAAGTTTATAATTGAGGACCCCTGCTGTATATAATATAATAAAAAATAAAAAAGATAAAAAAAGCGTTTTCATTTACTGCCACCAGGTGGCAGTAAATGTGTGGCAGTAAATGTATCTCACCATTACGTCCAATCACCTGTTATCTAAACCTTTTTTCTAATTGGTTGGCGGGGTGTGAAATCCTAAAGTTCTGAAAAACCAGCAGCACATCACAGGAGGATGAGTAGGCTACGACAGCATTGCACTAGCGCTTCCAAGATCTAAGCGTCCAGCCCAGGCTCCGTTCATCTTTCAGAAGGTAAAATCTACAGGAAAAACGGAAAGCCGAACATGTAGTTACGCCCCCATCAAAAAAAACTCCAGAAAAACTTCCCAATAAAGCGCACAATGGCGTATTCTGATCTTTCTTTCCCGTCGAGAAGCTCTCAGACCACTATAGGATTTCTGCCAACTCTGATGAATTCAAAAGCATCGTGATGCGAGCAAGCACTTACCCCCTGCCCGCTCATCCGCCTGAGGTGGACCTGTGGGAAAGGCCTTGCTAAATCCCGAGCTGGACTCGGTTCTATTTTCAGCCGTGTTTGCAAGTTGACATAAAGATGTGAACAACTCAGTCGCCAAGCCAGGTAATTATGCACGTGACGACATGTGTAAATTAATTAATAATCGGAATGACGCGCTGACACAAGCGCTGTTAATCTGTTTGTTTTTTGTGTCAATTTGTACTTGTGACATTCTACACATACTAGTAGCAAGAACCTGCAAACATAAAATAAAACAATCAAATCTATGATAACATCTGAAAAGATAATAAGTACAAGTGTCAGTGATTCATTTACACATTTAGTTTGTTTTTACATCAGGACAAAACAAATAACACTGATTGTGTGTTGTTTATATGTTTATTTGTCAACATAATCTACATTTTAATATCTTTACTAACGACAGTTGATATACAGCTATACAAAGATTTGTCTGTGCAGTGAAAAAATATTTCAGTTGCTTCCTTGTTTTTTTTTTTTTTTTTTTTTTTTTTAGATTTTTACACAAATAATACAAAATAAATTCAATCAATGTTCATGTTTTCTTTTTGCAAAAATTATTTAATGAATTATTCAAATGAAAGAATCCATAGGTGTGTCTATTCTTTTTATTCAGCTGACAATGAACACTAAGGCTTCACCTGAAGATGCAAGTGGCATAAAGACAAAAGTTGTGCAGAAATGCTTGACAAGAAAAGCAACTGCAGCTAGTTCAACAGAATCAATGTTCATCAGATGTGATGCTATTTAATGTGTAGATTACTTGCTAATTAAGCGTACATGGCCTGCAATCTGTTGCTTTGCTGCTGAGGACAAAACATGTTTTTCAAAGTTTCAAAATTAATACCAGTTAAATTCAACAACCAAGAAATGTTCATAAGTCTATAGTACATTTTTCAGAATACCGGTACACGTTTGCGAAATTGACAAATGCACAGCTCAAAAGATTTTCACTTTTTCACCAGGAAATAGCCCAAATCGAAAAATGAAATAACATTTTAAATGGGCGTTTGTACAAAATCTTCACAAGGTGCCGAGTCACATACATGCAAAGCAATTCCCACTTTTGAAAAACCATTTCTGTTTTTTAATGTCAATGGCCTGTTTTATTAACAACATATCACCGTATATACTGAAAGAGCACATTCAATCCTACTGAAAACCAATCCAAATAAAATCCAAAAGCTTCTTCAAGTCTCAGCATCTTTTGTCAAATTTGTGTGAAAATGTGAGAAAAATTTAAGAACAAAAGCAAACAGACTAGTCGGGACCTGAAAAATTAATTAAATTGAACTCTAATTTGACTTTCAAATCTCGGTTCGGTTCTCCAGCCTAATATCAATGCATAACCATGCAGGTAAAAGCTCCGTTCCTGCTTTTCTAATACTTAGTTTGTGCAGAAACATACAGCATCATGTAACTTCCTCAATACAACGTCCATCACAACTTCATCATGTTCCTTTCTTTTTCAGAGCGGCGTCTGACAGCCAAAGCAGCAGAGAATCTCCTTAAAAGTCTTCCTCATTTCCAAGCTGCGACAGGCGTAAATGAGCGGGTCGATCACCGAGTTGCACATAATGAGGACCAGGTAGGTGGTGAAGTGAGACATGTAGCAGAGGCAGAGTGGCTGGTGCGGACAGGACACCAGCAGGATGAGATGGAGGAAGAAGGGTGCCCAGCAGCACACAAACACCCCCAGCAAGATGGTGATAGTCACGGCTCCTTTCATGCAGCTGCGGCGTGGAGCAGGATGGCGAGAAACCGCTGCCACGGCTGGAGGTAAAGCTGCGATTCTCTGAACGTGAAGTCTGGCGAGTAAAAACATGTGCACGTAGAGAGTGGCCATCAGCAGCAGCATGGCGAAAAACATGGTGATCAGGCAGATGATCACAGTCTTGCTTTCCGAGTAGACGATGAACACGATGCCACAAACTACACACACTGTCCAGATGGTGGCGATAGCAACAAGTGCTTTGCGCACCGTTACGATGCTGTGGTACCTCAAAGCGTAGAATATCGTCACGTACCGGTCCACCGCAATGGCCAGGAGGTTGCAGATGGAGGCCACCAGAGAAATGCAGATCATGGAGTCAAAGATGTTGTCCATTAGACGCACAAACTGGTCACTGGCCACCAACAGGCGACTGTTCAGCACGGCGATGACAATAGTCTCCAGAGAGTTGGACACACTCACCAGCATGTCTGCGGCTGCCAGGCTGCACAGGAAGAAGTACATTGGAGAGTGGAGGTTTTTATTTTTCACCACTGCTGAGATGACTAGGATGTTCTCCAACAGGCTGACAATTCCCAGGGTTAAAAAGACCTCTGCCTGGATCTGGACCTGCTCACACAGCGCCCCCGGTGGAGACATTGCGGGACTGCCGTTGGAAGGCAACAGCGATGAGCCATTTGCAGGTTCCTGCCTAAGAAATTGCAGATATGAGTCGTTCATCAGGAATTGTGGTAGATGCTGAGGTAAGTAGAGAGAGAGAAAACAGTGGTAAAAAATGTGAACTAAAAGGTAAGAAAAATAGGCATTTGAAAGAAAGTCAAAAATCTGAGCACTAACAAACCACACAAAACGGATTCAAATTAATGAATTTAAGTAAATATCAAGAAGCCTCTGAGCTGGATGAAAATGTGCAGTTTTCCCAGAATGTTCTGGCAAGTCTTCAGCTGCTTGTTTGCAGGAGATGAGCTTGTAGAAATGCTCCGTGATTCACAGGCAAACACACTCTCTCTCCACCACTGGCTGCACGTCAGCAGACGCAGCCTCCCCCTGGTCTTTGTGTGTTTGCTTAAGATCATGCAATGGTAAATTCATAGTGCATGGCAACAGGCTGGATGGTTTTTTAATTAAAATGGGCAGTTTAATAGTTGTTTAAAAAAAACTGTCGTGTTTTGATAAACAAATTTGTAACGCTCCAGTTTAGTTATATAAGCAAATTAATTTTCACAGAGTTGATGCAGAACAAGTGCACAATCATTGAGCAATGCAAAACAAGTAAATTAATATGTTATTATAAATAATCATTTCTGATATATGAGCTCGGTATATATTTGTCTCTTTGTATGAGTAAACTTGTGTATGAGTGTGTGTGTGTGTGTGTGTACTCACTAACAAAGATGTTTTTCCTCAGCATGAATCAGTTGAGTTTTATAATCTATTGACTTTTACATTTTATTAGGATGAAAGGATTACATTTCATTTATTTAAATCTTGCATTTAAAGTATTTTGTACTAATCACAGATCTATTATGCGTTTTATGATTCATAAATGTCCTTGCAGAAGCATGCAGCGGTATCCAGGGTAACTTAGGAGTATTGCATGGCTTGAAGTCTGAAATTGTGAAACCTTGAGTGCAGAAATATGTTTCAGTGGATAAAACTCTATAGGAGGACACACAACCTGCTAAAAGTGAGTCCTTAAAGCTAAAAGTCTGGATTTCCAGTGCGTGTGTGCATCTGTGGCAAAGATCTGTTCCCACAGGAAGCTCATTGATTTTTCCCTCTTCATCACTTGCTTCAGTGACTTCATGAATACTTTGAGATCTGACTGTTTTGAGATGATGCTGGTTCCACTGGTTGTCCTTCATTCGATATGTTCAGAAGCCGATATGTTCAGGGTACTGGAGCTAATCCCTGACAAATTGTTTAATTTGTTTTTGATATTTTTGTTTGTTTTTGCCTTTCAGTTACAGATTAATTACAGATTAATGACAAATTTAATCCGATTTACTTACAAACCCTATCTGATCTAATCTGATCCATATGCATCCACTGCACTTTAAATCAGTGTGAATATAGCAAAGTATTAATTTAGATTTAAAATAGATTATTCTGGTATTGAATATTTTATCTGACATTTTGTTCAGTTATACTGACATTTAAATGCATATTGAGTTGAACATTTATTGAGTTAAACTGACATTTAAATATACTATAATATTTATATATACTAAGTGGTTTTTCCATAACAAAATATTACGATGTAATAAAACCTAATTTAATGTAGTGTAAATTCAGCGTGTATAATTTTTTTTTTTTAAAGATTCAGAAAGGCTTTATTACTACCACTGTGAGATAATTGCATCTTAACAGCAAGGTACAGAGGAAGAAATGCTCTACAGAAAAACCAGAAATACAAAAAAAAGATTTTGAGACATTTTGTGCATTCTTGCAGAAAATTGCTTGATACATGCGTACTGTATTTGATGAAACATGGAAATAGCTTATTCTCTCAGTGACATAAGTTAGTTCATGTTTGCCATGGCACACCTGTCTGAGCATATAGCTGCGAGGAATAACCTTTGCATAGTAGTCCACTCATGTCGTAATCGAATCTAACTCAGACCTCTCTTTGACTCTCGGTGCTGACAACTCCAGAAGACAAAATGCAATAGATCATGATTTTATCCTTTAAGGACCTTAGATTATCCTCACAAAGAATCCCACATTTTTTCAGTTGAACATTTTTATGTAATAAACACATGCTTGATGCGATCTAGTGATGCACAAGGTTGCAAATATAAAAAAAATGCTGTATAAAACATGGTAATATCAACATTAACAACAGCTTTTTAAACTATTAAGCAGTATTATGAAACACATTTGTGATGCCCATCCACTCATTTATCTTTATCCAGAGCCAGACGACAGGAGCAGCATCCTGAGCAGTGATGTCCAAACTGGGGGATTCCAAGATGACTAGACATCGATGGTGTAAAGTACTTGAGTAAATTGACTTCATTACTTAACTAAAGTATTTTCTGGCTATTTTGTTCTATCAAAAGTATAAGCAACTTTTACTCTCTACTTGACTACATTTTTGATGGAGTAACTGTACTCAATTTACTCAAATACACTTTCCAACACTTTCCACTGAAGCAGTTTCAACTCTTTAGGAAAGGCTGAATGCCAGGTTTAGCAGTGTGTATATGTGAATGCTTGACCATTCTTCCAGAAACACATCTGATAGATTAAACACTGATGTTGGACGAGGATCTTAATCTCTGCTATAATTGTGTTCTTTTGGGTTGAGGTAAGGACTCTGTGCAAGCCAGTTAAGTTCATCCGCACTAGAACCTGCCATCCATGTCTTTATTTACCTAATTGACCAGAATTCATAAATAAAACCAAAAATAAAAATGTAAGTTTAGGTAGTGATCTTTGTGTTATGAAACTTGATGGATACTCGATGGATCGTTGATGATTGCTTTGCAAGATCTCTGAAATACCAGTGGGTGTGTTGGTTTAGTCTTAGTTATAGTTTCATGACCTATTGTCCTTTGCTTCCACACTAGAATTGATAAGTTTACCAGTTTAGAAACATTTGTTAATGCTCTTTGTGAACTAAAGCCTCTTGAGAAAATTCTTCAACAAATCACCTATTCTCTAAAAGAGGTTTTAGCAACACTGAATGTGCTCTTTTGAAAGAGCCTTGAAGGCATATTACAAACACATTTCCTATTCATACTTTACTGTTTTAAAATAGTTAAAATACAATAGCAATAATTATATACAGTAATTATGTACTCACATTTTATAATTTTTAACTTTGCTTAAAAAACATTTTGATATCTTTAAATGAAAATTATGAAGTGGAAGGTCAGTAAATTCAGTATTTTAGGCCAAAAAAAAATAGACACGGATAACCTTTATAAGATTATGCATCTTTAGTCGAGACATCCGTTTCATTTAAAAAAAAACAATCATTCTATGTATTGGCCTTTAGATGCTGCTCATCTGTGGAAGTTTGACTGAAAAGAGTTTGAGTGACATTTAAAGAAAATGTCATGGGTTCCTTCCATGATATGAGATCATTACTATAGCTTTGACTTATTTATTTTGTTCTGGCTACTGTTTTAACAGTATGCATATGATTTGTTGTGGTGCAGTAGCTATAAAGGAAGGCTTATCATAAAAATGTATCATAAAAAAGTGTTTCCCAAACTGGCATAGAATAGATTTTCTCATTTCAAAAAGAGACTTAATTCACAGCTTTTCATATAACATGCATTTTATCCCGCCAATACTTTAGTGAAACTATCTATTGTATTATATATATTTTAATACAATGCAATGCATTTTAAAACTGAATGATTGATTACTCCATGTGACAAGCAATTAGTGAAATATATAAAAACTTGTCTATATAGTATATATATATACAGTATATAATATATATATATATATATCATTATTACTATTTATCTTGATATAATTGATTACAAAAATTTTTGAAATAGTTTTTATACACATACATATACCATGTCAACTTTAATTTTCATAAATATCATTCTTCGACACAAATCACTCTTTGACAAAATAAACATTCCTATTATTCTTGCTGCTAACAATGTTTAACATTGAGATTACAACTTATAAGCATTATTGAGATCAAAGAGCTATATAATAATATTATAGCATTATTATTATTATTATCATCATCATCATCATTATTATTATTATTATTAATAATATACAACAACAATAATAATAATAATAATACAATTATAGGATTTACAAAATGCAGTCAACAGCATTTAAACAACAACAATATTTACTTCTAAACAGTATTTAAGTAGGTTAATGTGTTTAAACATTAAAATGGGAACAATTCTCTTTTTATCTTGAGCACAAATTGTCCCTGATAAGAAAGAAATACTACAACCTCCTTTATAGCTAAAACAACTGAGACCTAATTCAAAGCACAATCAGTCAAATGATTGCATTTACTGTAACAGTAGCTGCACCTGTATGATGACGACACGACGGGTTAACCTACATCTGTTAATCTGTCACAGTTTCCAATTTATAACGCGTTGAAGTCGCAACACATTGCTTTTTAAAGGAACATTTGGTTTGCGTGAAGCAGAAAACTTTGCACCTCATCTCTATTGGTGGTGGAGGCTAAAGTCGAGGGTCTTTAAGGGAGTTAACGAGTAAGCCAATAGTTAATCTTCTAAAAATGTTAAAGCAAAAGTGATAAAGTGGGAGACCAAGCGGCGGCTTTCACAGCCGGGGTGTCGGGGAGGAACTTAAAGGGAAGAAAACCCGTTTGATGCCGCTATGGACCGCTCAAGTTTTTCCAGAAAACTCTGGTCTACGCGCAAACAGTTGATTTTGTTGCTCGCGCCTTTGCTGCTACTTCCGCTGCTCTTCGTTGTGCCACCAAAGGTAATAACAATATTAGAAAATTGATCAAAAATAACATACACACATAAAAGTGTAAAGCGTTGTTTGTTGTTTTGTTGATGAAAGCAACCCTTTATGAAAGGATTTAAAAGTGGTGTTAGATCAAATACGTATAATACTTTTACAGATTAGGCTTATAAATTATTTTTTGATTCATTTGCATGACGTTCTTTAGAATAAAACTCTTAGTTCTAAAAAATGGTTTTATTTGAAGTTGTGGTTATTTTTTGTTGGTATAATATGTAAATGTTTCAAAATACATACAGTACGTACATTACATGGATGTATCAATAGTTTGATTTTTTATTTACTGTAAATTATAATTTTTTAGTCTGTCCAGATGTAAAATTTTTTGTTCTCCTGTAAATAATGACCTGCAAAATCGCGGCATATTTGATCTCCGAGTTTAAAATCCAAATATGTGTGCTGATAGGTCTCCATAAATAAATTGTCTCCTCAAAATCGAAACATTTTACGTCAAGAGATTTTCAGCAATAACCAATTTGCCTCCATCAATCAAATTAATCTGCCTCCAGGAGGGAAAATGTCTGTTTGTGGTGCTGCTGATGGCTGTATACTGGTGCACAGAAGCTCTCCCACTGGCAGTGACCGCCATGCTTCCGGTCTGCCTCTTTCCCACCATGGGAATCCTGCCCTCTAAGAAAGTCTGTCCACAGTACTTTCTAGAGACCAACTTCCTGTTCCTGAGTGGCTTAGTGATGGCCTCCGCTATAGAAGAGTGGGGTCTCCACCGCCGCATAGCCCTCAAGGTGCTCAAGATCGTAGGAGTGAAACCTGCTTGGTGAGAGAGGTTTTCAAACAAGTGTGATGGGAATGAAGCTCAAGATCTGTCTTTGCCTCAGGCTGATTTTAGGCATGATGGTCACTTCATCCTTCCTGTCCATGTGGTTGAGCAACACGGCCACCACAGCGATGATGCTGCCCATTGCAAACGCCATCCTGGAAAGTCTGTTTGGAAACCTGGAGACTCTAAAAGAAAACAGTAAACTTAAAATAGACGCGGAGGGTGCGTATAATGTGGAAATTAAAGATCAAGAATTCTAAATACATGTTGTAATGTAGCATAGACAGTAGATCTTCTTTTTCTATTAATCTTTCTTTTTTTTCCTGACAGTTTTTTTAGCTGAATTTAAATAAATGAAATATATTTTTTTAATATAACTAGTATGTCATTTTCTATTGTCACTTCTGGTAAAGGTGAAGTCAAGATGCACGTCCTGCCTTGTGAAAAACAAATTTTGGCCTCAGAAGACAGGTGAGAAAACTCTTCGCTTTGGACTCAAGTAATCTGTATTCACAATCTTTTTTTAGCCATTTATTTGTGATGAATGTATTATTTTATATCGTTTCTAACAACGCCATTGAGTTTTTTTTTTACTTAAAGGTAGTAATAAGTATTGTTTGTCTTGTTGTCAATAAGAATGGATCGATCAACAGGAAAAAACAATCTAGAGAAGATCAGGAGAGAGGCGGAATACCAGATAAAAGTGTGGAAAGGCTTTCTTATCTGTATTCCTTACGCTGCCAGCATCGGAGGAACGGCCACCCTCACCGGCACGGCCCCCAACCTGATCCTGGTGGGTCAGCTAAAAAGGTATTCATTCATTAATAGTGTCAAGTTACACTCTAAAGATTAAGCGTGGTGTTGCTATGGTAACGATTGTTGAAAGCATACCTCAATTATTGCGCCTGTAATTGTTATGGCGTAAAAACTTTGTTCATTTGTCTAGTTTTAAAGAACCAGATTTGAAAAATATCTTGTTATTTTGTTGTGTATTTATATGCAGTCTTTTCTACTTAGTCGTTCCTCTACATTTAAGTGCAGGTTTAGTAGATTGTGAAAGCTGGTAAAAAGCATGTGAATTTCAGCAGTTTCAGTCTAAAAGTGCTAGGATTACAATGGGCTTTGTGTGAGACACTGTAAATCAGTTGTGAAAGAGCAGTTTACTGTAGAGATCGAGGAAAATGCTTCACGCTCGAGGACGATCTCATTTCGATAATTTTAAGAGTAATCTCTTGTCTGTAACGGTCATTTTGCAGCTTCTGGAATCTCTTGTGTGATTCAAGTTTATTCTTATTCAGATTTCATGCATAAGTAGAAGCGTGTGGCTGAATTGTTTTTTTTTTGGGTTTGAATGCTTTTCAAAGACGTGAACCGGAAAAGTTAAAGTGAGTTTGTGAAATGTACGTTTTTATGTGCAATTTCATGGAGCTACTGGTGCATTTATTCCATTATATACAAGACAATTCACTGTTCATTACTACTTAATATACAAATCTCTTTTTAGTCTGTAATCTGAGCTCAGATTAGACATTACACGACAGTACACGACAATTTACGTAACAGAATCAGTGATTTCCATATGATTGCATTAGCTTTGAATGTCTTGCTATGCAGACTATTCAGGGCTTTTAACGCATAAAGGCTTCTTCTATGAGAAAATAAATAGACCCTTAATGAAATCAGTACTATACCATACAGCACCAAAAATATTTGATTATGATAATAATAATAATAATAATAATATACATGTTATATATATGTTTAATGTATATACATTTGATTTAGATTATTATATCTTTTTTATGTATGAATCTTTTAGCCATCCGATTGTTTATTGGAAATATATAAATAAGTTTTCTGTTTCAGTTCAATGTTAGTTTAATGAAGGTGAACAAATGTTACTTTTATTTTCTATCTGACTTGATTTTGTTTATTTTGAAATATAAATTATGAGTTGCATTGAGGTTGAGTGTTAATTGTAATCAGCAGAAAACTGGATTTAAATAATGACCATGTTTTAAACATTTTCACGCATGGATGTTTTTTTCCTGATGAAGAACCTAATGTGTGGAAGAATTCAAGCCTTCTTCATGACCTCGTGTTGACCTGACTGCATGACCTCATGTTTGGGTTCTGTTGGTGTGATTCAATATGTCATAAAGTGCGAGATCAAAGGTATATAGGACGGGCTTGATGTTGAATCAGGGCAGTGTTTTTTCAGCAAAAGGAACTATTGTATTTACATTTTACTAGAATTAAAAAAGGTTTATTTTATTTTCTATTTTTATTTTATTTAAATATTTTATTTCTAAACATTTTCATTAAAATTTTGACTGTAATTGTGCTTGTCACTTTGCGACTCCTAATTTTTCAGACAAATAAAGCAGCAGTTACTTTGGAAAACATTTTCTAATGTTTCCTCTGTAAATAATCTCTTCTCAGACTCCAATCATTTACCAAAATGTATCGCAAATGTCTAATCGAAAAGAAGATCTTGTATCATAATGACTAGACAAAATGTGAGGCTTTTTGAAAGCAGCTGAAGTGCAAGACATTTTTTAAACACATTCAAGGTTTGTTTATAGCGAGTTTTATTTAACCTTGAATATTCATGGATAATGCAGTTTTGTTTTAAGTGAACGTTTAATTATAAATGATACATCTAGTTTACGTACACATTTGCTGTATTTTAGATTCATAATTGTGTTCATGCATGAAAGTGTTTTTTTTATTTATTTATTTAAAGCAATACATGGATAATATTTATGACATGTGGATTTACAGTACTGTATATGGTTTAAATCTAAAAGTTATTTGCCAACTGTTTTATGTCGTCCATAGCTATTTCCCGGATTGTGACCTCATAAATTTTGGTTCATGGTTCATCTTCGCATTCCCACTCATGCTTCTCTTCCTCATTCTGGGTTGGATATGGATTGCGTTTCTCTATGGTGGGCTCAATACAAGGTACTACATTTAAATGCAAAATGTTGCACATGACAAACGCATGCAGTAAATTTCATGCTACACACTTTGTGTGGCAGACTTTGCATTAACAAACACGATGAGCGAACAGCAGCAGAAGCCAAAGCAAAAGCTGTAATCGATGAAGATTACAAGAAATTAGGCCCAATTAAGTAAGTTAAACACTATTTGTTTGATAAAAGTTGTATCTAAAAAACCTAAACAGATATTTTTGCACTTTTAGGTTTGCAGAAGGATCAATCGCCTTTTTCTTCATTCTTTTTTCTATTCTGCTGTTCACACGAGATCCAAAGTTTGTAAGAGGATGGTCCGTTTTCTTCACAAAAGGGTAAGGCTTCATATTTTCATGTTATGTCATTGTTTTGTTAAATGAGGAAATGATACTTTCAGAATTGCCATAAAGCAAAAAAGCCTGATTAAAAACACTCCAAGCATTTTTTTTCATTCACAATGTACAAGGACCAATTTTGAATATGGAGTATAGAGTAGAGAGCGCCATCAGTAGACCAAAACAATGATTGAACGCCATCAGTAGACCAAAACAATGATTGAACTCATTCAATGCATTTGCATTAACCATAAAAACAAAAACACAGTAGAATATTACTACATGGTACAAGCAGACATTATGAAATTGTAAAGAACTATTAATTGCAATTATTCTTTTTTTGTCTGTACTGATATTTACAGTTATATTTAGTCAGACATTGTTATAAAAACATACAATGTATTTATTAACCCACTGTTTTCATTGTACATTTGGCTCTTTGTTTTATATATTATTAATATTTTTTTAATCACTGGGTCATAACATTAATTTCCTGTGACAGATTTAAGAATATGAAGTTCATCATCTACCTCCACTCGCTGACCTTTCTATATCAGCAGGATGCTGGTGGTCTTCGTCATACCTGTATATGAAAGTAATGGGAAAGTCATGGTGAATTATTTAACCGGGTTATAACCATTAGAAATTCTGTGGTTTCTATCAAAGTAAAAAATGCAAATGTGAAACCCTTCCTCTAATGTGTTTTTACAATTCACAGTGATCGTTTGAACATCCTCCCAGACCCAAACGAAGAAATTAAAGCAACCGATGAAAAAACGAAGCAAATAATTTTAATTATGCTGCTCGGCTGTTTTGTCACGTTCTGAAGCGCCGCAAGAACTGCGAAGAACAGCTTTTACCTTTAAATAGTCACGTTGACTAATTGAACTTTGGGCCAGTTGTGAATCATAGCAGAAAGGCAGACGTATACCAGCTTGCATTTATCTGTTTTAAGCATTTTCTTTTTCTTTAGCTATGTGTCTGATGCCGTTACTGGAGTCATCATCATTTCCATCCTGTTTTTCTTCCCGTCGGAGCGACCATCTCTCCGCTGGTGGTTCGATCCGAGAGGTCAGTGGGTGGTTTATTGATTTGTTTTTTTTTGTTTTGTGGTCTGACAACAGGTTTGAATGAATATGACAATAGTAATAAACATTTAATTGTGTGTTGTAACAAGAGAAAGTCACTTTAATTCTAAATCTAAAAATCTTAATCTCTTCTGTGTTAAATTGTGACAGACTTGAAGATTGTTATGGCTTTTTCAGATTTTAAGCTGGGTTTTTTTTTTCAGCCATAGTATTATGATATCATAGTAGTATGATAGCTATCCAGAACGGCTCATGAACATGCTTTATGTCGAATTTTATGACTTTTAATGGTTCTGATTAAATGGTTCGGATTATTTGTCTTACAGGATTTGAATATGCGTTATTTGGAACTTTCTGGCAAATTCTTCACGGGGGTTTTGGAAATAACATGTATAACAGCATGAATGCAGAGGAGGCACATTTGTGACGCATCTAGTGTTTTTGTGAATGTAAAGTGACTTGGTATTTTGTTTCATTCGTCGTACTCACGTTTATATGAATGGGCTTCCCATAAATATATTAATTGTTGTTTTTCAGTTCTTTGTAAAATTCTACTTTGATCTGCTGCAGGTACAATCCGTGCTTTTTTGATCCCGAGGTTAATTTATTTTCATTTCCATCTCTGACTCTTTAGCCTCAAACACTCCATATGTGCCGCTGTTGTCATGGAGAAAAGCTCAAGAGTGCGTGCCATGGAATATTATTCTTCTGCTGGGTGGTGGATTTGCGATGGCAAAAGGCTGTGAGGTACATAACTCATTATCAGTGTTTTGCTCCCTGGACTTACGCTCCGGCTTAAACTTGACATGACTAAAAGTGATCATTTATATTCCAACCAAAAAGGTTCAAATGGATTCTGCGCATGGATAATTTGCTGGTGGGGCTTGTGAAATTTTACAGCCCACACAAATCCATAACTCTTACATCTGTCAACTCGAACTCTGAAACTTGCCCAACTCAGCTCTTAGAATTAAGCTCAAAAAGACTCGAAAATGGTTGTGTTATAGGAGTCAGGGTTAGCAGTGTGGATTGGAAATCACCTACAACCTCTCGCCCAAGTTCCTCCTGCAGTGGCCGTCATCCTCATCACTGCGTTTATCGCCTGCTTCACTGAGTTTGCCAGTAACACAGCCACCATCATCATCTTCCTCCCTGTCATTGCTGAACTGGTATGAACATACACAGCAACTTTGATAGCATTTGGTTTTTAGAGGCACATATATTTTACTATATTATTTTATTAATTTCAAATATAATAATACACTTATTATATAATATACTAGATATTTCATTAAATAAACAATATGTATTCTTACACTATATTATTATATAGAATACTACATATAATTGAATATACTATATATATACTATATATACTAGAATATACTATAATATATTAAATATACTATATTATTTTGTTAAATATACTATATATTATGTAAAGTACTATACTACCTATTAACTAGTAACTTTAATATACTACCTATAATTAAATATACTATATATAATACATTTAATATACTATGTATAATTTTTGGTTAAATATACTGTATATCATATAAAGCACAAATGTTTCAAAATATTCTTGTGTTAAAATTGTATTGGTAGTACAAATGTGCTCACGATTACCAAACATATATTTTCAGGCCATCCGTGTGAAAATCAATCCACTGTACTTCATGATTCCAGCAACAACCGGTTGTTCCTACGCTTTCATGCTTCCAGTTTCCACGCCGCCAAACTCAATTGCCTTCGCCACCGGTCACCTTATGGTCAAAGACATGGTGAGAGTCTTTCATATTTTTTTTTTTGATGCCAAAAGCTAATATTGCTTTTTAGACTGATATAACCAAAGACAAAATACAAGCTTTACAGTTGAATCTTGGACCCTGAACGCCTCAATTGTTATGCTCAAGTTGTTTTACACGCATAACAATGCTTGATCTTCAACGGTTCTTCATCTTAATTCAGTTGATGAACACAAGCCGCACTAATCTTCTATGTTCAGTTCCTTCAGCAGATAGGAAAGTAAACTGCAGGCAGTTAAAAGCCAGATAATTCTTTAATTAGTTAGTTTTACGTGGGCTTTGTTGAGTTTAGGCCATGGGATTTGGAATGGCTAAACAAAATGAGTTAAACTCCACTCCTTCACAAATCTTTCATTTTCGTCTAGACTTTTTTTTCTTTGCGCAGTAAACAGTGTTGAGAAACAGAAGCTCTTTTCCGTCTTTCTCTTCTGCAGAGCCAAAATGAAAAAAAAAACTTGATGGTGTCCATTAATTCACTAAGTCCATTCACTATCAGTCATTGCTTAATAAGTTATTACGATAGATTTAAAGATCTCTCCATATGCCGTATAGCCTCTGATAGAACGACACCTCTAGTAGAACGGCACCTCTAATAAAACGGCACCATGACGGAAGAATTAAACAATAGACAGATTTATTTTTTCTAGAGGTTTTTACAGTACCTTTACCGGTATATCTCCTCACGCCTCTTAACATTTTAGCTTGAAAGAAATGTAGAAAACACTATCTTTGTCTATAAAATCCTATAGAATTAATCAGTCTGACTCAGAACTTTCTGGAAAACCTCAATTCAAGCAGTATTTTATTCACAAACAAGGTCAAGCTGGTGTACGACTGTATATACTTACTGTATATGTATACAGTTTGTATGCTCAGGTTTACGAGTAGCAATGGTGTAAAGTATTTGAGTAAATGTACTTGTGAACTTTTTGACTACTTTGTACTTGTGCAGAGTATCAAAAATATAACCATTTTTACTCTACTTTAGTACTTGTTTAGTACAAGAATGGTTTTCAGGTACTCGTTACACGTCTGGTGAGTAGTAAATATGTGTGTGATACCCACAGGTCAAGACGGGGTTCGTGATGAACATCCTTGGCATTCTGTGCGTTTCTCTGGCCATGAACACATGGGCTCTCCACATGTTCAGTCTGCACGTGTATCCTGACTGGGCAATGCCTTTAAACACTTCTGCAGCGACCGTGGCCACTCACACCGTACAAGCTCTGAATATGACAGGCTAGAAGAAAATAAAAGGGTTTGATCATTGACTGTACACAAGCTCAGAGTCTGTATATACTGTAGACATATGAAATGGTAAATGAGCTTACCTGAAGCCGTGCAACGTTATAACCTCACTTCCTGTTTAGCGCTGCCCTCTTGTGCTTTGAAGGCATTTAAGCAGGTGAGGAAAACATGTATGTGTATGTACATACAGAACATGGAGAAGTTGTATGTACAACTGTCAGAACTCTTTATAGTTGATAGTATTGTGTGATTTTTTTGAATTATGTTGAATTTACAACTAGTATTTGATTGTAAGTTAATCTTATTAATAGGATTTCAATGTATTGTTGTTGTACATGTATTGTCCAACCAAGTCAAAATAGCAAATTAAAACAATTTGAAGCAAACTGTTGCACTGTTTAAGATGATCATATATCACGGTTGGATCTAATATGATATTGTAGAATTATTGCCAACATTTTAGTAATTATACTTTTTCCACATTGCTTTGTGTTTTAAGCTGGTTTTAAACAGTATTTAATTCAGTAAGAGATCATCACTGTGAGACTTCTCTTTTTGCACCTTTTGTTGATAGTTTTTCTTTCATTTTCACAAACTTTTTCATCACTAGTTATGCAAGACATCACGCTTGAGTGATCTGTGTTTTAACGTCATGTGAAGTTGAGGAACTAAATGAGTCTGTGTGTATATGTGGTAATACTCAGAGTCACAAGGCTCAAACTCAACGTGAAGCTTTAACAGATGCTGTGATTTCTCTTTAAAGCAGAAATCAGTTTTTGGATTTGATTGAAGTTTCTATTTAGCTTTATACAGTAATGCTGACTGTAAGGAACTTTCATCTAAGGTTGGCTTCAATCAGGTATGTTTTTTCAACGTAAAGTTAACATTTGAACATTTAATTTTAGATTAAAATTTATGTTTATCTATCTGTCTGTCTGTCTGTCTATCTGTCTATCTGTCTGTCTATCTGTCTATAATTAAAATTTGTGCTCATACATCTTTGTGTATACACGTATGCTCATTATACGTATTTCTTGAAAACATTTTTACATTATACACTTCTCTTTAACCCTTTCATTATTACAAATATATGATATATTTACAGTATATTAAATGTGTAATAATATGATATATGAACTACTAGACCTGTGTGTCACCAACGTCTTAATCACTTTTAAAGACCCAATTGTATTTTTACATTTTTTAATTACCCTTTCTATTTTTTAACATTTTAAGTTTAATTTGTGTAAAAATAAGTTTTTTTGCTAATCAAACTTAATTTCATTATCAGCTTTTTTTCAGACGGCCTCTAAAAAAAGCTTAAAGCGGAAAAAAAGTTGTTTTTTCTTTTTTAGGAAGGAGGAAAAACAATTTCCAAAAGTATTGTTCGTTCAGCTTTTTATTGTGTCTATGTCTCTCTTTCTGTTAGAGCCTCGGTGAGAAGCAGTTTGGAGACAATGTGGTTCTGCTTTTCTTCTCCGTCTGTTTCAAATAGATGTCATCTGCTCACCTTACTCACTCTCTGTGTCTGTGTATCGACTGTAACCGGCTCTTTACTCCTTCACTGGCTCGTCGAGCTTTTGAAATACGATGTCCGGACAGCAACAGTGGCGGTCACTATCTACGGCACAGCTGTGTTTATCTTGTCATCGCTCATCCATCCATTCCGATGTGCCTTCACACTTATCTTCCCTACATTATTTACAAGACAGGGTCGTAAATTGCTCCTCTCTACATCTGTGATGATTGTTGTTCTGCATGTCCTTCCCAATATGGCTGCCAACATTGCGACTCTAATACATCTTGTAAAATGTGCATCGGAGAAGCTTTCCCAGAGTCTCCTGAGCAGCTCGGAGCTTATTAACATCATCAAGGACGATATCATAAAAAGCACAGAGGACAGTGGAGGTCTAGAAGCAAGTTTTGTGCAAAAGCTTCATGAGTTTGATCACACTACGCATATTAATCTATCAGGCGTGAAAGAACAGTTGCATTTCTTGAGTCGACGAGTTCAGGAAGATTTCATGGAAGTCAACAGACATGTTCAGGACTGCAAACTGCTCCTCAGCCGGATCTTCGCCGCAGTTCTTGTGGCGTACCTCTTCACAGATTCGGTTCTTTATCTTTACTCGTATTTGACTTCTATAAGATTTGATAACACATATATCACAAGTCGATTCCGGGAGAGAGCAGCAAGGGAAGGGATGTCAATTGAAGCCAAGGATTTGAAGGAGGCTGTTAACTCCACAAGTCTTCGAATAACTAAAAGAGAACTTCTCAAATGTCTGGCTCCTGCTCTTGTCATCACAGTTTATTTCCTAATGACTGTGTTCTTGATACTTCTGGATTATTTTTTATACTATGTGGTACAGACCGGTGGTCCTTGGATTTCAAACCTACCACCCACCAACGTCAGTCTCAACGTCGTCTTCAAGGTATTACACTAAGCTAGTTTTATTTAATTCCGAAACATGCATTACTACTAAGCAGAGGTGTAAAGAGTACCTGAAAACCATACTCGAGTAAAAGTACAGATACCTTACAGTAAAAATTACTCCACTACAAGTCATCAATTCCAAGAAGACTAGAGTAAAAGTTGTAAATCCAATTTTAATCTATGTATTTTACTTGTACTGATTTTATGCTAAAAAATTAAAAGTAAGATGAAAAGTAATACACTTTATGAGGTTTTATTTCCTATTATAGAAATGAAAATGTAACAAAACAAATTAGACAAAAAAATAAAACAAAAAAAAAATGCTAAAAAGTTCCACTGCTAATTCATGTTCACAAAATGTAGTTCATAAATTGCACCCAGTACCTCCAGCACCCTGCAGGTGGCGATATCGCTTTGTCCGCCCAAGAAATTAGTCACGTTAGAAAAATACAATGTAATGACTAACAGTAGGTAAGTGTCCATTCAAAAGTAGTGGACTAAAGAGTATATAAACTTAATAAAAAATGTAGTCAAGTAGAGAGTAAACTTGATACTCAGTATTAGTATAAAGTAGCCAAAAAATGCTGAAGCAACAGTAAGTTTTTTTACTTTGTTCAATTTACTCAAGTACTTTGCACCACTGCTAATAACCAACTAACTAAAAGCATAAAACATACATAAAAACACTTTGTTTTTGCTTCTTTTCAGGTTAATGCCGAGTTAGCCTTCTGCCGGGTTTTTGGCCAGAACTGTCTAATTGAACTGATTGATTTCAACAATACGTTCACAGCGCTTGTTCAGTCGGATCCAGATGTTTGTGAAGCTCGACCCAACCAGCTGAGCAGGAGTGTAGTGGCGCTGCTGCTTTTCCTCTTTCTGCTGAGCTACGTCCTGCTGCCCCTGGAGGTTTATGCCCGACGCCTTCGGAGGAAAGTTGCAGCTTCTTTTTTCCAGCAGCAGGAAGAAAAAAGGATCGGTTTTCTGTTGAAGAAAATTCAGGACAAGGGAAAGCAAAGACAAATTGGAGTTTTTGTCATAGAAACTAAATAGTGACATGCTAGTCAGTCACTAGCATGTCACGCGTGTAATGCAGATTTGTATGTAAATAACTATTAATGATCTGCTCATATTTCTGCTTTGTATAAAGTCTATATATAAAAAGTGTGAAACAGAACACAAACACGAAACGCAAAACAAAAAAGTGAAATGCATTATGGTATACAGTATAGAATGTTGGTATGTAAAAATATACATAAAAGATTTATATGCTTTGCGTATTTTACTTTTAACCATTTAAAAGTGTTGTATATAAGCACTAAACATCTCTAATGGATATATTGACATACATTTAAAACATTATGGCACTTGGATATATCACAATATTTTAATATATAAAATAAATATATTCAATGTACTGTATTTTTAAATTCAGTATCTGATTCTAGTCAAATCACATTTATTGTCACATACACATTTTACATGCAGTGAAACATTTCTTTAGCTGCAACACGGACTGATATAGTGTCTGATATATTTCACTTTATTATTTTATTTTTATTACCTCATTTTTATTTATTGCATTTCTTTATGTATCATGAAGTTCCAGGAGTCTGAGTGAAACTATACAGGGAGGATGAAAAGCCTCTTGCTTTAAAGAGCAGTGTGAGGGCCGCAGGGACACTAATGGACTTCAGAAGACACTCTAAACGCATATTTTTCACACTTCACACTATTTATTCTTCATAGCTTGACACTGTTTGTGTCAACTGCCAGCTCACATGAGGGAAAAACTGCTATAAATTTGATTAAGTCGGTGAAAATGTAGATCCTCATGAAGCCCAAAACATTACGATCCATTATTGCTAATTTTTATATTGCTCGATTATAATATTTCATTACTGTCGAACCTTTTACTGTCTCGTAGCAACTGTTTCTTCATGCTTTGTGCATCACCATGACATTTTCCCGCTAATACACTGATACAAATCTTTGTTTAAACATAAAAAAACAAGCATTAGTCAGAACTAGGGATAAAAAGAAAATCTCTCAAAGGCTATTTTCAAAGTCTTGATTATTTGCATGAAAGCCAGACGGAGTCATAATGACATGGCGTATTGAGAGCACAATAGAGCGAAATGGAAAAGGTATTAATGGTGAATCTTACAGCGGATCTTAAATAAGTTTGTGAAAGGCAGAAGGAAAAAAAATGAATGTTAAGTGGACGGCAGGATTGAGGAGGTGAATGGAGGTGAATCATGAAAACTCTCACCGGGCTTATTGAAATCATTGTACATTACACAACTATCGGACAGTTGTGGCCTAATGGTTATGAGTTGGACTTGTGATCACTGCTCCGGGTTTCTTTGTGTTCACGCCACTGTTTGGATGAATAAATGGAAAGCACGACTTCCTGGCCTCTTTGCTCCTCTTTTCACTTTCTTTTCACTTTCCAAGTTTCCCTCATTATTTTTTTATTTATTTAATATATATAATTATACTTAAAATGATTGAGTCACTTTTACATTCTATTGCCATAGCAATGTTAATGTTAGTTTCTGTTCTTATAGTATACTATAGTTTCTAATAGTCGTGGTCGAAATGTGTACAGTACAGATAATGAAACTAGCGACATCATGTGGATAGAAATGAGTATTGCACGTTGGCACGATGCACGTAACGCTTCGGCGATTTTCTACTTAAGATAATGGTCTAAAACACATGCACATGTGTGTATTATGCATAAGCAACATTTTTTTTTCCAATTATTTTTACACGTTCATTTTAGCTCACGAAACTATTGCAGTTGAGAAAAATGATGAAAACAAGCAAAATGTGAAACACTGTAATGTTTTTGAAACCAATAAAAAGCCAATTTTCCAGAAATTGACACTGGGGAGAAAATAACCCGTTATGCATAAAATTAATTTTGCACGCCTCCACTGCAAAGCATCGATCTGTCTACTAAATCTACTTGTAATTAAGTAAAATTAGGGAATTTCAATCAAGCAATTTAACTAGTTATCAATTAGCAAATAATATAAAACGTAGCAAAATGAGTAAAAGCTTTTATAGCATTGCGCGAGCGATTAAAAATAAAGATGGAATTTTTCTTTTTCCACTCGAGGGCCACCGTACCGCCTTTAATGTCACGCACGCAGGTGCATGACGTCACGCGCAAATGCGGAAGCGACCAGCAGGGACAGTTCCACGTCACTTGAGGTGTGTTTGCGCTCTCCATCCAGTGCTTCTCGTCATGAAACTTTAACCCCGTATCCGACACACGCTGGATGGGATGCCTCTGTTCTTCCCGCCGCTCGTCGAATCCGACATCACACGGACTTTCAGTCGTCTCTGACCGGAGAATCCAGCACAAGGTACGGATTGTTTTTGCGGTCTGAGCGATTACGCGGCGGTGATCATGTGTCTGCAGTGTTATTGTGCAAATCACACGCTTCCCGTGTTTGTTTCGCTGACATTCGGGAAGATTCTTCCGCATTAGCTGCGTTTCTTGCATCACTGTCGAGATCAGAGATTTCTGTGATGGAGCTCACAGCATCTGCTCGGTTATTGGCCCAGTTTTCTAATGTTTATTTCATAAATCGTGGTGTTTGTGCTTGTTTAGTCGCACTGGCGTGTTGTTTAGATGCTGTAACGCGACATTTAGTTGTGTGTTTGTTTGTTTGACGTTTTAAGGTAAGTAAAATCACGCATGACATTTGACCTTCTTTCCAAAATCCGTTTACAGTAACTAATGCACATTATCAGTGTTTGTGTTTGAGAAATAGTAGGTACAATTTGTCTGTTGTTTATTTGCACTATCATCAAAAAGGTTGTGTGTGTAATGCAGGCTTTGATTGTTTTGATTTATATTGTTTGGTCAATTTTATTCATCAGTTGTTTATCACTCAATGTTTTTTTTAACTAACTGTAGCTGATAATATGATAAAATATAACAATAAAAACATAACAGCGTGTGATCAAGCATAGAGACAAATAAATGATCCTTCTGGAGGTGAGCAAGTCTGATCTAGTCTGTCACGCTAATAGCTACTCATAAGGGAGTATCTTCAAACATCTCACATATTTTGTAGATGTTTTCTTCTGAGCAAACCTCTGATTCACCTTGCGGTTCAACACAACAATGGCGGCACATCTGAACAATTCGTTTAATCTTCTTAAATATGTGTTGCTCAGAGTGATTCCAGATATTTGGACTTGTTTGCTCAGCTCCGTTTAAATGAAAAACACAGTCACTTTTGCTGATTAGTGTCAAAATAAAAAATCTGGGACAAAATAAAAGTCTCACTTGACTACAGCTCAATATTAAAAATGGAACATGTCAAAAATGTATATGTACAGGACTAATGTTTTCCTGATCAAATCTTAAGCAACCTTGATAATTATGTCCGCGGGTTTTTGCTTGCTAAGAGCTCTCTTTTTAAATAGAAATTAATACAATTAAAACCAATAAAGCATTATTTTAGGAAGATTGTTAATAACGTGTACTTTTTGTAGATGATTATTAATAATGTGTCGTCACTTGATGCGTTTCTTGGAAATCCGACTGCTGACCTTGCAAGGTTGTGCTGCTGGAATTACTTGTTTACTTGAGCCAAATAGATTTTTTGAATTCCCAAATGTCAACAAAACAGTGTCTGACCTGAAAACCTTATTTAAGAGACCATCAAGAAACAAAATGCACGTTGTGTTTTTATAATGACTTGTAGATGGTTTGACAGCTTCTTGATCATTCTCGCCTTTCATTTTTGCAGATTGTCTATTTTGCCGGTCTGCATTAATGGGTGAATCAGGATCACGCCGTTCCACCCTGGTCTCCAGGCTTCCCATTTTCAGGCGTGGTGTGAAGAAGAGACAGGACTCGCTTCCCTCCTCTCCATCTTCTGGTGGTTTAGGCAATGGCGTACACACATCTTCACCTTCCAGCACCAACTCCAGCTCCAGTAGTACGAGTAAAAGGCGCAGCATTTTCCGCACACCGTCCCTCGGCTTCCACAGTAAGAGGAACAGCGACCCGACCCAGCTCAGCCTGAACAACCATAGCCAGTCTGAAGGCAATGCTTCAAAATCACGCCATTCCTTTGGGTTTGGTGGACACAAGAAAAAGATCACCAGGTCTCAGACGGATGATCTGGAGAAAGCGTCCGCCAACCGAAGCGTGTTCATTAATTGTATAAGCTCAGGGACGAATGATGGAGATGATTCGGGGTTTCTAGACGACATCAGCAGCAAGAAATCTTCCAGGCCGAAGAAGCAGCTTCTACCCAAGTCGTTTTCAGCTCATCAACGGTTTTCAAAAAATTTCTCCAACGGTACTGACCACGCTAATGATAGTGCAGAAGATCCTCCCAAGACCGGGACCCCCGGTTCCTGGCCAGGAGAACTGGCTGAAAGTTCTTTGCAATCACCAATGATTTCAGAAGACCGCACCACGGCCATTACGCCTTCTGATTTTGCTCACATCACAGAGGACTCGGTTTCAGAAGTGGATGTCCTGCTGGCTGCATCTCCTGAAAACATAATCCCGGCGGATTCTCCCTCCACTAAAGACCAAGCCACAGAAAAGCCTTCACTGCCTGATGCCAGCAACACCGCCAACACGCACTGCGAGAGCACCACTGCCCATACGCAACAGGAAACATTGCAGACGGTGAAAGAGCTGAACCCCACTAATGCTGACCACCACCCAGATCAGTCTGAAGCCAGCGAGACGGATCAAGCCCCTGAGTTGAGTCAGGACAGCAGCTTTAATCCTGATTCCTGCGAGAGGAAGTCCAGGAATCCCCTGCTCCTCCAACAGGCTGGAAAACCATCAGGCCCGACTAAACTTGAAAGGCCAACTCAGCTCAGAAAACCACACACAGGTATTGTATGTCAACTTTTGTGTTTATCGAGGTCAGTTTCTGTTTTCAGCAATTCAAATACCTGTCTTTCTTCACAAATGTTCTCCTAATCTGATCTCCAAACCTGTTTGTCTAATCTGCAAGATCTGAGGACCCATATTTTCCTAGGATTTTGAAATGTTTTGCAGCTTTTCAGCTAGTCAAATAAAATAGAAGATTTGTATTTATGTTAAAATAAATGTATTGTTTCCAGTCATGGTAATATTTTCTACTTATTGTGTACATCTCCTATACCTTATCATGTAGATAATAATAATAATAATAATAATAATTCAACCTTTATTAGTCCCTCAGTGGGGAAATTTTTTCTCTGCATTTAACCCATCCGACACTTCTTGGAAAGAAAAGCCATGTATCGAATTTCCTTTTTACCATTGTAGTGGTGACATGATATGACTTTTACTACAGGTCTGCAGACAGGAGAGAGTGAATTCTACACTGCAGATTAATTTACACTTGCGTGCACTGGGATACTCATTAATATTCATTCAGAGAATTGAGGGTTAATGTTTAGAGACGTGCTCTTCTGGAGAAAGGCTATCAGGACACCAGCATATCTGTTGTTTACTTCAACCTGTTTTGCCTGTTTGTTGTTGGCTGTATTTCTTGTAACCATATAGATTTTCACCATAAGTTTCAGTCGAAGCCTGTATTTATCTTTTATAAGCCTTATCTAAAGTTACTCTGCAAGTATTTTGTGATAGTGAAGATCGACACTTATAAAAATGTTTAATAAATTATTCGATATTAAAGTATTTTATTTAGCATTCACCTTAAAATAATGACATTCTTTTGCATCGTGTGTCTTGTTTTTATTTTATTCAATTTTGAAAATTATAACAGTTCCAGATTCCTCTTATTTAAATAGTCATATTTACATTGATTTTTATATTAATGATTATTTAAATAAACAATATTGTTTCGTATTGATTGGTTCTTTTTATTTGTTGAAGTGTTTGTCAATTAACATTTATCATTTACCACATATTGTTTTTAAAAACCTCTTAATTGCTTAAAAAAAACTTCTTAAAAGAAAATGGCATCAACTTTAAAAGGACTTTTGATTTTCTCCATTAGTAGTTCATGGTTTGTGTTGTCCACAGTGTCCATGTGCAGCAGCATGAGCCCGTACCACGAAGTGATGCGGCTGGAGAGGCGTCTGCGTTCGGCTTCTGAAGGGGCTGGAGGACCCAGACTGCACCTCAGCCTCAGGGATCCTCACTACATAGACAACAGCACTTTATTGAAGCAGAGAACCAGTTCTTCATCTTCAAAACTAGGCAGCCTGGTAAGTGTAGAAGAATTTGCTATTGCCAAAGCCCGGCTAGTCCAATGATCCACATTGTCCTGCTTAAACTATGAAGGGGATTGAGGGATTCAATTTCAGCCAGTGATATAATCATTGCGCCCAATTACGCAGACAAATCCTCTCACAGCGTTTTGCTCAGTAGGTCGTTGGGGCAAGAAATATGTGAGCACTTCCTTGTACACAATTCATAAGATTTATCTATCTGATTTGACCATTGCTTTTATTATTCATGAAAAAGATTCTGGCACAATTTCGGTTTATCCACTAAGTGCACAACAATAATAGTGATATTAAATCTTTGTAAATGCCACTGCACTTTTTTAAGCACATATTATGCGGCCTCATGAATTACAATGAAATTTCCATCTTTATGTAGAATTATTTTTGATGACGTCTTCACGTGCTTTTACTGAGCATTTGTGCGTGGTCACCGTGCTTTAGCTGAATGATAACATACTATTTTATGCCATTAGTTTGATGAACAGTGTTAATTAAAGTTAAGACCTCAGGAAAATAATTTTTTGTCTTACATACATGTGATTTACGGGTACAGTTAACCCCCAATTAACAGCCTTTGTATTTGTGCAGTTTCAATTTTGGCCCTCAGCCAACCATTTATATTTATTTAGATTTACACACAAATTAAAGAAAAAATGAACAAACAACTAAATAAATAAATAGCAAGTGAATAATATTAATAATAATAATAATAATAATAATAATAATACATAAATGATAAAATACAAAAAAAAACCTTGTTTTCCAACCACTTTTTTAATGGGTGATTTTTGAACTGGGTTAGTGGAGAGAACGAAAGATCACACAATGTTAACCAAGCTACACAATGTTGCTCACTCTTGGTGCGTAACAAAAATCGGCCAAAATTGAGCTGCGAAACATTTAGCAAATGTGTTTTTGCTGCCACAAATGACTATTGTCCTCATTGTTTATTAAGGCCGACATAAAAGCAGACCTGCGAAAGCATGCTGTGTTTTTAATCAATCCCTAAAACCTTCTTAATAAACCCGTGAGCCGGAACAATACTCACTCCAAGAGCTTTGCGTTCAGTCATTGTGATTGTCTTGCGGCTTTTAATACTAATGGTGTACGACGCACAAAATCCACTTTCTGAGGCATTACACGTTTTGCTAGTTTCTTCAAAGTTGTAAAGAATTTATTTCTGGGCCTGAATATCGCCGGCATCCGCACAGCCGAAGGGCAAACTAATTGCTTTTGTGTTCCAGCATGGCAAAAGTAATCATAATATCCAGTTTTATCGCACTTCTTTAGTGTTTGGCAAGGTATCACAGTTAATATATGATCAAACCATGAAGCATGACAAATTTGCAGGATTTCCTTTGGTGCTCTAGTGTGACTTGTGCTTTCCATTTCCATTGTTCTGTTTAGTAGTTGCACTCGCACAAGGTCAATTCCTGAAGACGGCGTGTCTGATAACGCATTTGTCTAGCGAAATTGAAAATCCTAATGAGCTCCGTGTGCTTCTTTTAATATGTATTTTTGATGTAAGTCTAGATAGAACCGAGAGATGTGAGCACACATTTCAATTGTAGATAAAACAGATTTAGTAAAAGAAAAATCTTTTCCTATCCAACCGAATTCGTTTCATTGCGTACTCAATCGCAGTCGGAAGTTCAGATTAAGGTGATGAACACACATTGTAGCTTCTTAGAGCCTTTTAGTGTTTGGGATAAAGCAAAATGTTCATAGCTGGAGAACACAATTGTTATTTTCTCAAATGATTTAATGTTGTGTGTCTGTTGCGACGCTGTTTTGCTGCAGTAGAACCTGAAAACGATTTTGAAAATTGGTTAGAACTGTTTGAAACGGGTTTGAAATTTTTCAAATCCTCCATTTTGTGTTTCCACTTTGTATTTATGTCGAGAAATAAAACCTCAGTCTTTTCGTGCAAACTCCATCTTTAAAAATCGCTCCTCGTTTGATTGACGTTTAACATTGCGCTAATTGTGTCATTGGAATATGTTTAATCGAATTGTTTAATCCTATTGTTTTTGTTGTATGTTAGTATGTAGTTGTTGTGTTTTTATTTGAGAAGCCCATTTTATAACAGTATCAACAGTACATTTTGATGCTTTCTTTTTCAGTCCTTTTGAAATGCTTTCATCCGCTGCCATTGTGCATAAACACTAAGTTGTATAGGAAAATGGAAGTGGGCTAGTGTCAGAGTGAGCGCTTGAAACATTGCTTTTCACTTTTGTCTTCCTCAAGCATTAACATTTGAGGAACTATAGCAGTTTCCCTTAATCTTTGACCAACAAGCCTGCAAATTGCTTTAGTGTTTTTCAGTTATTTGGCACTGCCTTCAAGTTTAATTTGGATCAAGATGGTTCTTTGATACAGCACTATTATTTATCTTGTAATCAGCCTTCATACTGTAAACTTTGGTCTTGTTGATGAATGAAATATTTGGCAGGAGTCTGAGCTGATTAGCTGAAGAAACTCAAACTCTCAGCATCTCAGAAGCGTTACTGAATGTAAATCTAATGTGATCACTGAATTGTTGCTGTAGTTCAAACTTAAACCCTAAATGCAGATACTGATTGTTTGAGATATTACTCACTCTTATGTAAAAACTATTTTACGTTAGTGTTGGCCAAGATCATAGACTAAATATGTCTGATCATAGATGTAAATTTGGTAATCGTATTTAATGCATGGACATATTTTATTCTGAAGTTGAAATATGATCATTTTAAATAGTGAATTTTAATTGGCTAAATGTTTCTCTAAAAGGATTTCACTTTAATTGGGTCAATTCATTGGTTTTATAAAAATGATAAATTGCTTATTGCAGAACTGAGCATAAAACTAAGAGAAATAAAAAATGTGGATCTATTTGAAACCGAATTAAACATAAAATGTGAATTATGTAAATTGAAATGAGCAAAAGAGGATCAAATCATCTCTTCTATTGAAATTTTACAATTCCACTGGTAATTTTTGGAATTAAATAAGCAGATTTTAGCTTTGTCGACTTTCAGTTATAGCAAAGATTAGATCTGTAATCGTCTTTGTCCTTACCTGGCCTATAAATGTCCAAGGTGTTAAATTGCCAACGTAAGCGTGGTTTTGTTTGCTTTTTCTCAAAGGATGCGTTTTTAAAGTGGTTTCCGAAATACCAAGGATGGAGAAGTTGTTTACATTGCCACTGAACTATTTTGACCTTTTTTCAAGGGCCGCAGGATATTTCATTAATGAGCAAAGCATGTTTTCTCCTGACACCGACACCGAAAGATCAGAAAAATCAATCCCGGCACGGAGAGATGGAGAGTGAGTCACAACAAATGTCAGGTCTCTGTCACCTTCTCAGCTCGGCGGAAATAAACGCTTTGGAGAAAAAGAGGCCATCATCTCATCATGCGTTTTCATCTAGACATTTTCATCGAGTTCTGTCGGTTTTGTGCTTCTGAAATCAATATCTATTTTTGTAGTAAACGTTGCATTGATTGGAAACCATTACCGATATTATTCCTAAACACGGCGTGTGCTGGATTCTTTGTGTTTGCTCTTATGACTTGTGATGCTGTTTTTTAATATATTTAAATAAGGCGTCGAGCAGGTCGCCTGTATGAATACGGCTCTACACTTCATCAATATTACGCTTAATAGATCGTTAAAGTAGTGATGCATTATGTTCGTATTGTCATTTGGCAATGCAATGCGTTACAGCAGTAAAGGCCGGAAGCTTCCGTGTCCCGGGAGTCTTAATTAGGTGCTCGATGACCCTTTAATTTCACGGAAAGTCAAAATGTGGGCAATTTTCTATTGCGATGCACTATAGAGTCTTGCTTAATTAGCCGTATAGCTACGCCTCTCTGCTGTAATAAGACATAATGGCTTCTTTTTTCACCTCTGTTGTCTACGTGCACTTTTTAAATACGAATATTCTGATGATGCAGTGTTTTGCTGATTGTTCTGCATTGTTCGGGGGCCTTTATAATACAGTCTGTTACTGTGAAGTAAGTGAAGCAATGTTTATTAGGGGCGCTAATGTGCTGATATATTGATATTAGCGATCTGGGACAAGTCTGGTGTAGGGTTGGAGAGTGTGAGGTAAAATTCACATCACAATATTTTCTAGTGTCCAGACGGTGTCTGTTTCATACCAATATCACGGTATTGGGGGAAAAATGGACATTGCACTTTAGTAGACCTTAATTACATTAAACAAAGTTAGAACACTAATTTTGACTATAAAGTATGAGATTACACACCACACATCATTTACCATCAGAAAGCAAACAGGGCTTAGAAGTTCCTCTGCAAGAAGAATTCAAATCTGTTACGAGAAGTGTCTCTCTGGTTGAAAAACTTCTCCATTTCAACTACAATTTTAATAGCAACTTACTAACTTTCCAAAAAAATCTTACTTGTGTGTTTGTCATGCTCTTCGGCTTAGTGTAGTTCTTGATGTGGCATGATGTACAGCATTTACTGTGTTTTCTTTGACAAATTTCAACTAGCGCTCCTCATTTTGCAAGTCACTTTGTTTAGAAGTGTTTTATTTTGAGTAATGTATTTTGTGGGTCTTGCTTGTATGATAAAATACTTTTTCAGCCTTAAAATTCCATGCGCAAAGGGATAATCTGAGCATGGAAAATGCACATAAAATAATCCAAGTTCAATTGATTAAACACCATCTGTGTTTGTGTGTGTATGTGCTGCCATGTTTTATCCCAGTTTATAATTGTCTAATGTGAACACATTCTAAGGCAAACAAACTATGGACTACGATTATGACAACGTGCGAGTCATGTGATGACGTGTAGAAGGTTTTTTTTCCACGTTGTCAAAGTCACACAGGTGTTTTTCCAATGTGCCACTAGAGAAAGTTAATAAAGCTGCTGCGTAGCTACTTGCTAAAACACTTTTTTTTTTTAGTTGCACATACAATTTAAAACGGATTTTGCAAAGACACTTAATCAGTGGGGCTTAAAAATAATTAACGTGTTACCAAAAGATTTGAGCAGTTACTCATTTCATTCTTCCAGTGTTAATTGTGTGGCCTCTTCATCTGTGTTCAAACACAAAGTTTTTATTAAGGTTTTAAAGAAGAAAGGCGAGTTGGCGCTCGTGGACCGAGAAATCAAAATCATCTCTCTTCTTCAACATGAACACATAGTTAAGATTCTGAACTTTCACGAAAACCCTAACGTGTGTTGCATTGTAATGGAGTATGTGAGCAACAGCCTTTACGGTCACCTTAAAGAGAATTCACTGAGTAAAGAAACAGCCAAGAAAGTGTTTCTGCAACTGACTCTGGCGCTGCATTATATGCACCACACCGCTAAAATAGCTCTCGGAAGCAACACTTGGTCACACATTTTACTAGATGATGATTTTAATGTAAAGCTTGCCTGCTGTAAAGATAGCCAACTGCTTGAAAATGTAAGCAATTCTAAATCGCCTCATAAGCTTATGCAACAAAACATATTTATTCTGGGATGCATTCTGTACGACATGCTCTCGTATGGAATCAACATTCTCCTTCAGAATGAAAAGGCTACATTTCCGCATTGCATCCGGTTATTGATGCTTTGCCTGAAATCACACAAGTCATTGACTACTGAAGACATTCTGAACCACGAGTGGTTGAGATCAGATAAAGGGTCAAACCAACTAAAATTAGATTTTGTACCTTAAACATTCTGCCACTAAAAGAGTTTGTTTTGCTGCAACTTGCTGCAGGAGCTGAAAAAAAGCATGTCATTAAGTCTAGAAAAACTAAAATGGAAAATCATATAAGGCAAGTAAATGTTTCTCCGTTCAAGTTTGTGGTCTCATTTCAGATCTGGAGAGCAGCACAATTATTCTACATTAAAGAAAAGCAAAAATATGAAACCGACACAAATGACACTATTAAATATTAAATAAAACAGACACATTTAAAGACAAATTAAATTCGGACAAAAAAAGCTGATATTGAGAATGATTAAAGTCAAAAAGATATGAACGGTGCAAGACTGAAACAAAACCACTAAAACCGACCAATAAAAAGTGAATTAACAGATCAAGAGGGTGGGAACGTGCTTTACAAAAAAAATAAACATGCTTTACAAAAACAATCCAAAGACGGTTGGAATTTAGATTTTTTTCATGAAACACAAATCAAAAGCCATGTGTGAAATGCGTTTGGGGAAAATCAACCTTCTGAAGGGGCAATAGAGGTTTTATATATATTTCTGCTTTGAATGTGCTAATGTTGGGCACTAGGTGGCAGTGTGATGCTTCAGGAAAGGTTGTCCTGGAAGCCTAGTTTGAGTTGTATGGCATCCAGGTTTTCGCCATCTTGAAAAACATTTCTCCAACGATTGGTGGGATTTTTAACACCATTTAGTTTGATGTGTGAAAAGGTTGGTGTGGAGGCTGCGGCTTTGAAATGAATTCAATTCCCTATTGTCATTTCAGTTGCGATAGGGGAAAAAAAGCCTGCAGTTCTTTAGACATGATGGAACACACATCTGAAGGTTTAAGCTAAATTTATCAGTCAGTGAGCTGCTTATATATGTATATGTACATATTACATTGTCTTAGGAAGCTTTACTTTACACCACAGTCGCATCCAATGGGTTAATCTGGAAACACATACATACATATGTTTTGTAGAACAAATGACATACAAAATATAAGAATCTCGGAAAAGTCCTTCTCCATGGAAACATTTAGTAAACGGGTGTTTAAAGATGCCTGTTGTGATCGCGTCAGTTCGAATAGACCTTGAGTTCTTGAAGCAATAAAAGTGTATGAAAACATGATTCTGTGCTTGTGAAAAATCACAACGTATTGGTTTTATATGTCCTAAGTGGGGAGCAAAAACATGAAATGAAGATGCAAATCTCGAGCTTCTCGCAAAAGTGAAAACTTGTCGCAATAAAGTTCTTAGGAGTGTATAAAACATGCAAACAATGCCATTAAAAGTGTATAAAAGATGCGTAACAATGCCATACAGCTTTTGTGTTTGCTGTATCTGCTGGTTTTATGAACCATGAAATGCTTATATTGATCTTCTCAAACAAACTCAATATTATTTATTCATACTTGTTATACAATTTTTATGTATATTATCTAGTGCTTGTAGGACATCAAGTTGACAGCTCTAATATTATCTGATTCTAACAAGTTTTTCTTACTTAACAGGACGTTTTAAATAATCTTGGTTCATCAGAGTTGGATGAAGATGACCTGATGCTGGATCTTGATCTGTCTGATGACCAGCGACCTCACAATGGTAAGCATTTGTTCATCAGATCATGGCATAAGCATTTTATAATCATGAAGTTAGCGTAACAGAACAAAAATGCAGTGTATTAAAGAAATGTATTGCTATAAAAAATCATTTGTATCGTAAATAGACATGCATTAAAAATCCTTATATAATTAAGAGACATTTAATGAGTGTCACAAGAAATTTGCCATAGGTGTGAGCGAATGTGTGTGTCCTGCTCTGTGATTGGTTGATCACCAATCCAGCCTGTGTCCCGCCTTCAGGTCCACAGTTGCTGGGATTGGCTCCAGCTCCTCACGACCTAAAAATAATGGAAGAGAATTAAATGTAGACCAGGCATCTTCAATGACTTAAAACATGAAAAAGATTCAATTCAAACATCAATTGCAATTTTTTCATTTTAAAATAATTTTTTGAAAGTCAGCGGTTGAAAAGAAAAATGGGGTCTCTTTCTGAATAGAGGGCGTTTTTGCATTGACTGACTGTATTCACTATTGCAGCCTCGCGGGAGGATTCCAGTCAATCCCTCGCATCATGCTTAAACCTGCTGCCCTCACCCTTGGAGCCCTGCACAGAACGTTCCTTTGGAAAAGAGCCCAGGGAAGCCTCCCACAGGTACCTTCCCTGAGCGCAGCCGTACTTTTAACCTTTCCATTTCACGCACCTGATACAGTGACAGTCTTCTTCTGGCCTCCAGCCATCTTGCTATTCTTAATACTACATTATTATCTTGCAAGTTGATAGAAACTTTGTTAGAAAGTAATTGGAAAATGTGTAAGCTGTTCTGCGTAGGGAAGTTATTAAAATCAAATTTGCTCCTAGTCAGCTCTTTTAGGGTAAACACGCACATTGTTCTATTTTGCAGATAGGTTTGCCATTTTCAATTACTTCAGGAGTAACGTGCCTCACGTTTGGACAAGGCCTGTGAGATAAATTTGATCGTAATCGCAATCAGTGTGAATATACACGGCTGGGGAAAGTGTTGGTTCTTATTTCCCTATATTTTAATTTTTTTTGCACGTTTCTCTTGTGTATCAGAGCATCAAACTAATTTAAGAAATGTCAAAAGGGAAAACTAAATCTGAAATGTGGGACAACAAAATTGGTCATGTGACTCCACCGTGCCACTAAAATCATATTTTATGTTAAATGCGCTAAAGAAATATGAACTTGAGCTAGTGAGAGCATTAGGGTCATTAAAAGCAGTAAATATCTATGTTTTAAATGTTTATGATATAATAATTATATGTTTGATTAAATGACTAAAAAACAATTATTTATCTATTACAGGTGATGACTAAACTTTCAGGTTTGTTTATTATTGAATAAAATCTGTTTTTGAAAATAGCAGAAAGCATCTGCACAGGTGTCGTTTAAATGATTTGTTTAATTGATTTGACTTCATTTGCATTTCTTGTTAGTCAAAGCATTCATTATCATGTGAACAGGTTTTCACGTTGAAATACTTTAATCTATACTAAAACTATAAAAGCTATAATGCGCGTACTATTGAATTACGTATAATATACAGTAATGCCCTAAATTCTCCAAAACATATTTTACTGTTAAACAATGTTATTATTGTAAATGGATAATACAGCATTTCAGAATTTCGTCTTCTATCAATATTATGACTGCAATAAAATAGGTACATTTTATTTTATCATTTTTGTCTCTGTATTAGCAATACGTTTTTTTTTTTCAAACTCATAGGCAGCACTATTTGGACTTTTCTTACTCTTTTAACCAGAGTGTTATGAGGGAAGCTGATCACCGAGCATGAAGGGAAGACTATAGTTAATGAGTGTTTCCACCTCAGTGGATATAAGTCATTCATTCTCTCTCTCTCCCTCTACTTTACATGCTGTTTTCCAAACTATCAAACACTTTCTCTGCTTTGGTTTTTGCGATTCGATAATATTCTCATGTGTAATTTGGAGGCTACTGTGACTGTCAGCTTCATCCATAATGACAGCACAGCCATTTTAAATCCGGCTGAATCCCGTATGGACTCTGAGCAAATTATATTAACATGGAAATTAGCCTAGAAAATTGAATACATTTCCTGACCCTTATAATTATTTGTACAGATTCTAGAACATGGCCTAAAATAGAGTGGCTTTATTTTGAGGTTGTCACAGAATGTACTGTTGAAGTTGATTAAAGGTTGGTGATCTACATAGGTGTACTATTAAAATGCACCACAACATTGAGAAATATTAGATCGAGTTGTGGGAAAGCTGTGAAGAGAGCACATTTCACATCGGGACGTGGCGTTTTATTGTGTATGTGAGCTGTGAAAGCATCATAAAAGAAATGCTGCTTCAAGAAAACACATTTCTCCTTGTCGGCAGGTGGTGATGGAATGACCTTGTTCTAAAATCTGTTCCTTAGTTCTGTTAGTCAGTTTTGTTTTGTTGTGCGTAGTGCGGTTTTAATTTGCTGTGTTTCAGTACTGTTTGTTCCTGTTGTGTGACATAGGTTATGGTAAATTCATTCTTTTTAACAGTTTGCTGCTTTGATGAAATTATTTTAAATGGTTTTGGAGTCCAGTGTTTATTTAAAGAATACCGTAGTTTCAACAAAAATACAAAAACGGCACTAAGAAAAGCGTAAGGAATGTTTTTTTATGATCATGTTTTGATAATTAAGCATCATCGTTTGTATATGTAGCGTGCCATGGTGCATGAATTCATCCGTCCGTCTGTCCATCCATCTTTTTTATCCATTTTTGACATAAGCAAAAACACACGCATGCAAACACATTCTGATCAGTTTTGCAAGAGAAAATGTTTAACGATAAATAAAAGAGAAATCATGATGTGCAACAATTATCATTGTTTTTTCTTTTTTTTAAATATATTCTATTTTTTAAGAATCTTTTTTTAAGCTTGTGAGCTACTTATAAAGAGACCAGACCAAATGACCTGTTTTTGAATATGAAAAAAAAGAAGAAATTGTACAAAATGTTGTTGTATCTTGCCGAACCATTACATTTTTTGGTCAGTTTTCTACTTGTTGAATTCTGAACAAGTCGCTCCATCTTTTTCTTCTGTATCAAAGCAATGTTGACAGATGAAATATATTTAGAAAGTCATTCTTCAGTCATACTAAAATCATAAAAACCATAATTTTCCCGTTCTGTGTCTAAATATGCCGTTGTTGTCAATGGCTTCTTAACTGGTCCTTAAAACCTTTACAGCTCGGTAGCTTTAGTTAGCGTGTGCGGTTGTTTGCTAATGCGTGGTAACCTGTCCAAAAACAAATTCTATTGGCTGCCCAGTTAATCAATCAAATGACAATTTCACAGTGAGAATACGATAAAAACTTTCAGTATTTCAATATTGTTATTTTTATTATTAATTATAGCCTCACAATCAAAATTCCCATCAATTTTACATTATGAAAAGGTTTTTTAAGCATATGAAGTTATCGATTGTACAATCATGTAATTGTAAATAATGTATCACTATTATCTATTTTCCTGAAAATGGTGAAATGAATCAGAGCGCTGGCTGCAGTATAGTGTGGTTTATGGTGGCGAGGTGTCAGCTAGTATAGATGTCTTTAATGCACAGTGGCTGCGAGGCCTGTTTTCTGCTGTGAGTCAGCCCTGCTAGAGTTGATGATGCTCTGTTTGATGGGCTATAATCCTACACCCTGACTAAGTGACAAGATGTATTATCCCAAGGCAAAATCTGGGCTGTTGGTGTGGAAAACCCATCAACCGTCAGCAAGACTGATACATGGCGGTCCATGTTGTGTATTTCTCATTCGGCAACCCAATGCTCAGGCGTTTTAGAACGATAGAGGAAACTTTTTGAAGATGGGACAGAATGGTATAGGTGGAAACCCTTTCACCTCTTTGCAGATTTTTGCAAGTTTCCTGATTTTGATCTTATTGGCTTTTGCTGTTCTAAATTGACTAAGAGAAAAGACGTAGCTATCTGTCCATTCGAACCATTTAGTTTTCTGGCTTTCACGTAATCATTTTTAGCCATCTTTGCTTTAAAGGTGTAAAGTCATTTTTTCCTCATTAAAAGTTTCACACAGTAGGAAATGAATCGCACTGGAGTCGTCTTCAGAATCTGTCTTTCGCAAATGTCTTGCTTTAGAGATGTTCAGTCACAAGGTCAGTTTGTAGGCCAACCTGGAAGGCTAATGGAATTTTTAATGAGTTGGAGTTGTGCAGTACTGGTTTTCTGTTTGTAAGTGAAAGTAAAATGAGAACATCCACAGGAGTGTAGTAGTCGTTGGTTGTTTCTTCCCTTTTCGTTAGAAATTATAAATGAGCTGAGCTATAACTGAGATAATGTTCGTGTAATGAGGCATGCCAATGATACATATTTTTTACTTTTTATTTATTATAGTTTTTTTTTTTTTTTTTTTACAGAATTTCTTATGTTATTACAAATGTAATAACGTATATTTTATTATAATCATAATTTTAGGATTGTTTTTATTCCGGTTTGATTGTTTTTATTAATTTGTTTTTGAAAAAATACTATTTTATTATATGTTTGGTTGTTTTTATTCTGATTTAATTAACAGTAGGAATACAATAATTGTAATTGTTACTTTATGCTGTGATTTAAGCACTGGAGTGACAAATCCTGGAAACGGGCCCCTAAACACTTCTGTAGATACATTATTCCACTGAAAAAGGGAGTGAAATTAAAGGCCAAGTAAAAGCATGATGGAGAGGAAGAGAAAGAAAAGAAAGGGAGAGAACTATGAAAAAGCATTTTGAAGGAGAGAAAGCATGAGCGAGTGAGAAAGGAATCCTGAAACGAAGAAAGAAAGAAGTAATGGGAGCAGTTGGTGTCCCTCTCTCTCTCTCTCTCTCTGTTTATCCCTCGTTCAGTCTCTCCCGTGTCCTTCAGGAGCAGGTTTGCTGCAGCAGGGGGCAGACGCTTCAGCTCTGTGCAAGCTGTGGTCCTCCGCAACAGAAGGCTGCATGTCTGGCCTTGTGCTACTTTCCAGTCTCCTTAGCTAATTCTGTCAAGGTGATTTAAAGAAAGCGAGAGAGAGAGAGAGAGAGAGAGAGAGAGAAGGGACTTTCAAGAAAACTCAGGTGTGACAAAGACTTTTTAGCTTGAGCATAACTAATCGCTGGACCAGTCGGATGAAGGGAGTGGAGTCGTGTGTGATCATTCCTAACCTTTGATGGCAATCTCAGCATGTTGTCATGTTGATTTTCTGCAGTCGGGGCATGTGTGAGCGATCCGGCTGGAGGAGAGTCTCCTGGGTGTCTGGCTGAGTCACAAAGGCAGAATCCATTGTTGCCACGCGTAGCAGTGACTTCATCCAGCCGTCAAGTCGGAGACCAGTTGCCCTTTTCGCTAAATATTTAAGGAACTTTTGAGACCCTTCTCAGACAGTTTTATCCTTGCTTTTTTTAAGAGCTTTCTTTTTTTTAAGAGCATCCTAATTCCATTTCTAGGTGGTGGGCAGCCCATCTCAGCATGTCTGGGCCTGAGGTGGGATACAACGTCTGGATTGGGCCACACATTCACTCTCACACACACCTATGGTCAATTCTCCAATTCTCAAATTCACATGAAACACATTTTTTGAACTGTGGGAGGAAACCCGAGACCTGGAGGAAATCCACATGTTGAGTTTTGCAAAGATATCAGGAAAACCATCCATATTTTTTTCATAAGCTGCTGCTTTCTTTTCTGGGTCACGGGGAACTTGAGATAAGCTAAACATCTCTGGTCCTGAAGCTGCGAAACACTTTCTTGTGGGGTTGACTGAAAAAATCAAAACACCATGTTATAAAAAAACCCAACAGAATAAAACATGGGAACAAGCTACAAATTTAAAATGGAAAGGCCCAGATTGGGTCTCAAACCTTGACTTTGAAATCTTGTCCTCCTGTTTGTGAAGCAAAATGTTTTACATACAGTACTACTTTCTGAAATCAATATTTGGGTTAATATTGGTAAATTAAAATGAGGAGATCAGAATCGGGTGGTTTTATATGTATCTGTGATCAGTCACTTTTATCTTCCACAATTCCAAACATGTTCACATTTGACAAACCAGAAACAGCGCCACTGATTCCACTTGCCTGCATCCACGTTTGCTCTTATATACATCAGAGGTCCTTTACTGAATTTAGCAACCCACAATTAGGCCCCGAGAGATGACGTGCAGAGTTTACACATTTGGATATTTTCTATGTTTGAGGCTGAATGTTCTGAATAAGCAAACACTGACGCCGTCGCTGAAGTTGCCAATCTTGGCCTGAAGCTAGTCATTGTAATAAAGTGCGTCAAGGAGCTAAACGGGAGTTTGAAGAAGATGCACGGTGGCAGTGTGAAAGTTGTTGACTTCTGAACGCTACCATTGCTGCCAAAATTCCTTGCATTTTTAGGACTTGTAGAATTTGTTCCAGTCTGCTTGGGTTACATCAATGGTTTGCATGGATAAACACGCGGGTCAATGAATTAAGATGTTAGTTTTTTCTTTGTCAGTAGAATTTTTTTTCTTTTTCTTTCAATGGATTTATGCATAACACGTTCACAAAATTCTACCGAGTGGCCTATTAAGATGCTAGGAATTGGCATCTTATTAATACATAATTAAAACTGTCATTTTTGAGCTTTTAAGTTATATAATAATAATGAGTATTTGTAAGGCGCTTTTCACAGTTTTAACTATATACATACATTTACAAGAAGTATAAACATTACAAGTGTATACATGGTGAAGGTTCATTTTTCCAGCTCTTTTTATTTGTGGCTATTTGATCTTTCTCAATCGCTTGTTTCCAGCGTGTGTGTGTGTGTGTGTGTGTGTGTGTGTGTGTGTGATTCTGACAGCAAATGTGGATGAAAATGTGCTCTGGTGCAACGTTAGCATGTGATTAAAAGAACAAAGGGGCAGCTTTGCTCATGCTAATGATGATGCTAATGGCCTGATGAGGAAACTGTGTTAAAAGGTGTAATTCAGAATGTCAACTCGCCTCGGGGAGTCTTTTACATATGACAGATGCCAGTGCAGAACTCTGCCTCTCTGCAACTCCGCAAAACACATCGAAAAGAGAGTATGCTAATGTCCATAAGCCAACAGGGAACGTCAGTGTGGGATCTCTAGGCCAAATGCATGAAAGCCCATTCTAGGTGACCATTTTAGATGTTTCATAAGAACATTCTAGGTGCTCGCTGACCCATAATTCGATAATGGCCATAGCCAAAGTGATGATGGATAATAACTTGCAGGGCAATTCTGGCGACTTGATTATTAAAGTGCAAAATGTAGGTGTTGGTATAAAGTAAAGCAGCTATAAAGAGCCTAATAGAGTCCCTTGGGTCACCTTTTATAAGTTTATAAGACGGTGGTATAGCTTTAATTTATAACAATATTGGTGGAGTACGTGAAGTGTTAACAAATAGACTCTGTTCCAAAACGTAAGAAGACTTCATCACACCGGTATTTCCAGGCATTACATGCTTTTTACATTTTAGCCTTTTTCCAAAGACGTATTGTCTGCCTTCGCAATAAAGGAAGCGAGTTGGATTACGCTTTCCTATCACTTACCATTTACATATTGGTCTCATTCCCTTTCTCGCATTTTCTACTCAACCCAATTAGATTACTTCAGAAGAGCCTTTTTAAACCATAGGAGAAATGGATTTTTAAAAAAGAGCCTTTATGCTCCTTTTTAGAGCTTCAAAGTTTTGATCCCCAAAGAAAAGCTGAATTTTCTAAAAGAGCGCAATTTCCCTAAATATTCAATTCATTTAAAACTGTTCAACTCAGCGAGGAAGTAACTTTTTAGGATGTATTTTTAGGATGTTAGGTCAGTAATGTTGTACTTTATAATCAATTTTGAGTCCTTAGAGGTACATTTCTGTGCTTTTTCTGTTAAACTGTAACATGTTGATCTAATTTCACACTCCCATTGATGTTATTATAATGAATCAAGGCTACAGTACAAGAACATGGAGCGGAATGAATGAGACAAAAACCCAGTAGCATCAGACTTACAAAATGTTTTAGAGGATTTGTTTATTATTGTTCTATTGTTATGATAGCACATGCAATTAATCAAAAAAAATTTTTAAATATGTAAATAGTGTATATATGTGTAGGTTCACGTGTAATCAAGCGTACACTGGTATGATTTTTTGAAATATTACTAATACTTACAAAAGACATTAAAAAGTGATTCAACTTTACACAGGTTTTCATCATGAATGTTGAAATAATGCAAGTCTTCTAATGCATCAATGCTGGAAGAAGACTGATCATTTATTTTTATTCTGTGGTTTCTGAGCTGTTTGTCAGCACAAACAGTTTTAACAAATCATTCATGGAATTTCTTTAAATATCAATTTCTTTTTATCACTCATAAATAAAAGAAAAAACAAATCACTTGTTTATTTGAATAAAACCAACAGATTTGGGATTTTATTTTGGCTGTCATGACTCATTTTGAGATTACACAAGTAAACACATTTTGTAAATCATTCGTTCAACTCATCTACTTGTACATGTTCTGTTCTCTTTGTTAATTTTTTGTTTTGAATGAAAAACTAATTGAAAAACGCATGAAAAGTATTCAGCTAAAAAGATTAATCAAATTTCTGCTCCAGAGTCACAGATTTGCAATAAATGCTACGTTGTGTGCGTGTGTGTGTGTGTAGTGTGTTCACACACACTAGCCTGTTGTACATTCAATAAGAGATATCTATCGGTGCAAATACCTGGAGCTTCCTTTGAAGATACCTTTGATATGTTATGGATGCTGAGCTTTTGTTCTTTTTGAAATGAATGAAATATTTTCTTCTCAAGGAAAAAGGATATTTCATTAACCTTGGGTGTTACATTTTTGATTTTTGACTACACAGTGATCATTCGTGTTCCTTATGCTGTTTTTACACTCATCAATTGATACACACACACCCATGGTTGTGGTCCAGCGGTACAAAGCGGGACCAGCCACTCAAGATATAAGTCAAGGCACAAATCTAGAGATAATTTTATAAAGGAATAATATAAATTCATTTTTATTCAAATGTAACTCTATTATTGTATGCAAGATTTCATAGACACCTTTATCTGTATAAAAAAAGTTACATAATGATAAAAAAGTGTGCATTATTGCATCAAATATTTAAAATTCCCCCTTTTTTGTTTTTTTTTTTTTTATTCAATTGCTTTTTTATGTATTAACTGGATACTTAGTTGTATGTAATGTAAAAAAGTTGCATGTAAAAAGATAGGGATCCTCAATTGGCAGATAATCAATATTTAATATCTTTGTTGGAATCTAAGGCCCGAAAAAAATGATCGATACTTCTCAGTTTAGCTTATTAATTGCAATAACTACTTTTTTTTCAGAATGAGAGTGAGTAAATTGCTTTGCGTTTCTACTGTCTGTTGGCCATTAGTGTTTTTGCGTAATGAGTGTTCTGTTTTTTTTTTTGTTTCCTTTCCTGGCCCCAGAAGTCAGACAGCACTTCTAGCCACTTACTCACAGTGTTGTTTTACGTTCATTCCAGGGAACAGCAACCAAAGTCCCTCTGCTTGTCCCGGGATGACGAGACCCTTTCTGGCATTGAAGCTCTGCCGTTCAGATTGATGCAGCAGGATTGCACCGCGGTAAAGACTCTTCTGCTGCGTTTGCGCAGGACCTTACAGGAGGTAATGTTCCAGCCTGACAGTTGATTCATGAAGCTGCTCTGGCCTTCATCACTAGTACATTAGAACAGGTATATAAGAGCTCTCTGCGCCCTACTAGTTTTATGCCTCATCATTCAGGCCAAACAACAGGAGAACTTCAAGCACCAAACCCAGTCAGTCCACAGAGAGCCATGAGTAAACAACAGGCCTAATGTGACGCGAATGTAAAGCGTGGGGGGGAAATCTGTCCTTAACGTACTATAGGACGTTAAAGCAGCATGACATATTGAAGGTTATTTACTCGCATGCGTGTTTTTATGATCACAGAGCTTCTAACGGTAATTTTTTTTGTTAATTAGATAAAGGGATTACGTTTTAGTCTGATTAGATACCTTGAAATATTTGCTTAAAAATGCCACGATTGAAATGAATGCGACATGCCTAGAAATCGATTATGTTTTTGAGTCTTGTGAATGAAACCCAGTTCAAGTTCGCTTCAAGGTCGATTTATGTATACGGTGTTTTCACCTTCACACCAGCTGAAAGCAGCAGTACAGAGACATGATCAGGAAATAAAGATGATTTTAATATTTTTTGGTCCTGGTTGCATACGTTACATAGTAACGTACAGACATTATGTATAGACATTAGCTAGGAAAAAAAAACTTGCCAGCTTACTTTAGCAAACTGCGTTTTTTTAATTTCAGCAAAGCTAAACTATTTTATTTAGTGATTGTCCTTATTTGTGCTGAAATCTGGAGGTTTTTGTCATCCAGTTAATACACCCCAGGAATTTTAAATATAAAATGATATTAACATGTCACAATATTTTAAAAGCAACACAAAGTTGAAAATGAACGATTACAGGCAAGGTGACACCACAGCTTTCTCCTAATAAAGCTTCTAAACAATTATAATCATAACTCCCGTGAATTTTGTTTTAACAGTACACCAAATAACCTTCAGCGAGGGTCCACAGAACAGTACACACCCGCCAACATTAATATTAAAGAGTAACTTTGTTGGCCTCTTTGCAGACTCTTCTCATTAACATGCAAATTAGCCATCTTCCATCTGCATTTGTAAACCGCGCTCTAACAGGAATCACAATGACTTATCTGACAAACAAACTACCTCAGAAATGTATCAGCCTGGTTGTTCTTCTCTTGTGCGTTCTGTTTGGTTTTGGTCTTGCACTGTCTCTTCTCTGGCTAATTCAGAAGAGTTTGAAAAATATTTTACGGTTCAACACGGTTTGTTCAGTTGAATATTGAATTCTTTTGAAATGCTCATTGATCTCCACACTTGGATGCTATAAAAGGATCTCTAGAATAACTTTGGCACAGGAATCCTTTCAAGAGTCTCTAACCTTTCAAACATGGCTATTGTTTGAATGGTAGCTTGAATTGAATAGCCTCCTGTTCCTAGAAACATTATGCCTGCCATTCAGCATCTTCCTACAATTTTAGATTTAAGACTGGCTTTGTCGGTCTTTTAGGGCATTTACATAACTATGGCATTTTTTTACCTCCAAAACCACACAGATTTTGTCATGTACGTGTATATTTGTAAATAAAGCCATTTTGGATAATTACTTCATATTCATATTCAGCACATTTTTTTTACAGATGGGTTAGATTTTTACGAAATTACCTGTTTTTTCACAAAATAATTTTATCCGTACAGTGTGTTTCTGCCGTTGTTGCTTTGCCATTTAAAAGTTAATGTTTTTATGCACAGAGTGGAATAGCCATTAATGGCACATTTGGTTTGGCTTTGCTTTTATACCTTTTTGATTAGAAGTAGGTTTGCACTTTTCATTACTGTTTTCTTGCCCTCACCTTGCTTTAAATGCAGCCCTATAAAACACACAGTGAATGCTTATTAATAACTGACTAAAAGTCGAAAAGGCTTCTTATTCATGCATACTTGCAGCAGTTCTTGATAAAAATGAGTCTGGATCATCATACACACAAGATTATAACAGATTAAAAATCACTCTTCTCTAAAAAGTATTTTTTTATACATTTGAATTGCAATTCAAGCTATACATGTGTTGATGTGTTTTCCATTTAGCTAAGATATACACAATAAGCCATTTGGTTTTAGTTGTTCAAACTCGACATGTCCGTTGTTTAGGGGCGGAGCCACGTTTCTATTGGTGCAGATGCTGAGGACTGACAAATGCTACTTCTGTTTACATTACATACATATGTTTCTTTTGTGGCTCATTGTGCAGTATATGCAATGACTTGGGTAAAGATTAAATAGATAGGCACTGTTTTTATTCAAATGCAGTAATTTTTTGTACTTAATAATTTATTCATCAACCGCCTTTCCCCCCACACTGGAGTCGAGTTTATCTTCTGTTTTCCACTAAGAACTGCATTACAAGTTTACACAACGTAATACAAGGTGTGGTTATTAATGAGCTTTAATATCATATACATCGAACACTGCACAGTTCCACCGAGACCCGTAATGTTTTTGGCATTTTAAACTAATCTCTAATAATCTGCTTCTCTTCTTGTTTCTTTCTATGTATATTTCTGAGCAGAAAAAAATGTTTTATGGTCAGAAAGCGACACTTTCGGTTTAGTATTCGTTGCAGGGGACATATCCAGAGACAATGAAATATAGTTATCATCGCACCAGTTCATGCGTGGCATAATAAAAATGAATAGCATTTGGTCACATGGAGGTGTGAATGTGTAATATGAATGTGTGACAGTGTAAATAAGAGTGAAATGTACAGTATGTACAGTGGTTAATACAGAAGGGATAAACGAACACAAATTCTAAGAGCTCTGAAAGTCAATGTCAGCTTTTAAGTTTTTTTATTTTCTTTGACGTGAATGATTTAAAGAAATTTGATTAAGTTTTGTTGAGTTTTGCCCTCAGTTTCTACTTTTGAGCTCAAGGTTGAACTGAAAAGCCAATCCTGATGGCATATTTATTGCAAGTCTAAAGTATTCTGAGTGGAAATTATAATTTTTGTTCTATTATTTTGAACATTTACTTCCGACCCTTTGCTATAAGACCAATGTCACTGCTAGTGTGGTCAGCTCAACAAGTGTGTTTGTTTTTATTTAATAGAATTTGTGTGTTCATTAAAAATTAAGTTCGTTTTTTTTTTTGTCTTTCAGAGCGCTGAGATCAGTCCGGCCAGCAGTCTTCACTCACTACCCATAAGTCCCTGCAGTGAAAAATCCCTTCTTTTTAAGGTACTTTTTTTGCATTTTGTGTTCTTTTTTACGTGTCACGTATGGAATAAAAGAAGCTTATTTAGGTTTTTTTTTTTTTTCCAATTATTCAACGATCAGTCTTTGAAGAATCTGAACTGGTAACTACAGAGGAGGTTCTGTTCTTTTTATGATGCTTTCTTCTTTTTGCGCATTAATAGTTTCCCTTTCTATATTGATGAGATTATGTAATGTGCTAAATCTAATCTTTGAGGGACGCCCTCATGCATCAGGCAAGTTTTATAGTTTTGTCTAGTAAAAGGGGATTTATTCATTGATTTAAATTTTCATTTTTAAACGTGACTTTTTTTTTTTTTTTTTTTTTTTGCAAGCGAACAGCTCAAAAATCCAGAGAAATGAAGTAGAAATGAGGTCTGTGTCTTTCTCTGTCCTCCTTACTGACCTACATGAAGCTCTAACCGAAGCGACAGTTGCGGCAGGAAACCACGTGACGTTCCGGCTCATCGTAGCCTAGCGCCACACAGCGGGAAAGGGAGATGCTGAGAATAGGGCCCTATACGTTTTGACATTGTTTAGCAGACACGAAAAGGGTGGGACCTAGGAAAAAAGGAACAACTCCTCTGATTTTAAAAATAAAGCCCTCGAACCCACCTGAGACAGAACCGTGTCACTACTCGTCCTACTTTCGACAGAAAACTTCTCTCACCAAACATTTTGTCATCCACACCTTCGCGGAAAGCAAATCTCCTGCAGCGATGGTGTTTAAGGCCAGTGAACTCATGCACATTAATAGCAATTAAATTAAACGTAATGTTTTCATCCACAAATTCCAGTTTGACACATCACAACCTATGTAAAAACTGAAGGCATCGACAGTTCAGTAATTTAAGTTTTTTCCTTAAAGTCTTTGAGTTTATCGTTGTCGTTTCTTAATCAGAAGCTATAAAGCAGTAATTAACTTTTAGAGTGAAATCTTACTGAAAGTCTAACAATAACACTTCATTTTCCATAGATAATGCTGTTTTAATTGAAAAACGTCACTACTTAATTTGCATTTATAATAGATTAGATCTATATGTAGAACACTCAAACCAATGTGACTTAAAAATCTTGAGTTTAAAAAAAAAAACAAGAATCTTGAAGTTTAAATGCACTCTTTATGCATTATCCTGATTCCACTAACTTGATGTCAATTTCAATTGCCATGAAGTTGCTAAATTTGTGCTGCGTTCTTAGTTGACTGCCTTTTAAATAATCTGTGAATAGAGGGACACGCTCTTAAAACATGAGATAAAACCCTGTGTGTGTGTGTGTGTGTGTGTGTGTGCGTGCCCGCCTTCTGTGAATGTGTAGGCACGCGTGCAACTGTGACCAAGCTGCTCTCAAGAGGACTTCTATGGTACCACTCAGATAAAGTGGCTCTTGTTAAACCTCCATAATTAAGATATTATTAAATATTCCCAACGGATGGGGATTTGGAGAATTTTCATTCTGACATTTTGCTGCATTTTTACTTGGGACATGACCTTTCTTGATAAAGTTATTTCAAGATCTAGTTTGTAGTTTTTAACCCGTTTTTTTTCAACTCACTTTATTAAAAGGTACTATAACCAAGTAAAACAAATGAGTATAAAAAGACATTGGGTTTTGAAGAATGATGAGATCCCAATTCTCTACAAACCCAATCAGTCTTTTGTTCGTTCAGAAGATCTAAGCTCTTTTATGCACAGCAGGCTTTGGAAATAAGCAAACTATAAAAGATGACAGACAGAAGTGGATGGTCAAGAAGCAAGATGAAGAGAACATCCATCTGTGCTTTGAAAAACCAACCCCTCGCTGATGCTCAGCTGGTTGCTTCATTGAGCGGGACTGAAATCTCAACCTGCAACACTCAAGAGAAAGATCTGAAATGCTGCTGGCTTTTTTTTTATCCCGAGTTGGTAAAGAAAACTTCATAACCTAGAAAAAGTTGTAGAATGGTCGGGAGATCAGTGGAGAATAGAATGTTATTGATAGTAATTTGGCTGTATGTAGAGTTAAATCAAAGACAAGTCCTTCTGATATACAACAATGTGTGAAGCTGAATAGCGTTGTGTTGTTCAGGGTTTACTTAAGCCTAGCAATACGGTATGCAGAAGTAAATGAGAGTAAAAAGCTTTGGAAATGCTTTCTTCGAAGTTTGTCGATGCATGAAGAGAAACATTCTAGATGGGCTTTGTGCATGTCATCATCTCCAGGCAGAAATTAGCTTCCTTCACAGAGAAGCATCAGAGACTGACACCGACTCCCTGGAGATGTTTATGTAATGTCAACAAAAGGAGCGTATTCAAGCCAACGCTAAAGAGCTTTGAACAACCATGTCTCCAAGTACATGACATTGAAGCTCATAATCCCCTTCCCTGATCTCTCATGAAGGACTCTGAACCACTGCTTTTTGCGTCCCGCTCCCTCATGCCAGTAATTTCTAATCCAAACACTTGTTGTATTTTTTTGGATGGGGTGGCTTTGGATCTTTTCCGGTCATTTGCAGAGTCCGTATTCCGCTCCCGGGTCTCTCCTGCGCTGCCCTTGAAGCTCCAGTCCCTCCCTTCCCTCCCCCAAACTCACGTAATGGATGCTGACAGCACAAGGTCGTGGGAAAGTGCCTGCTAGTTCAGGTGAAGTTTATGGAGGAGAGAGAAATGGCAGCACAAAGCACACCTCCACCTCTCAGCTGCTGCCGTTTTACACCCACACTGAAGGCTGTTGATTCCAACTGGGGGCGATGGGTTGAATAACACTGAATGACTTTTTTTGTGTGTGTGTGTCTGGGTGTGCTTTTGTGTGCAGGATCCTGGGAGAGAAGAGAACCTGTTCCTGCACCAGCAGCTGAAGGAGAAAGATGAACTCATTGCACGATTGCAGGCTGAGTTGGTAAGGGAACTGGACTAAAAAGTGATGCGAGTTGGTCAACACACAAACCCGGAGCAGTGGGCAGCCTTAAGCTGTTGTGATTGGGACCGATCTCCTAACTGCATTGGATTTCCGAATGAGAACTAATCAACTTTTGTAACCAGAACGAGTGCTTGTCCTTGGGGAGAATAAAGAAGTCATCCAATCACAAAAGCAGGCTGCTCCGTTGTCTTTGGATGGACCTAATTTTATAGGCTATGACAATTTACATGAACATTTTAGTGGTTTCATGTCTCTTTTTTCCCCCAAGGCTCATGTTGGGAAGTTATGGAGATGCTGCTTGGCAATTTCCTTTTAAATGGAATGATTTTTGATAGACTCACTTATGGTCCCATAAACAAATCCACGCTTGCTTTACATGCACTGTGAGACTCGTAATGTTCCCGGTCTTAGCGTTGAAAGGACAGACAAGTGAAGGTGAAATATGACAGGGCTGTTTGAGATTTATAGACTACCAGGCCTGAAGAAAGGGATTGGATGGTGTGACGGGCGTGGGACATGGTGTAGGACGATTAACGACAATAGAGGGCACTAAAGAGGCTGTAAACGCAAAAGGACAAACAAAGCTCATGGCGTTTCAACAAGCTTCTTAACTGATCAGAAGATGGACTGTGGTTAGTCCCAACATAAATCAAAACCCTTTTCTTTTCGGTTCCCATCAGTGTGAATGTCCCTTTATCCTTCCGGCCCTAGCTACTTTCAATTATTACTAGTTTTTTTTTTTTTTACAGATCACTTTTTGAGATTTTTCCCGACACGTTTTGTCGTCTGCCGTGGTTTGAATTGTAGTTGGCGCAGGAACAGATCGGCTACACAAACCAACACCGGTGAACTGTTTCTCAGATGACATTGAAAACTACTGAATATTTGTTCTTTGGCTTCACTGCCCGGAGACCTGCTCTCCATTTTTAGTGTGGGGTGGGAAAAAGAACCCACATCCGCGATTGCTTAATAAATCATGGTAAAAGCTCATAAACAAACTCTCTCTGGTGAAGCTGGAAGGCTCCTGGCTGGTCTCATCTTTGTCAAATATTACTGTCTTTATTGAATGACATTAATGAAGTATGCCTGCTGTAAATGTAGTGCCGCCGTATTTATCATTTTATTAGTCTGTCATTCCACTCTTCCGAAGGGGGTTTAGGGTTGTTTGATATTCACAGACGTGTTTTTGCAAATTGGTTAATGTTGGTTTGCCATTGCGAATAAACAGAATAACTTTTTTTTTGTTTTATAGGAAACCACCAGGGCTGCTCAGAGATGTCTTTGCCAAAAAGCTGACAAAAGCACTCAGACAGATTTCTTACTCTCAGAGGTGAGTAGCCATTAAACTATGCTACGACAGCTCCTGACGACGCCGCTAATGTTCCGAGGTCGTTGAGCTGTGTCTAGTTTTTCTAATTGAAATACTGGTCTCCACATCTGTCTTTTCTATTCCACTCGCTTAATGGCAAAGGCCTCTGAAAGTTGGTTTTCAATTTTAGGAGGGTTCCTACAGAGAAATCACTTCTTATTTCTTCATTAAAAAATGTTTTCCCTTCTTAGGTTCCTGCTTTTTCACACCGTTTGTCCCGTTAATAACTCCTAATTTCCTCTTTATTGGTTTTATATGTTTGGGTGAAAGGTAGTCACTTCCTGGTTCCCACAGGGGCCTTTTAACGGTAACAAATGGTGCTACTGTGTTGTAGTGTGTCAGCAAGTAGTGTTTATTTCACTGTATCAAACTTTAAATGACTCATTACTGAGATTAATGCATCAGAGATGTTAAAACATCAACACCCAACCATTAACAGCCTTTTGCAGCACTTATAGAAAGACCAAATGACATTTAATGGTTTCGATTAAAGCTGTTTGCACATTCGGGAAGATCAGAATTCCGGAGGTTTCTGCGGCTTTAGTGTTTGTGTGGAGCCTGTTACCACTTTAATTAATTTCTCACTCCTAATGATTCGGAAGAACGATGAGTTTTTTTTTAGTTGCTGGTGACATATTTTATGCAACTGGTGCCATCGTAGTGCTCACATTAGTATTCCTGCAGCTCCTTTACATCGAAATAGCTTTCAGTTGGGCTCCTGTGGAGACGTGGTCCATCTTTCCTCTGGCATTTAACATCTACAGACTTTGTGCTTTGTATTACTGCTAATATGTGAATGTGATGCGAATTCCGATGGATTTCTCAAATCGCTTTTGCAATCCAATCCGCCGCCATTGCAACAGGAACTTGTCACTGCTCCACCAGGATCATGAAATACAGTTGATGCAAATTGTTCTAAAAACCTGAAATGTTAGAAAGCCACGCTCCGTCTGTTGCTTCTCCAGAGGATGAGCGTTGTTTGGTTTTTTTTTCCCGGTCATGCCAAAAACGGCGAGCGTGGAAATGGCTGCGTGGGAAGTTGTGGGAGGATCTTTTTCCTGTCTACCTCAGTTGGTGAGGAAGTGCACAGGCACAAGACCCTCAGGGCTTTTCATAGCATTGCACACCATCACTCTTTCTCCCGCCCAGTGAGAGATGAGTTCTGCATTTCTACTGCCCTATGTAGACTACACCGCTATATGGGTTACTGCATTGAGGACATGCAAATATCAGAAAGTGTGTCTACAAGTGGGTCAGCTATTTCTAAGGCTGCTTCAACTGGAGGAGGTCATTGGTTTCCTTTTATACCCTCCATCGTTCTCTCTTTTTTTCCCTTCTTTACTCTCCAGCTGATCTAATTAGCTGAAAGCGAGAGGATGGGAACCTGTGGTGTTGAGTCACAGTGCACCATGGGGCCAGACTGGCCTCTTTTGGAAGATCCGGACCCCAGTCCTCACCAGTTTTTACCACTTCCTGTCCCGAAACTTCCCAAAGTCCTCTCTGGTTGTGGTTTAAGATGAGCGGGCTCATGTGGAGATGCTCTTTTCAGCACAATGAGATGCTGCTGAATGGACAGGATCCAGCTTGCTCATCTGCCCGGAAGCCTGAGAAGTGATGTATTGTGGCGTCATGTATAATCTTCACGTGATGGACACTGCTGTTATGTAATATTTCTGTCACTCTGCTTGAGCTCTGGATGATAATGGCGTCGGAAATTGTGTCAATACTTTGGTTTTTGTATCTAAACTTGATCGTTACAATTATAATAAAATAATTTTTAAAATCTTTCTCCACATATCTATGCTAGTTATGCCCGATATTTAATTTTTACTCTACAAAGTACTCTACCTTTTCTCTTCAATTAGAATTATAGCTTTTTTCCAAGTGAAGATTTAACTTCTTGATTTTGATTTTATGGTTCATAAGCTGGTTTAATGGACATGTCAGAATTTGACGAAAGGCCTTTTCTTCTCCGCCGTATGATGCCTGATGCCCGTTATGTCTGTTTACTTTGCTTTATTATGCCAGTCTAAGCCTGTTAATATTAAGCTCTGCCCTCCACAGTCCCGTTGAGCTATTTAAATGAAAAAGCACTTAAGAGCTCATTTATTCTGCTATTTCTTCATTTCATTGCAGAGATATGAAGTTTTATGGATTAGCTTCTGTATTGTGTTATTTCCCTTCCAGTCATCAATTTTTATTTTTTTTTTATTGCAGTGACACTTTAAATGCTTAAATACTTTACCAAAAGGAAGCACCTTTAGTCAGAATGGGTTATTTTGATGCTTTTTCACATACTTGGATCTATAGCTGAGAGCAAGATTGATCAGTGGTCAGCTAAGTGTTCTGGGAATCTCCAACTGTTCCATTTTTCACATATCTAGTTGGCCCTGCTGAGAGTCTTTTTTGTTTGTTTGTTTTCCCTTTAACACCAAATAGATTCTTTTTTTTTTTTT
>CM051498.1:21536914-21674387 GCA_028031935.1 Paedocypris micromegethes | reverse complement strand
TAATTTGTAGTTGAGAAGAGGGTCTCCCTGTCTTAAAGGAATCCTGCTGAGACCATCTGATTCACTGTGTGAGGAACCAGTAATGTTAAACTCACCAGTTCATTGCTCACAGCCTCGTGTTTTCTCTCTGGGGTCAGAGACTAACATAGTGTATTTTTTTAATTGTATTTTTGTAGAAGGAACAAAGTGATTGGAGGGGTTTTTTGCCTTTTTGATGCCTGACTGAGACTGGCAATTTTGTATAGGTATCAATCTACTGTGATTTAGTATGTGACGGGGAAATCTCATTGTTTTTAATGAACATTACAGGAAAAATTGGCAATTATTTGCGCTTTACTTTTGCAACATTTGGTCAGCACGAAGTTCAAAATGAAATATTTCCACTGTTCTCCCACTTGGCTTCATTGTGAGATTACTTCACATCTGAGACTTGGGCATATTGAGACAGAATGTTGTACTAAAATGAATCAAAATGTAAATAAATTGAATTTTTATTGTGAAAGGAATTGCATCCATGTGCGATTTCAATTATGGCGATTAATTTCACAGCCATTTTGGAGCATTTGCTACACTTACAACTGCCCTGTCATACATTTACAAGTAGTCATTGAGCTTACGATCAGTTGTTCAGCAAGCAAGTAGAAAACTATTATGGTGGCGACAGTTTCATACCTTATAGTGTTTAACTATTAAATGTGTTTGGTTACTTTGAGAGTGTGTCTGCATACTTTTGGCGCATGCCTGGGTATTTTAAGTTTGTAATGTGCTGTGCTATTTTCCCATTTTTGTAATGAGATATTTTTGCGGAGGAACCCTTTGAATATACTGGGAAAAAAACACCAAGTTGGTGTATTTTTGTTTCTTCTGTGCAATTTAGCTCTGGTTGGTATTAAAGATACCAGGTAGTGCAATTATACACACACACACACACACACATATATATATATTTTTTTTATTATGCTAAATAACAAATAACATGTTTGACTGTCAACTGCAGTGGTTGTATATTTATTTAACTTTAAGTTTTCTTTAGTAATCATTTGTTTGTTTGATGAGATTTTTTTTTTTTAGCCTGAAACATTCAGACTTTTTTTTCCCCACTACGCTGAATTCATTCAACTTTAATTAACTGACATCACTTGTTTATTCTCATTCATTCGTCTTTTGCCTGAAACATTTCATGTTGTTTACATTCCAGCTCTGATGCTGCATGGTATTTATAAAGTCATTTTAGTATGATATTTGTCCCTCCTCTCCTTACTTGAACAAGTTTTTTAATCAGTTCCTTGATAAATTAATTATCTTTTTACTTCAGGCTGAACTCTTACCCATCACTCTTCCTGACACGCTGTCACTAGACAGGAACTGTACGTGATGAGTCTGGCCCCATACAGCGCGATGAAAGGCAAGCTGCGGGATTCCTTCAGTCCGAGACCGCCCTCACCTCTGCGGGTTAAAATGGCTCGCCGACGTTATCTCTTTATATGAGAAAGTCATCCTTCATAGCGTTACCTTGACCTCATCAACTTTTACCGCCATTTCTGACAGTGTTGTAAAGCAGCTTCAGTGTATTTAGTGACCTGGGAGGAGATAGATAAGCAGATAAATGCAGGTCAGTGAATTAATGAGTCATGGGAAGTGTGCTGAATTAATGATCGCCGAAGTGCAAGTGCCTCGCGTGTCATTGTTTTATTCATGTTATTCGATAGTCTACAAAGATATATGCTTTGCTTACAGGGCAACGCTCGAGTCGGCACCTCTGCCGTTTCCTCCATCAAGAGGCCATGTGAGTTGTGTTTGCCCACTGTGTGTTGTGGTTGTCCGTGGTGTTTCCACCGAAGCATGGCATGCTGCCACTCTGGGTTCGCCAACAAGTCCCGTTCCTCTTCCTGAGCCCTGACACAAATCAGTCTTTTGAGTCTTTATTTTTTATTTTTTTACGTTTATCTCCTTGTCAGTCTGTCCTGAATTGTTCCTACCCTCCCCAGCGCAGGTTATCGCTCTACACCGCTGCGTTGTCTACACATGCCAGCACTCCAGTGGCCACTTAAATCGCTTTGAAATACCATCTGACTTGTTTTGCATATAATCTCCTTGCGCTTTTATTTGGAGCTTTCTAACTGCCTATCACGCATTACTTATTTACAGCCTTCGACTTCTCTGGTTCTTCAAAACCAACAAGTAATGTTGTGTCTGGCTGTCGGGCAGCTATAACTTACCAAATCCTGAGGATTTCACAAAACTTTCAAGAAGAATATAAAGGAGCACCCATATGTGAACTGTGCGTGTAGCATTGTAATCCGCAGATTGTAGAAAAGTGCAACCCGACGCGTAGTGAGCCCTTGGCAACCGGAATGGGAAGATGAAAGCTGTGTTTACTCAGGTAGAGAAGCTTTCTGCAGTTAGGCAGCGCGAGTCTGATGCTTTGATCCTCTTTGTCTGTTTATATTGATGTATACAATCGAGTCTCATATTTCTTTACAAGGAAAAAAACCTATGGAAAGAGACTATCTCTTCTGTGTTACTCTGCGAAGTTGACCTATTTGTTAACAGGAAATGAAAGTTGCGGGATAAAGCCGATGCCGTTCCCGCGTATGTGGGCTGTGTTAGATCTGCAGGCCACAGAGTGATTCCTTTCATGCTTTTGTCATGGTTTTTGTGTTTAATTGGAAAGAATTTGTTTTTTTCCTCTTATTTTTGCCTTTTATGTCCTTCCCAGAATCCGTTTTTGTTATTTAGGGGTTCACAGATGGACTCTGGTTTATCTACGACCCTGATCAGTGTCTGATTCGGAATTGTGTCTAGTCTGAAGCGTTGTAGCATCCTCTCACTGATAAACACCCTCGGGAGTTTGTATTTGAAGTGCGATTCGGTTCTTAATTAAGTGGTGCTCTGTGCCGTTATGCACTGCATGAGATGGAGATAAGTGAGCTGGACAGAGGCCAGGATCTAGTCAGGTGGTCCGATCTCCCACCTCGCTTTTCTCTGTTGCTTCTCGTTCAGACTAATGGTGTCTCCTCTTTCAGGAGGCTGCACAGGCTCAGAGAGACTTTATTGCTCGCCGTCCTGTCGCTGCTGCCTCACAGCTAAATCCTTGCTCAATTCACAAGCCAGGAGAAGCACGTAGATAGGGAATTCAGTGAGAAGGCCGATGTAATGCAACGTTCCAGTCCTAAATGTACTCTTTTGAATGTAGGAATTTTTACGCTTTATCCTCGTTTTAGTTTTTCAATTCCTTTATTTCATGCTTTCTCTCGGAATAAATCTCGTGATCTGGTCTCTAAACACAATTATGTAGTTAAAATTATTAATACTAATAATTATTTTTAAAAATAGGCACACACATTTAATTGTTTTTCTAATTTTTTTTATTTTTCAGGTAATTAAATTACATTAACATCAGTTTTAACTGTATAGGGATACTTAAAGGTGAGATGCATTGAAATGTAAATGTGCGAATCCGTTCCAAACCTTCGTAAATTCATACACATTTTTTTATAAATGGTAAAATATTGGTTATAAATGTAATAAAAAAAAAAGCATGTTACATACGAGTTTTTTCAAAACAGTTTTTGACACGCCTGGACTCCAACTTGTCTCTGCAACATTTGGCCTGTTGTAACCTGAAACAATTTTGTAACGTGAGACAATATTATCTCAAAGGCTGGGTTTGTAACTTAAAACTTTCATTAGTAGATACATTTGTAAGTCGAAGTACCACTGTATAGTGTGCAGATGGTAGTGTGGGGAAGTGGGATCTTCTCTGAAAATCCATATATAATAAAATAAAAATGTGCATCAATACTAAACGTACATCACCGAGAGCCACTGATTGAGATCTTTAGAAGTTAAAACAGAAATGGCAACATGTGCTCATCACAAAACACTCACTTGTGTAAGTCAAGTTGCCAGTGCTTCGGTAGGAGGAAATTTAGTGTAGTCGTGTCCTATAAGGAAACATGTCTTCAGCTGGAACAGCAAGCCATGGTTGTTTTTTCATAATTTTTTTTTTATTTATAAATATAAAAATATTTTCATTTGAAAGAACGCCACCTTTTCTGTCTTTCCGGACCCCCCCGACCAGGCCTGACCCCCCGAGGTTTTCCGCTCTCACCCCTTCCTTCCTTTACTGCCTCCACTTACCTGTAAAAATATGTCCATGATAACTTTGTCAAGGTAAAGCCTATGATCCTAAGCCTCGACAGAAGGTCTAAGTCCCTGTGGACACTGCCGACTGGAGACAGCCCGCAGGGTGTTATCCACCATTAGCAGAAGGTGAGCGCAGGTCCAAACTCTCCGGCCCCCTTCCGGGCTGCTGTAATAGAATGCAGAAGCAACACCTCTCTGTGGACAGATGGTCCGGAGACGCGGTGTCATAGAGCCACAATAAAGAAGTTCATAAAAAATTAAATAAACAATGACATTCGGCGGATATAGAGATCACAAGCACTTTTTTACTTTAAAAAACATGTCCAATTAAAGCTGGTCTTTCTCGTTCTTCCTCCCACCTCTCCATATATAAATATATATAGAGAGCAATTTTAATTAGACACTTTTTTTCCCCTGTCAAATGCTTTTGAGCTGTATGACGACACCAGTGACATTTTCAACCTGGCTTCTAACACTTCCATGTACTTTTCAGTTACATGTGAGTCACAAAGTGCCTCACTTTTGGAAATTACTGCATTTTTTTTTATCTTGATTTCAATGAGATGATGCAAAATAATGAACACAAATCATAAATAATGAAAATATAAAGTTTAAATGATCTAAAATGAATAGTCACACAATAGTTAGCTTTGTTGTTATTTTCTTTTAGTGGTTGCCGTTTTCATTTTGAATGGATTGTTTTGCAGCGGGCCTAAATCCTCTGGATCGGCTGCACCCTCTGTTCTCTGCCCCATTGATGCTATTTTGATCAGCATTAAGTTTTGGCTGAGGAAGAACTCCAATCATTTTTAGTAAATCTGCAATCCACTCTTTGCCATTGCCTACACACCATGACTCCAGACGTCTCTGAATACATTAATTTGACTAGCAGAGTTTGACTTCTTATAGATTCCATGTGCTGCAAGGACAGGAAATAATTTAAAATGCAGCGTATCCTAGCAATTTTTTTTAATATATAAAAAAAGCTTAGGTCGATTTGCATTACGGATTTTTTTTTACATTAGTTTTAAGCTTCTTCCACGGGTTTTGTGCCAGATTTATCTCGATGTATGCCACTGTGCGACAAAGTCACACACCCACGGCTTTCTCCAGCATTTCCTGCCACACTTTCCAGATTTTCTTTTTACTGTCAGATTCCTCTTGTTCTTTCATCGACTCTTTCAAACATGTGCCAAACTCCTGCTTTGCTTGTTAATATTTTATTATTCTGTAAAACAATCTAGAGAATTGGTTGAACAAATGGAATCGCTCTCTTTCTCTCTCTCTCCTCCCTCTCTGTTTTTCTCTCTAAATTTCTTCCGTTTTCTCAGTGTTTTAATTTGTACGGTGTCCTTGAGGGCCGAAAGGCACCTATGATTAAAATTTATTTATTATTATTATTATTATTATTGTTGTTGTTTTTATTGTTGTTATTATTATTCTTATATTGTTATTATTATTTTCTGCCTTTATTTCTGCTTTCTCTTTCTCTAAATCTTTTTTTTCCATATTGTTTTCTGATTTCTTTTTTTCCATTGTCCTCACTTTCAGGCCGTTTATGATCCCTCTAGCCTTGTACACGCGCACACACACACATTATCTTTTTTTCCCTTATCATATCTTCACATTTTCACCGTTCTGCTTGCATACAATTAGGTCTATTAAAACTTGTAAATTTTATCTTTTTTGTTTAGTCCTTATGGGTCACTTTTGAAAATATTTGACATTTCATATCATAATTTAATTTAGCATTTTAGTGGTCCGGAAATCTTATCACAAATTACTACTTGCTTGTTGAAATTGAAAAAGCGTGTATTTGTTAACCTCTTGTACCTGACATTTTGTTCGACATTGAAATGAATTGCATTGAAAAACACTGCGCTGGACCAAATTATATTTATTGCAGCCTTTCATTTCCATTCCTGCCCACCATCACACTCTAATTTTTATTTGTGTGTCCGAGTAATGTTTTCCGTCTGCTGTTCAGACAAGCAGAAGAACTAATGTATCTTATCCGTAAACCGTCGTACCTTTTCCCCCCACAATTTTTATTTTTTTACATTTAAAATTTCTTCATGATGTTTTGTTGTCCCCTCTTTTCTTTTTTTTCCCCACATGTGTACAGTAAAGAGAAGTCTGTCCGTCCTGACCACACAATTCAGGTAGGGTTTATTTCTTTTCCCAAGCAGCTCCGTCTCTAATCAAACCTTTCATCCGCCGAACCTCCGTGACAAATCGAGGGAAACCACCGAGCTTTTAAATTACATCAACAAATAATCTTCTGCAAATGTCTTAATTGCTGCCGAGCTGGATATGAAATTACGTTGATTGTAGCGTAGTAATCTTATCAGTGCTGCCCTAATCGTCTCTGTTGGGGACATGCTGATTGCTTGCTTGCTTTTTCCTCAACTCACACGTGCAAAATCTCCCGTCGCTTTCCAAAATCAGCGGTTTATTTAGGGAAGATGTCTGTGCACCTCATGGCCCAGACTGATGCTTCTGCCACAAGAAATGCTAATGGCAACTTGCAGTGAGCGTCTGACTGATCGAGTATTGCGGTAAAAATGACAAATAGAAAAACGGGAGGTGTGAATATCCAGCAACTGGGATGTCGGACAGTGGTTTAAAACTGAGATTTGTGGGGATAAGGGTGGAATCATGGAAAACTTGCATATACATATTTATAAAGCCGATGTGGCTGCAGGGGAGAAGATGTCAATAAGTCACAAATCACAGCTATATTCGGTCACATTATGGTGCAGGAAATAGTTAGCTCCATAGTATAATAGTATATTATATATATAGCTATACTCCAATAGTATAGCGCCACCTTTAATAAATGTGTGGTTTTGCCCATTCGTCTGTGGGTCACAAAGATAATATTTACTTAACTTGAAAAATTAAGGTTGCCATTTTTACACAGTTTTAATTTAAATTATTAACAATAACTTAGCATTGATTTGATTTTAGAATTAAATTCATCGCTTGATTGCCTGTACAAATATTAGTCCAGAAAGCATCAATGTTCAGATTCAACATAAACCCTCATTCGAAGGTAATCCAGTCGGATTCATTGTAGTTCCCCGAGTCCCGAAAATGGAAGGAGCAGTTTAGAAAACGAAAGAGAAAGCAAAACCTTGTCAAGGCGCCGAGAGATTTCATACCGTCCAGCAATCCAGCACGATTCATGCTATCAGAAACATGGCATTTGGTATTAAATATTGGATGGATGTGGAAGGAAGCAAGAAGAAGATGAGCGGTGATGCCGTGGAGCGTTTCACAGTGAAGATGACTGACAGGGATGGTCGACGCAACTGATAGCATGACAAATATAGATGTGGCATTGATGTAATGGCTGACTTTAAGGGAGAAACAGTTGTGTATAATGAATATGTAAAAGAGTTTGGACAGGAGGGAAGTAAGAAGGCCTGTTGTCAAGTCAAACTTCATCGAATAGCATTATATTAAATATCATGTGTCAGTCTTATTAGATAATAACATCTTTACAATGAGTTGATAACGTCTGAAATATTATATATCATCTATATGCTAAATATAATGTGTTGGCTGACAGTAATTAACTTGACTGTTGTGGAGCTTACGCACTGATTTACTGAACAATGATGGAAGGAAATGGCTCTTAGAAAAACAGCATCATGTTATTCTCGTTCTTTTTATTATTACTATGTTATAATGTCGCTTATATGTTCATTGCTTATATTAAATGGAGTCCTTTAGTGTATATTTTATTGTATAATATTCACCCCGTAATTTGAAAATATGAAATGCTTAATTTAATATACAGTATTTGTTTGCAATCAAAAATTGTAATCATCGAATGGTATAGTAATATTATAATTTTTATATTGTGGCATTATGTACATAAACTAAATAATATGCATCACCTTATGAAATGGACTTATTAATATTTTTGCAGTAATGCATTCATTAACTGTATTATTGACATTCATTTTCACTATTTAAACATTTTGTATTTTGAAAACTTTTCACTTTATTTTTAAAAATCAAATCAAATCACTTTGTTCATATTTTTATTTTCTGTAAAATAACAGACTATTTATTAAAAATAGTTGCTAACTTTGCTCGCAAATCAGACTTTGCATATAAAACGCACAAGAAACGATGACAATTTATGTTTATAATCTTTTAGCGCGTGCCAATGATCGAAAGACGAGCGAATAATGACAAAGATCACTTCGTCTATAAAAACCATCTCGTCCTTGCCTGTTTCTTGATGGAGAAAATGGCAACAAAACATTCGCAATGATGCCAGTGTGAAGAGATAACAATTGATTTATTTTGTGAATTGCTCCATGAATTGTCCAATTTTTCAGTCCAAAGACCATTTCTAACCTACAATTCCTGAAATGTCACGTCAGTTTTTAAGGACAAATCAGGCTTATGAGCTGCCTTTGCTTATTTTTTATTTTCAATTCTTATGCAAAGTCCCATAATCCCACTTTTTCATGACTTCAGCACTTCTTGTGTTATCATTAATTTGAAATAACCTAGATCCCCTTACATAGCTCATTATTTTATCAGGGTTACGGCTGATTCCACATGGCTTGTTTTTAACGTCTCCCCATCTCTAGTTTTTGAGCATTTAAATGCCTTCTTTCTCACTTTTCTTTTTTTAGTTCTTCAAATCTTGACTCTTACTGTCTTTCTGACGTGTGTCCAACTCCGAGTTCTAAACAAACTGCTGTGCTGGATACCTGTCTCCATATGGATCCTATTAAAGCCTCATGCAGCCATCTGTAGCCTAACCATGCTGTGATATCTCCAAACCGCATCCCTCAGCTCTGCTGTAGTTTGCCAGCCAAGTCCTGATCCTCCATCAGTTTTGCTTGTAAACCGCGGATCTGCATTGCGCACTGCATTTTGTCCGTTCTGAGAATAAAAGCTTGGAATTCTCTAGCTGGAGATGCTCTAAAACAGTACGACGGCTGTTTGACTTTTGCTCTCTACTGTAATGCAGTCATACCATTTATAGAACGCGACCTGCTGCTCTTCCCATACTGATCATAATGCATGCCAGTATCTTACCTGACCAGTCATGTATGAAACACAGGCCAGTGTGACATGCCGCTTCCGTTCTGTGCGCACAGACATTTTTAAAATGTTTCCTATAAACACACATATTTACTAAAGTACGATAACATTGCAATGATTGTGGTAGAACAATGTCACAGAGGGTTGAAATAGTCAATAGAAATAGACAAATGTCAGTACTGTATAGCATTTAAAAAAAATTCTATAACCCCTATAGTTTGTTAGTCTTTACAGTTTACAATTAAAATTCTTAGATTGATATTCTTAGATTGATAATTGTTCAATTATTGTTGAATCCTATTTTAATTTTATGAGTTGATTTTTTTAATACATGTAAATAAATGTTTACATCGTAGCTATGTAATTTCCGTAATTTTAAATTTAAATATTAAATTGTTGTATGCATTTTAATCCTAGTGTGAAATGTTTATTAATAATGTTTCCAACAAATAATGGTTGATGTTTTTAGCTGTTAATTATGTTTGGGTTTATTACTAAATGACTTAAAAAATTCCTTTTATAGGTAATTTAGATACATTTATCTATCATATTGATAATTTGCCCCTTGTAGTTTGTTTGTAGTCAGTTAAATTAGCTCATCTTTTTTCGCTGCACATCCTGAGCACTCCTAACTTCACGGCTCTACATAAGCGTTTGTATTGTGAATTATGGCTTTACGTTTTATTCACAAATAAGTATTTTCATAATTTAATTTTGTTAAAACGACAACTGTGTGTAAAGTTCAATGTATGGCTTTACTTTTAAGAGTGGATCTGGTTTTTGAAGCTTCCTCCTCACCATTCAAAAATAGTCTTCATAATGAAACCGTAGCTAATTTTAGATTTACAGTTTAGAATAGAGTTCTATTATAATTATTAAATATAACATTGAGCCGGTTGCTTTTTTAAGGCTGAAAAAAGTGAAGAAGTTAGTTTTAGAATTGTAAAAAGTTTGTGATGTGATGACAATGCATCGATCCCCTCTATAATTGAAAATCAGCACATTCATCAAAAATGAGATTTTAGGGTTGTTCATCTCCGAGAATAGGCTGGATTTAGAAATTAATTAGCACTCTATTATTTTCTGGACTGTAGATAGACTCGAGCACCGAACACGCTTCATATGCATGAGAGAGGAGGCAGATTCTCGTGGTGGAGGGTTTGAAACAGGCTGCAATTGTGTCTGTGTAAAAGCTCTGCTTTTACTGACCTGTGCAGGGCATCGCAGAGTGCTTTCTCTCTAGGTGCTTTCTATCGCCTTTTGGCTAGAGAAAAGATTTGCAGCTGTGCATAGAGCACCTTGAGCATTTTCAGCTTTCTGCTTGTCCTACTTACAATATAGTTGGGCTTAAAAAATATCATATGGCATCATGATTTTCACTGAATCTGTTTATAGCGTTTTGTGATAAGGCATGAACATTAAAAAACATGTAAAATTGTATGAAATAGTAACATTAAAAGGGTCTTGTGTGTTTGTGTGCACGCACAGTTTATAAATAAGTAGTGAACAGACATCACAGAATTGAAGCACGTCGATATTTTAACCCAGGTAGATAAAAGACCAGTTTCTTGACTTTTCATTCACGTCAGACACCTCAAACAATGATTGATTGTCAAAGATACATGTAATGGCTGTTTATCAGTGAAAGATCATGTCACAGATGCAAGGAGACAAATAGGTGTCATGTGCCCTCTCCTTCAAACGTTTAATCACCTCACGCCAGAATACTATAGATTTTTCAGTGCTCATTCAAACAATAATGCGTGTGCCGTCCCTCCCCGCGTTGTTCTCTGGCTTCTCGGATTCTATTTTCATCCAGACCAGGCTTGAAGCACCCTTCTTCTAATTGTGTTTCACGCGAGGAAACAGTTCGATTTGGGTCTATTTTTTCCCAGAGAGCTGCTGATTAAGTTCATGTTTTAAACGCGCGAAGAGGGTAAACGTGTGATTCTTTATTGCGTCAGTGTTTTTCTCATAACGGAGCATATTATTAGCCTAATGTATCACTGCAGGCCTACAGAGGAAGCTGTTTGCTGAAAGATGGGTACTACGGTGGGTTACTGTAGGAAGACGTGGAATTGCAGGAGGCTGGATGCAGCTAGCTACATGGTGAATATTGTATAAAATATTGTAGACTATAGCAGCCCATATTATAAATATATACATTTTCCTAATATCAGTATCACATATACTGTATTATATACATTTTATATATTATTTATATTTTTACATTATATAAATAAAAAGTATGAAAACACATTTGTATGCATATAACTATTAAATTATATATTTCCACTTTGATCTAATTTAAAATCTGAATACTTTACAAAATATTTAAAAATATAAAATATAGTTTTATTTGCAATTCATGCTTTATATTTGATTTCTCTAAATATTGTTTGTAATCACATACTATTGTGTTGACAGATATGAAAAGGGCAAGTGTCAAAAATGGCAAAAGTGACCCATGATTTAAAAAAAAAAAGGCACAAAGGTTTTACACAAGGTTAAACTATTTCTATTCTTTTTTTTTTTTGCTAACCGGCTTCTTAACTCATCAGAACTGAAGGGCTTCAGTGGGAGTTAAATGTGTGAGGAAGATTTTTGGTCTGTTTTAGTGGCCAATCCATATATTCTGTCCTTGAAAACAATTTTAGAGTCTCAGAGGGAAGGAGGAAAATGAAGGCAATCATCTAAAATTGAAAATCAGCGTACTTCTTTTGATCCTGCATGATTCGATCAACTTTCGGGAAAAAAAAAAAAGCCGTTGTGGAAAATAAAGCCGTGGGCAGAGATCCAGGAGCTCTCTTCTTGTGTTGAGAAGGACATTAGTATGCTGCCGTCATATTAGATGTGACTTCCTGTTTGTTGTGATCCCCTGTCGAACTACCCCCGACACTTAGCATCTCTAATTGATGCCGCATGATGTGCACGTGTTGTGCATCCATGCTAACGTGTATTGTGCCACTAGCTGGCTTCATGCCCACCGATGAGACCGTGAAATATCCATCACTTGGCCAGAACCAGTAGACCAGTCTTGCACCTCTCTACCCCGTCTCCCCCACCCAGTGGACAGATCCAGGACACCCCGGGTCCATTAGTCACACCGAAGTAGGGCAGGTGCGCTGTGAATTGTCTGGGTATCAGATGTGGAATCAAGGTGAGGTTTGACTCACTCGTACTGTACGTAAGATCCGCTTCATCAAAAGCCTGGTCTCTACTTGATGGCCCCGACAGAAAAGCATTAGGAGATCTTTTGTCATGTGATGAATGTCACTTCCACGTTCAGTCTATCAGCATATCAATGCGACACTAATGAAAATTGCAGAAAATAAATTAATATTAATGAACAATCCGCACATTAAGAAATGCCCCGGGGTGACTTGTTGAAATGTTTCACAACAAATATGAAAATTAGCTTGCAGAAACCAAAAATCTAATAAGACCTTTGTTTTGAATGGGGACTGTTTTCAAACCACCCACTTGTTTTCACATTAAAAGCATCACAGTAAATATACTGAAGAAAATCTTTCTAGCTCACTCGTGTTCTCAGTTTAATCAGTAAACATTTAAAGCGTTGTCCAAAAGATACATTTATGCAATTAGCACAAAATTGATCCATCGTCACCTATATTTAGGGTTTTGCATTTGTTGGGATTCCTTTTGAAATGATTCCCAAAGTCTGGTAAGACATTTTAAGCAAATGAATGCATGTTTACCCTTATAAAAAGCACAACTGTACAATACAGGGTTTGAGAATTTTATTTTTATATCAAATTCGATGTTCAAGCCAACTAAAACACTTTTTTTTAGTATGTAATGAGCATTTTGCACTAATATATCAATATATTTCGTATGCATATACGTATATATGTTTCAAAAATTAATTTTTGTCGTTGAAATTGTTTCGTCGCTGTATTTTAATTTGGATACAAATATTATTTCATATACATTGATGGCATCTTTTTATTGATATTTAATTTGTGTGTGTGTGTGTCCTTTTTTTAGTAATGTTTTTCATCATTTCTGATTCAAAAGCTCGCAGTTAAAACTAATTATCAAGTGCACGTACCAAACCCCTCATCTTTCTTCTTCCCCTATCACGTCTCAGTCTCAGTAGTCTGTCAGTAGATACATTAGTGGTAATTAATAAGGGCCCTTTGTTTTAGAGCTGAACTGACGCGTGTGTGTGTGTGTGGAGGCCTCAAGGTGAGCTCTATATAAGACAGGCGTCCACTGGGCCGGCCTTCCCTTCCCTTCCCTTCCCTTCACTCACCTGATGGCGAGTGACATTTGACAGCTCAGCTCAAGAGAGACATGAAGGACATAGTATACATTTTTTTTTTTTTTTCCCCACGTCATAGCTTTTTTTGATGTAGTCCTGATGTGAATTACAATGAATGTATCTGGACCTTTTATTTGCCTCTCAGAGTTTGGCCTCCTTTAGATTCGCAGCATTGATTTCTGACACCATCATTCTTTTCCCCCATTTTTAGATGCAGCAGTTTCTCAGTGCCACTTTCCTCTGGTCCATTTTCCCATGTAGTTCGATATAAATGCACTTAATGAACTTTTTTTTCATCCACCACCAATTCTTTTTACATTTTGATTAATTGGGCAACTTCTAAATGCATTGAAATGTGCAAATATACAAACCCTAAGGTAATAATTCTTTTCGAAGATGTAAAAACATGTAAAAATGTTTTACATGTAAAAATGTAACAAAGCCACTGCATTCTATCTTTCATAACTTTGATAGAGGTGTGCAAAACTTGATTATCAGAATGAGAAGAATTACTTTTTCTGTTCGTGGTATAGGACAATTTTCTTTTTATGCTTTCTGCCTTATACAGTTTTGAACTCTTTGTTCATTTTGAAGTCTTTTTTCATTTTTATTTGCAAAAGAAGAAGCGTCGTCTCTGTTTCTTACACCCCGCACATGTGTGATATGATGTACAGTATTGATCATCCTTGCGAATCATTAACTGCAAATGGACAGATGACCAAAAATACTAAATATTTTATGCTGTTTGTGGCTCATACAGAATTGCTTTGGAGTGATCAGAGTTATAATTGGAATTGGGAAAAGAATTGTGGGTTTTTCCTGAATGTTTGAGACCTGTTTAGTATAAGAATGTGAGTGAGTGCTGTCATTTACAGGAAGCCATTACTGTCACCGCACTGTAGATGAGTGGCATGTTTAGTGACTGAACGTCTTTGTTTATTTTAAAAGCAAAATGTCCATAAGTCTGAGCCAAATCTGTGTCCCACTCTGTGATTGGTCGGCCACCAATCCAGGCTGTGTGTCTCACTTTCAGACCCAGAGTTACTACCTTCGGCTCCTGCTCCCCGTGAACCAGAAATGGAATAAGCGTATCTACAAAATGAATGGATTTATGCTTGTGAATCTTCCACCAACCCATTTTACTACACAGACCGGTACCGTTCACACCACTGCTGATGTTGTGTGTGTGTGTGTGTGTGTGTGTGGAGGACTGAGACTTTACAGAGTAAACACATTTTACATTAAACTCGGGCAAATACATTTCAACTTCCTGAGTGGCAGCACATATCAGCAAAACTGTTCCAGGGAGTCCGACTTCAGTACACGTTGAGAGGCATTTTTGTCCAGTCATAGTTGTGTTTAGCGATGGCCTTAAGGGTCTGAAGGGGAGAAAAAAAGTGAAGGCCCGTGTGTGTCTGAGGTGGATGTATTTGTGTGAGAAATGAGTTGCTGTGAAGTTGGCAAGCCCTCCAGCGGTCCGTGTTCTACAGATAAGAGATGAAGGCCTTGGGGAAATGGAGCGGGTCAGACAACAGTTTTCACCGGTGTTTTAAAGGGAAAAGCACAAATCCTGCTCTCTAATCACAAAAGATCTGGATTTTGTTTGGCCAATATTAAATTCTGTATTGGGTTACCAAATTGAATTGCGAATATGTCTCGGTTCATAAAATATTCACGGTTGAATTGGCACATATAAATAATTAGTGTTGGGACAAATTTGCAAAACTTTTTAAACTCTGAGATGATCTGAAACTTTTGTGCTATGTGTTTGTGCGTGCCAGTGCTGTAAAGTGCTTGAGTAAATGAACTTTGTTAATTAGGTATTTTTGGCTCAGTACTTGTTATTGTACTGAGTATCAAAAATACAAGCAACTTTTACTCTCTACCTGACTAAATTTTTTTACTGAGTATATGTACTCTTTACTCCACTACATTTGAATAGACATTTACTGTTACCTGTTACATTGTGATCTTTTTCTACCGCTGTTAATTTTTTGGGTGGAGTAGGTGGTATTGCCATCTGCAGGATGCTGAAGGTACTGGATGCTATTTATCAGCTAAATGATGTGAACATTAGTTAGCAGTTGCACTTTTTTGCACATTTGCGTTTCATCTTTTTTGCTTTGCCATTTTGAAACATTGAGGTGTTAAATTTCATTTATATTAGAAAATAAAAATGCATAAATACAGAGTTTATTTTTTTTTCCTTCACATTTCTTTGTGTTTGATTGAGCCTAAATTCAGTACGATGAAAATACTTAAGTTCTTTTGAATTTGGATACTTTATGACTCAAGCCTTTGTGAAATTGGTAACTTGTAATGGAGTAATTCTTACACCAAGGTATTCGTACATTTACTCAAGTTCGGTTTTCAGTAACTCTACACCTCCCTTGTGTACACACACAACCCCCTGAAGGAATTTTCTCGCCTTTGTCGCAGACGTGGTGATTCACACGTATTTAGTAGTGTTACCGTGAAAAGACTTTATTGCGTCATCGCAGCGGACTGGTTTAGTTTGAGGATGTGTGTCCTTGTGCGCTGATGTGCAGGACCGGGGTTGTGAAGCCCAGAACGGGTCATCACATTGATTTCTGTTCAAGGCCTCATGCGTGCTCTACGTTAGCAGGCGCTTCACCTCTCCGCTGAGTGACATCGGTGGACAGGAAACAGAAAACAGTGCCGTCCGAGGGCTCTCAGACCTTTGGCACCATGAATCACGCTCAGCCGCCATGCCACCATCGCCCCAGATGGAGTGAACATGATGCATCATGCCAGGTTATGGGATGCTCTTCTGTGGGAGCCTTAGAAAAAATCGTTATTTTTATCTCCTGTACTCTCGCTGTATTTGCCGTGGACGTTTTCTGCTCCGGGAGCAAAAGCATCACCAGCTGCTGTGTTGAGGGCCAGCAGGTTTCTTCCCTGGCTTGGTGTGTTTCATCACATCGATTCAAAGTCAGATCCTGACACTTAACTTAGCTGTACGTTGCCTGACACGTGTTGTATTACAAACCGTAACTGAAGCACGTGAGCCTTTTATTTATGGAATTGACGGGCCTAAACGGGAATCTATAGATTACAAGCATATCAGCAGGATGGAAACTCAATTTATGATTTTTTTTTTTTTTCTCCATTCCCATCCTGCATCTTTCATTCTCTGTTTTGATGGATATTTCCCGTTATTGTTTATCCGGGTCCTGTGCTGTCGGTGAAAACATGATGAGGACTGTAAAGACTGGTATCTTCTTTAAAGCTGACAGCTGTTGCAGGGACTTCATAAGAAGAAAAGGCTTTGAAGTCTTCCCAGTTACTTCAGGTTTCACGTAGCCTCTACGATTCCTCCTCGTCGAGGAACAAGCCACACGAAACCTGCTGAACGTGGCACCTTCAAACATACTCACTCTTTTTTTTTTGCCGTTTCTATCTTGTGTTCTCATAGTTTTGAAGACCATTTTCCAAGCGCTCAGATATCGATCCCTCTTCATTCCTCTGAATCACTGAACACAACTGATATTTTTCAAGGATCGGGTCAGTGCTCCAGAAAGCTTGACCAGTTGTTTGCATTGTAGTTGGATAATAATTTTACACTAAGTGTGTGTTCTGATTTGTTGGTTGTTTTTCTTTGTTTGTATTTTTTACGTGCCGGTGCTGCATCTACAGCCACCAAAGCGCTTGTTATATAACACATCTATTGCCTTCAACAATAACTTTTAGGACAATTACTGTCAGGTTTCACACAGCCTGCTGAGAGCAGCCCTCCTTGCTGTTATGTTGCTTTGTCTCTGTGTGAATAATTTGTGCTAGACGGTGTTATATTTGGCGTACATTGGTGGATTCCATTGTGTGTGTTTTGTTCTGTTTTCAACAAGTTTTAATTCCCAATATTATGATATTTGTTGAATGTATTGCCAGGCATTACGGGGATGTGACAGAAGATAACATTTGTTTTGTTCTTTAATGCAAGTTGGATTTTTTTTTTTTTGAAGATGTATTTTGAAATCTTATAAAAATGTGTAATTTTTGCATTTTGGAATATGAAGTAGCCACTCGGACGTAACAAGTGCAATTTAAGCAGCTGCAATTCTATTTAAAGTCCTTAAGGATGCAGTATTATTCGTTTTATATTTTTATTGAATTGATTTTATATGCAAAGTTCTTGTGTGTATTGAATTGATTTTATTTGCAAAGTTCTTGTGTGTATGTGAACCAATCAGAGCTCATGTACAGATTATGGTGGGTGGAAGAAAAGGGGATTATTTTGTTTTACGCTTAATTTTTAGTGAATCAAAATCATTTTATGGGATATTCATATTTGGAAACAAGTTATGTAAAGTGTTCGCCAAAGTCGCAAATAAAAATAGAATTATTTGGTGTAAAAAACAAATTTCCTGGTAAGAAATATTGCCATGTCCTTATGTTAGTATAACAAGTTTTAGGTTATGTTTTTACATTGGTGGTCCCTTTTTTCATAATTTGCATTTTCCCGATTCTTTTGGGGAGAATATTGAGTTTGAGACTGAAATTCAGTGTCATTCGCACGAGAAAAAGCCTCACATTTCCACTACTTTATGAGATTGTGTGCCGGAGCCAGGCTTGTTTCATGTTCAGTTAGCTGTCCAGAAGAATGTATTAAACAGAAAGATTTCTGTCATGGCTGGAGGCTCAGACAGACTCTGCAACAGTTGGATGTTTGTAGGTGTGGTGGAGTGTGTAAAATAAGTGGGCTGAATCCTGCTACTTCCAGCCTACTGCATGTAACCAGCCGCGGGGCTTTTAACAGAAGCGTGCCATTACAACAGCTCTCGCTTCTCCACAAGCTAATAAAGAGCCCAATGCACAGCGGCTTTAAAATCTACCTGATTTACTCCATTTGCTGTTTTCCACAGGACGTTTCTATTGTCATGATTTAGTTATTTATTTTCATTTTGTGGCTCCTTTCGTCCTCTCCATCACCGTCTCAGTCACTTTATTTGTGTTTTCCAGCGCTTATGTGATGTGAATGCTGCACACCCACATTCTTCACTTCTGGTGTTTAAAGCTGGAATTTAGAACATAGTCAGACTGAAAAACAAAAAACAAGATGATTTGCAACTCGGTAAAGTTTTATGTACCTGGCATATCAGCACTAAAGACAATCTGCTTCAAAATCCATGAACCATTGTTGTAAAAATCAACGTCTGAGGATGTGGCTGATGTGGTCCAGCGGTTGAGAGTTGGACAAGCCACCCATGCATTGCAGGTTTGCTGGCCTAAGGCTACCCACTGCTCCGGGTTTGAGTGTGTTCACTTCACTGTGTGTGTCTAACTTCATTGGATGGTTAAATGCATAGCAATATTTTGATACTGTCCCTTACTTTACTTTACTTTTAGATGCTTGAAATAAGATGATTCATCTACGTTACTGTTGTTTTTCTATAATTTAAGTTTTATTTGAAAGACTTCAAATTGTAAAAAAAATGCTAATGTAAATTATACCCCAAAAAAGATCTGCTAAATAAATAAATGCAAAAAATATTATTATTTTGATTATATTCCGGGGCCAAACTTGGTCTCAGCATTACAATATAATAATTCCATTAGAGCCTTTTGTTTAAATATCACCTCGCTGCTGAAGTTTCTGCATTAGCCACATCAGATTTAATTAGCTTTTTCTAACTTTGTGAAGTGGCAATTAGCATCTCGGAAGAATTTTCCATCTGCCTCAGCCTGACGTGAGACACAAATCAAATGATTGAAATTTTAGCACTTATTTTTTTAAACGTGTAACATTATCCTGGTGCTTGTTTAGCATTGTGAGTCACTGTGAGAGTTATATAATGCGGACAAAACAGAACAGGTGGCTGGAGTCTTTCTCTTGTGCCACCTCCCGACAATGTGTGCCTTTGGCCTTCTCTTCACAAAAACGGCAACGCTCCAAACAATTAGAAGAGGGTCTAGACAGCCAGGCAATCTTTGTCAAGATGTCGCAGAATTAAGTGGCTTGATTCTCACACACTTTCTCATCTTTTGTTTCAGCAAGCATCTCATCCAAGCCGACCAACAGGCCCAAGCAGCAGCAGCAGCAGCAGCATCACAAGGGAGCGAAGACAGCGGCCGCCCATCGCAGACCAGCTCAGCCGGCCCGTCCCAGTTGTTTGTGAAGAGAAGCCGGAAAGTGGGAATCTTTTACCCGAGCTGCCACGTAAAACGGAGCATCCGGGTCCGTCTCAGATCCCACGGGCCGTGCCAGGAAGCAGCATCAGTCCCTCACGCAGCCTGTCCTCCGACAGTGAGAGGGGCTCGCGGAGTGAGCGGGGGTCTATTCCCAGGCTTCAGTCCTCCTTCCCCGGACGCCTCGGCCAGCCACCCCGCGGGCCCTTGTCTTTACACATGTACAGCCGAAAAAACGTCTTCCTCCAGCACTCGCTCCACACTTCTGAACTGCAGGCTCTCGCTCCGCAGGATGTCTGAACTCGTTTCCTAATGACACAATCCCACCTCGCTTTCCAGTATGTTTCCAGATGTTTCTTCTGGAAAACTCCACCGCACACTAAGACACGTCACGTCCTACCTGGAGTTTAACTCATTATTTATTTCAAAGCCAGGCCGTCAGCTGGACTACATCAGCTTTTTTTAAGAGATGCTGCTGTAACACGTTCTCTCGAACGACAGAACCACATCGTGACGTTGTACAGTTCTGCTTTGCGGAAGTGTGGAAGTGGAAGACGTTAGCAATTTTGCTTTATCCTTGTTCACAGAGCTTGTGCTAGTGTTTGCAAATTATAATTGCAATGTTCATTCAGCAGCAGTCTAAAACACACTGTTACTAACAATAGATTCCCATTTGTTGTAGTACTATTATTCCAAAGCAGCAAAAAAAAATGAAATTTCACAATACAGTGGTACCTTACAAAATTAATTTGAACAATTTCGTAAGGTGAAAGTTTCATAAGTAGAGACGAATGTTAATTTACATATAAATGCCCAAATTAGTTTCAAGCCTTTGGAAATTCAGTTGTTTTTATAATATGATAAAATATCATGGACTAAGAAAAGCGCTAAATAAATACACTTAAACTTAATAACTGTAGTAAAAACATGTAACAAGATTGTAAACCAAATCATTAAAAATGAATACATTAACTAAGGCCAAACCCTTCTCAAAGATACATTTCGTAACTCGATACTTTCGTTGGAAGAACACATCCTTGGAAGTAGCCCAGCCTTTCGTAAGTCAGGGTACTGTACCACTGTATTTGGAAATACCTCGGTTTGATTGTTTAAGCCATAAATCACACACTCTTTAAACACAACGTTGTGGCTGAAGAGGTATTTGCACACAGCCGAGCCATTTTGCCTCTGTGATAGTCACGTCTGTGAGAAACATGGAGGTTTCAATCAAGAATGTAACTGTGCTGACGCAACTCTGCGATAAAACGCAATTTTGGAAACAAAGCGGTTACAATCAACATTATTAGTCCTCTATAGGTTGATAATTAAACTTAATAAGTAAAATAAAAAATATAACCTTTAAACAAATCAGCAGAAGGCACCATACATTTTTTGGAACCTGTCAGAATCATTTAGTTGCCAAATTAAGCTCGTACTCACAGCTAGTATCTCACTTATGCCCTTGCTTGTTAAATTACGCCCAATTAGTAGCCACATTTCTAACGCTAGATTACACAGGCCCAGCATGCTCGCTCGCATCAGCACCAGTGACTCTGAAGATGTGCGCATCTATTGCCAAACACTCCTCAGGTGGGAAGAGCTGTAACACACTCGACGCCGATGAGATCAACGCTGTTCCGTCAAGCCCCTTCTGTGACGTTTAACACTCATTATCCTTTACAAATGGCAAGTTTCATTTTTTTTCCTGGCTGTTTCCTCCAACAATAGCAAAGATTGAGAAGGTTCTACACTGATGGCAAGCGAAGGAGCCTCCGCACTTCGTTTGCTGCTGGACGCTAGTTCAAGGTGGATGGATTTGGAGTGGAACGTTGTTTTTTTTTTCTGTATTTTAGGTGAAGCTTGCATTTTTCCACTGGGGAGTCTTGTTGATAACTGCCATGGATGAGACTCGCGTGCTTGATGGAGCGAATGGCCTCGTTTTCACAGCGATGGGACAATATTGATGCAACGTGAGGGCAGATCCGGCCCGTCTTTGTGGATCAGGAGCTCATGCAAGGACGCGTGGAGGAGAAGGAAACCCTGAAGAAACGCCGTTCCATCCATCCAGCAGGTCTGCTCCCTGAGGTTTACTGCTCCAGTTTCTGCAATCTGTTGGGAGCGCCATCCCTTCCTTTGCCCCTCTTGCTCTCTGTCTCTTCTCCAGACCTACTTCCCGCTCTCCGTGTGTCCGGAAAGCCATTACCGCCATACGCTCCGATACAGAAACCTCCGAATGGGTTTGTCTTACGCACAGGGTCCAAAATGAACACCCTTAAGTGCCAAAAGTAATTTCTGAATTGGCTTTTAATACCCAGTTTAATGCCAGACGTTGGAAAGAGCGTAATTCCGCTTTAATTAAAAGGCAAATTTGTGAAAATTTCTATTTTTCTAAAAGAGGCTGTTCGTGAAATACAGTGGTGGGCAGAAAAAAGTGTTATTGCTGGGAATCTGCTCAGCCAAATGTTAATTCTGAGCCTTGTTTGAGTGGAAATAAGAACCATGTTTCAATATACAAATGATTTTCAACTCTTTCTGCCTTTTCTTTGTAGTCACTTTTCAGTCACGAATTGGTCATTTTTTCGTTCTTTTCCTGAGCAGCATTGGCACGTGGTTTTAATCGCGATTTTTCTTGAAGGACGGACTGTTAAAGGGACGAGAATATGCAAGATGATGGTGAGGTCCATGAGAGAGTCGGGATTCTGGAATCATCATTGAGACTGTCTGTGTCATCACATTTCTGAACTCAATGTTCCGTAGGTATTTATTTGGCCTTATTTATTACGTGATATTGTGAAATGACTATCATCGGCTGTTTGTGTGTCCGGGCTTTTACGTTTAAGGATTGTTTCTTACCTCTAAAACGGTGACTTTTAGTTTTTGTACGCACAGGGTTTGCAGAGCAACGGCACTTTTATGAGATTTAAGTGGGAAAAATATCTAAGCTAACTTATCTGTATGTTAATTCTCTTTGGTGGTTTTGTTATGTTGATGTTATTTGATGGTCTGATTTTCACATTGCAAATGTAATAATGCATTATTCATTCATTAAAAATGAATATTTGAACTTAGATCATTTTCCTGCTCTCTGTATTTTTTAAGCGATGGATAGTTTAGCTATCCTTTCCTGACGTCTTTTATCGTGTGCTGTATTATCAGCAGTTTTTCATTCACAATCTCTGCGATCTGGGATGAAAAATGGCTGATTTCTTGTCGCTTTCCAAAGCGTTGCTTCCTTCTTGGTGAAAAGTGGAAAATTGATGTAATCCTCCTCCAAATGTTCTGCAGAAATTGCTTATTGTGTTTTCAGTGGTGTATTGCATCATACTGAGCGGCTTACGTGTCTAACTTCAGGTTATTCTACAGATTTTCTCTGGGTTTCAACAGATGTTTTTACTTTTCTTACTCATCCATAACAGACAGTCTTTCTCCGTCTAATCGAAGGGTCAGAGACGACCACTTGCTGAAATAAGAGTGTTTCTCTTAAATGTGTTATAGAACTTTAGGTGTGTGTGTGTGTGTTTGTCACTCAACTATGATTTTATTTTGTGTGTATCACTTGATTTAATGGGATGGACAATATAATATGATAGTCATTAAAATAAACAGCAATAAGCATGAATACATTATTAATAATTTAAGAAATTGTTCCTCTTTTTTCTGTAATTGTAATATACATGTAAATGTCTTAAAGCATCTAACAAGTGTTACAATATGAATTTGTGAAATTTTCAGTACAATTTTCAGTGTTTTATCCACAATTGTTCAAAATACGCATGTACATACATAAGTACGCACATTAATACAAACATACATAAATGCATACATGCATGAATAAATACATAAACACAAGCATACATGCATTAATACATACATGAATACATACTCATGCATGTGCATGATATAATTTTTTTAATTCTTTTACCAAATAGCATATTAATAAATATAAAAAAATAAATTAATTGTGAAAATAAAGTAACACCATTTTGCAATATCTACTATTATAAGTTTTACCTTTTTTTGTCCCCAAATAGTTTTTTCCTCAAAATCACATTTTCCAAAAACTTGATACCAATTTTTTTTCCCCTAAGAATCAAATATGTGTGTGTGAGTGTGTGTGTGGCCATCCATATGAAATTACATTGCTCTCTAATTACTTTCAAAAGTGTGTCGCATTATGTTTTGTCACAATAGAAAATGTGTTGTGAATTCCGTGGTATTTTCCCACTCTACCCAACGTTTTCTAAAGCACAGCAGCCGTGTCGAGAACACTCGGTGGTCCTTCTCCTGCCAGTGAGACTGACGTGATGCCCGTCAAACACACAGAAGTTTGCATTGGCCAACAACTGTGTGTCTGCAGCTCACTAGTCCCCACTGGCATCCCCGTGCCACCCTGTGCCCAGTCATGCCCTCCATCACTGCGGCGCGCTGAGCCATCCTTGGAAGTGGAGAAGACAAGCTTGCCAGCGCACTTTCCCCACAGGGCACCGCTTTCTTTCCAACAACTGAGGACAGAAGCAAAACAAGGCGAGATGGGCACACGATGCCCACACCGCTCTTTTTATTCCCTCTAGTGAGAATGTGAAGCATCTTCTTAATCATGGGTGTCGATTGTTTGGCGTTCTTGGCACGTCAGGGTGAATTTACTCGTTTGAAGCTAAAACACAAACAAACAGACGTTGGCCGTAACGACGCAGTTATGGTTCCTTCCCGGATGAGAATTCCGACTCCCATTAGCTGCTTCCTCTAGCAGGAATTCAAAGAGGTTTGTGCGCATGCTTTGTTAGCGCGCTTCTTAAATTGGAAATGACCGCAGGATATGATGGAGAGTCAAAATTGCAGCATTGGCACAGCCAGCGCTGTTCCGTCATGGGGGAAGAGCCGAGACTTGGGGCTCATTTGCTTTCCGATGTTATCAGCAGGTTCCTTGTAGTGAGCCAGAGTCTGATGTCTTTTCCTCCCCGATGTGCAGCGCCATTTTTTATATTTCACCCTCTGGTAATTTACTCTGTTTATCAATTTGGCTGTTCACGGCCTTGTCGGAGTCAGATAGGGAAGTATTTTCTCACGAGATAATGGCACGAGCCGGGCACGGGCATATCTGCTGGTGATTTTGGGAGCGCTGAGTGTGCTTATGGGATGAGGTGCATGTTGGGAGATGTGCTGGAGTAGTTTTCACACCCAGGGTGGCGACTTCATTTGCATTTTTCATCAACTACGTGTTTGTGGTGCCATTGTCTTGCTTGACTTTGCTCCAGCGCGGGAACATTCACGCACCCCTATTATAGCCGCCTTATCCCTCGCCTTATCACTGCCTGTTGCTTGATTCTGTGTCCCATGACCAGTTCCTGGACATATTTTTGAAGTCATTTTTGCTAATGCCAGAACTACAAAAAGGACAAAGGCATCAAGAGGTCGTGTTGGTTCCCTCAAACTTCAGAAAACGCCGCTTGAGTCCAGTTTTGGAAACAAAATGACCTGCTGGTTCTTTTATTGTGCGCGTGTCACTCTGACATTTCACTAGCAACGGCTTCCTGCGGCCCAACACCAATTAACTCACCAATGTTTACAATTTGTGGAGACATTTTATTCATCATTTTTTCTTTTTTTACGAAACAACTTGGGTTTTTTTTTTTTAGTTAAAAGTAAAGCGTAATTGACACAACTGGCCTATTTCTCTAGGCCAATTCAAAACAAATTTGTTCAGTTTTGAAGTAGTTCTCAACATTGGTGTAGAGTACTTGAGTAAAAGGACCGTTACTTATTATTTTTGATTATCTCTCTTTACTTCACTACACCTGAATGAACTGTTATGTTCGTTCGCCTAGGGGTTGTGTGTGGCTGTAGGAATAGAGTTAAGAGAATTAACTGAACGTGGCTGGCGAGACAAAAGCGTTTTTGTGATAAATAAAGTGGTTTATTTTTCCACCTGAGTATTAACGCAAAAACCAAGGAAAAGCGTCCAATTGCCAAAATAACAAACAAAACACACTGGAAAATAAATGTAACTAAATACCCTGAACCGACCCGCAACAAAATAAAAACAGGATAACTAACCTAACTCCCTGATGAGAAACAATGGCAAACGGTTTACAAAAAACAAAAGGGCAGGACACACCACTCTTTTGAACTTCACAAATTACACTCACATACGTACACCGAGTTACACTGGATCAGACAGGAGCGAGTACCGGGAGCTCTCAACCGCAGGTTTACACACACATAATGAGCTCCGCGACAGCTGTTCCGGGGCGTCTTTTGTGGGCCAGCCCTGTCCAGGATGGACCAATCGCATGCGGGCAGGTGACGCGCAAAGTTCCAGGGCCGCTCCAAGTCAAACACGGGACGTAACAGAACACTTACCGTTACCCTTGTGATTGTTATTGACAAGTCAACGTATTTTTCTACCGCGGTTAATTTCCTGTGCGGATGAGGTGATATTGCCATCTGCATGATGCTGAGGGTACTAGATGCTATTTATGAGCTAAATACGTGAACCTGAATCAGCGCTTGCACTGTTTCGCACATTTGAGTTTGTGTTTTTTTTTTTTTGAGTTTTGAGTTCTACTATTTTGAAATATTGAGGTGCTAAATTCAATTTCTATATTAGAAAATGTAACCTCATAAATATTTTTTTTTCATTGTTTTATTCAATGTTTTTCACATTCCTTGGTGTTTTTTGGGCTAGAGTTCTTTAAAAATTTGACACTTTATGACTTTTACTCAAGTTTTGGAATTGGTGACTTGTAACTTGTAGGGTAACAAGTTAACATTGGGTAACATTGTTTTTACAGTAAGGTTTCCGTACTTTTACTCTTTTTTTTTTTTAGCACTTTTACATGTTTTTAGGTACTCTTTACACTTCTAGTTTTCTTTCACCACTCTGTATTCTTTCACCACTCATGTTGCAACGTTTTTTTTTTCTTTACTTGAATTACAATTCTCAATGCACTTGGGAGTTAAAAAAAGGTCTTGAGATGCTTTGGCACAAAAAATGTTTTTGAAAACAGAAATTTCACACAAAAAAGTTTCTGCTAATTTCAGGTTCTTAGCTAAAAGTCAATTTTATCTCAAAACGTGTAAAGCCACAGACTCTGCAGTTTGGGCTAAACTTGCACCCGATAGTTCACATCAAACTTATTTGCAGCAAGGATTTTGTTTTTCGTCATTTGAGACTTTTATTGTTTCTTGTTGAATTAACCTGCTGCTTTGAATTTCAAGCTTTTTGTGGTTTTCTTGCTTTCTCACTTCATTTCCCATCGACACCTTGTCCATGCAAATAGCTCTTATCAACTCTTGGGTACTTGGCATTTCAATCCATCCACCCCCAGACAGTTCACTTCATTTCAGCTCACCTTTTTTTCTGTTTTCAGGGTCAGTCAGCCAGAAAACCAATTATTCAGCCTCCCTTTATCACCTGAATGAAAGAGAGAGGGGTTAAGGCCCGCAGTGATACCATAGTCTCACTCCAACAACCCTCCGGTCTGTCTGGAGGTAACGCTCACCTCTCGCGATGGGGCATTAAGGCAGAACGGTTATGTCGATTACTGTCTTCTTCTTGTTGAAGAGCCAAAATAAATCATCGTGGCTTTTGCGTCTTTATTCTCACCCCCAACCCGATGCAGCAATTTTCAGATATGTGAATGACCCAGTTTCTCCAAGCACTTTGTCACATCACGAGGGGAGGGCAAACGCTTCGACTTTGATACAGACACAGTGAAAAGACGCAATTCACATATTATGCTGGGGAGAAGAAAAACAGCTCAGCAAAAAAAGGCCTGTCTCACGGGGAGATGGATGGAATTATACGCTCAGAGGTGGAATAGTCAATTGTTCTTTTGAGAGAAATGGAAATTGTTGAATGGGAAACGTGTGAGTTCCACTCGTGCATCCGCATTGTGGATTTCTTTCACAGATTTCACCGTGTCTGTCTGGAAAGTCTCTCGTTTTGTTATGCAAAGCTTCTGCTGAAGATACTGGAGATTAGTTTGTGAGCCACATTTTTCTTTGAGTTTTCCAGTCAGCTGCATTCAAGGTGTTCCATTAATCACACCAGGCAAGTTCTGTTTCAGGGCAGTGCCAAGGAAGTGGGTTGCGTCTGTTTTGGTCCCATTTGGTGGTGGATGGTGGACACAGGGGGAGAAAAGTCACAAAAGGGGCACATAGTGTACGACGAGACATTAATACTTCATGGTGCCCTTGAAAAATGCAAGCCTACTTCATAACAAGAATATGTCTAGTTTAATATATGGAGGCCAGCTGTTCTTCCAACGTTGATGTGCGTGAAGAGTCGGTCCTGATGTTGTTTATTTCAGGGAAACAAACATCTCTACTCTTGTGTCAGAGACCATAACTTATCATTGGATTCTGAAGATTATTTTTTTCAACCTGTATATTTGTGTGTGTGTGTGTGTGTGTGTGTGTGTGTGTGTGTGTGTGTGTGGTGACACTGTGTGATTGGGGTCTTTTCTCTCTGATTCTCTGCGGACGGAGAATGATTGATCAGAACAGTGTCTGTGTCCTAGTGCGGCAACTGTAAATAACCCGAATCTCATCTTTATTCAGACCGGGCCACCTACGTATTGACCCAAACCCTGCATGAAACCACAGTCTGCATCATCGCCGCTTTTATGGACACACAGCTGTCCCTCAGTCCCACACAAGCAGACCTGTCAATATTTTAGAACTGACATAGTCATTTAAAATGTGACCTCTGTCCCCACAGGCACATCAATTACCACATCATATCTGTATAAATGCCTTGCTTTCATGTTTAAAGAAAAATTATCTGACTTTTTTTTTTCTAGATTAGCAAATCAAAGTATGGCATCCTAAAGAGTCTCATTACTTTCCCATCAAATCTTCAGTTACTTCAAAGCTTTTCCTTATTTAGTGAATTGTCAGATGGCTCAAATAGAAGACAGCCCTCTGCTGTTTGGAAAGAGGTACTGCTTTCCCTATACTTACTGTATACGTTTTTGATGTTCTGTTTGCACTCGTTATATGACCTTGCGTGTGTGTGTGTGTGTGTGTGTGTGTGTGTGTGTGTGTGTGTGTGTGTGTGTGTCGGTTTCGCGGCGGGTAGTGTTTTTAGTCTTACATATTTTAATACGTCCTCACTTAATCCATGATTCCCTCTTGTCTGCTGCATTTCAGCACTGGCGCTGAGCGGACAGCTCCCGGTTCAGCACCGCACCAGTGGACAGCTCCGTTAGCCCAGTGAAAGAAGCGCATATGCACCACAGCCACCCTACAGAGTCTTATTTTACTTTACAGTCATTTAGCAGACGCTTTTATCCAATGCTTCTTACATTTCAATACAATTTTACAAATCAACAAATTCCTGCTTTCCCTGGGACTTTAGTCTTGGGAATCCCATGTCATTCCTGTACAGCAACGACTGGGTTCTTGGAGTGTTTTTTTGTCAATGGAATCACTTTTTCTAACAGGAACAAATTGCATAAAATTGATCCACCAACTTTTACGCACATGCAGCATATTACACATCAGCCACAAATCACAAAGTTTATTTGCTTCTTTTATGAGCAGTTAATGCTTTTTAGTAATACAGTCTGGGTTTTAATTTTTGTCTAGTGTACAGAAAAGTCATATTATTTTTTTGTCTGGTTTCCTTTTCCGCAAGTGATCAGCTATTAAACTCCTTGGCAGCTTGTGGAGTTACGCTGACAGGTGGAGCTATAAATAATGCGTGGATGGTAACGTATCGAAGTTGAAGCACTTTCTACCTTTTTGTTTTGATACAGTGGCTCTTGAAACTATTCTTTATGCAGTCCATCAAACAAGAAGTGGTCAATTTAAACCCTTTTTTTGTATTCGGACAAAGTCATTGAAAGTTCTGTGAAGATTTCATTGCAATAAAACACAATTAGTGGCATAGAAAGCAGAGCAACATTAAAACCTGGTGCTATTACTTATACAGGTTTTTAACATAAATCTCCTCTTTAAGCACTGATGCCATTTAAACACATTTACTGGTTTATTTAATCTAATTTTGAAGTTAAAAGGCGTTTTATTATTAATGAATCAGGGGCTCTTCTCTTACGCAGGACTCTAAAAATGTCTCCTCAGATGTTGCGAAACCCATAAATATTTTGGCGGGGATTTCAGGGCAGATGCTGTTGCCAAATCGAGGTCTGCAGCTTCTTTTAAAGTGTCTTATGCGAGTCATCCAGAACCAACATCACTCAGTAGGTTTGAGTGGATGACATTGGGCAGAGGTGAGCTCCACATTTATCTGCTTGCTAGATACTAAATAATGTCTGGAAAATGCTCTCCACAAAACTATAAAATAAGGGCAGTTAATGGGGAAGAAAAAAACTTTATGTAAGACTTGCGACGAATCAAACCCAACTACTAGTATCCTATAATCATGCATCAGGGAACATCTTCAGACCTTGAGGATTGAGTTAAAGTCAAACTGCTATCGGTTGCGTTTATATCTAGCAATTACTGTACAGACTGAAGCTTCTGCAGAAACTCATTGATATTCCACTCCTCCCTCTTTCGTCACATGTCTGATCCAATCTTCCTGTCTAATGAGCCATCATTCTCACTGGATGTTGAGTCAAACGCTACATATTCCTTTAAACGCAAGTCTTTGAAGTCACATTATACAAACTGATCAAGTTGTGAGCCGTGGCAGACTATTCAAAATGTAAAAAAAAAACGTGACGAGGATGAGGAAATACGATGATGATGACGATGATGATGAAGATTATCATGATGACAATTACGAACTATGTTTCTGTCATTGATAAACACTTCTGAGTCTTTACGGTAGAACTTTCCATACTTCCTGAAGGTCAACAAACATCTTAATATGATGAAAATTGGTAGAAATTGAGCCATGAACTACTTTGTTGTGACTAAGTTTTGATGTCTGTGACACAAACTAAAATACGTGATCAATGTGTAATACTTGGGATAATAAAACCAAGCTTTTTATAGTTTGGCATTTTTGAAAGAAAATAAAAACACGCACAAATTGATATTTTTTTGTATTTGTTCATTCATTCGTTCATCCATCTACATCCATTAATTAAATAATTAATCTATTCATTAATTAATTCAGTCAATCAATCAATCAATCAATCAATCAATCAATCAATCAATCATTCATTCATTTTCCCATTAATGCATTCATCATTTCTGCAGCTTTTCCAATCTACAATAAAGCAAAAACTTTAAAGCGCTGAGGGAAAAAAGTCGTTTGCTGGACAGAGGAGGAGCCACAGATAAGTCGTCTTCATTATCATAAACTTCGACCGCCTACTCTACTCTGCATTGCATTCTCTTACCCTCCCTTCCTCTCTCTCGCCCTCGCTCTCTCTCTCCCTCTCTCTCTCTTTCCCATCTCTGGTAATTCTGTTCTGGGCAGCACCGGGTACTGATGCTGCTGCCCGTGTAGTCGCATCTATCCTGGGGGCCTCCTCCCATTCATCACAGCTCGAGAATCCGCATCTAAATCCGTTGTGTCTCTGTCGCAGGAAAGTCTCCGCAGTACTGCATCGGAATACGGGCTCTTTGCACAAATCTACTCCAGCAGTGTTCGTGGCTGTGAGTGGTAATTTTCTGCATCAGCGCAAAGGAAGTTCTGCTCAGTCGTGCGGTGGGTGATGCTCTGAGATGCATCGCGTTTAGCGCACGGAAACCCGCTTCATTCGTCTAGACGGGTGACAGAAAACAGAACAGCGAGCGGGTCGCACGTTTCCCTTGCTTTTATCCGCCTGGGCTTGGAGATCTTGGGGAGCAGGATGTTTTGACGGGCACTTTCGAGACGGGTTCGTGAAGATTTAGCCATCGACAGAAGAACGTCCTGAGAGGGGGAAAATACAGGCTGACACTTTGAACGGAGGACAAGCCTATCGAACCGGGATTTAAAACCATCTCTTTTTCTCTTCACTTCAAGGAAAATAGAATTGCAAGCGTGCGAGATGAAAGTTTTACCGGCAGCGTTGTTTCTCGTCGCGTTTGTGAGTCTGGAGTGGAGACCGGTGCTGTCTGACTCAATTATTCACATTGGTAAGTTCACACATCTGATCCAACACCAAGTCGCTTTGATTTGGGGTTTTAAACCAATTAGCATCCAGAATGTGGTTCTAAAACTGTACTTTACTGGAATCGTCCTCCATGTGGCTGCTTACAACAGCATCTCTTGAAAGTGTGCGCATCGGGGTTCTGGTGGAGGGTTTCACGCATGTTGTATGAAAAGCTCACCGCCGTCTGTCCTCCTCATCAATGCGTCCTTTATCTAGCCTACAGTGTCGGAGAACAGGTGGTTTGAGCGGATTCCTCGGCGCCTCGATGCAACAAATAGGGGGCATCGGATGTCGAAGTGTTCGTGACTCATTTTAAGGATTGTGCGGGACTCGTGCGCTCCTCTTAGTGATGGACGCGGAGATTGGCACTGCACGTCGGGCTCCAAGGTGCCTTAAATCAGAGCAGTAAAAGAGAGGTTTCCTCCGGAGGTGGAGGCGAGGGTGCTGGGGATTTGGCAGAAGACGTTTTGGCGTGGGTGCATGTGCGTGTTTAATTTAATTAAGTTTTATACTCGAATCAAATAAATATTGTAGCACGTGCTTCTGCCGGATGTCTTGAAGTTGGTGCACTACGTCGTGCCAATTGAGTCCCAAAACGTTAAATTTTCAGGCAGAGGTGCCATCGGTTGGCAGTGGCAGACTGGGTAGAACAGATGATGGTGTTTGAGGCGAGAACAAGCGAAAGCTCCATGATTCTCGTATAACGGACACGTATTCCGTATGACGAACTACACAATACAATCATCAATATGCAAAACAAAAAGCGACAAAGTAGTTTAAAATTCATTTGAAGTCTCATGTTTATTAGAAAATCGACAAATGTTTAGATCGTATTCCACGCTAGTGTTGTATTGCCAGATGGAACATTTTGCAACGTTCTTCCACCTTTTCTTATGTGTATGGTGGTGAAATACTTCTTAACAAACTCTATTATTAACTGTATCTCGGCCTAATCTTTCAAATCTGTCAAGCTTCCAGACTGAATTGTGATGTCTTATCTCTTTATGGCTTCTTTTCTCCACCAAGAAGCTTATACTGAAAAACCTTTACTATTTGTTGCTATTACATGTCTTTTCATCCCGCACTCTTTGTTCAACTGAGATAAACCACGAAGCAGTTAAATGTGCGCATTTTCCACAATGCCTTTGCGTTTTATTTTGCATTAAAGGCCGCTCAGACGGTTTTGACTTTCATTAGTAATCCCCTCCTAATCTTTTTCCCAGCAATAGTGAGGTCATTTGAAACCGAAAGCGACGTCGTTTACTTGTAGGCGATACGACTGATGAAGGCATTTTATCGCACGCGCCGTGCTTGATTGCGGAGGAGCTTTATAATGATGTGCACCACGCTGAAGTATCTCGCGCGCCGTGTGCTGAATCGCAATGCTGCGGCTCCTTTAGGAGGCTATTGAGAAAGTCACAGTGATTTATGTGTGTGTGGAAAGCTCGGAATGTCCAGCAGCTCCAAATGCACCCTTCGGTAATAACCAAGATGTGCCAAGAGACTTCACAGTCCAGGTTTGAAGTGAGATTCTGCTTTGAGATTCATTATTAGGCAATTAACCGCACACCGAAGCGCAAAGGTTGTGTTTTGGCTATTGGTCCTTTAGGGATTTTGGTCACGAATTCGATATCGCCACCTAGTGGATGTGACGCCAGGGCTAGATTTAAAAACGCTTTGTGGGTCAGTGGTCCCCAAACTGGGTTTATTTGCAAGAGCACGTTTAGTATATTAAAATACAATGTGTACCTCCCAGCTCAAGCCTGCTTTCATAAAGCCCCCCAAACAGTCACAAAACCGTTATATCTTTGCATAAATGCACACAATATGGATGAGGCTGTTAAAAAGCACACACTGCTGTATTTTTCCATGTCGACAGGTGAAATAACGCCTTTGAAAAGTTTTCACGGCAGTATTCGCACTTTATTCGGTTGTGTTTTTAAACATCTAACTGGCTGGGAGACGCGAATGAATGTTTAATGATATTTACTGCACGTTTCTTTCTGTTGAATGGACGTTCACTCAACATGATAGCTGTTGAGTGCGGGTTAGTTCTTTCTGGGGCATTTTAAATGGTGTGAATTGGCCCTATTCTCTGGGAGATTTGACATATTGAGAGCATGTCTGGAGCTCTTCGGAGATGTCGCGACACTTCACTGACAGTAGTTTTGTTTAGTTGGGCTAAAGCTCTTTGATGCGGGTTGAAGAAGAAAAAAAAAACAGATTGACGGGGGAAATAATAAAAGCTTGCAGGGGAATCAAGTTCATTATTATGCACAGTCATGGTTAGTTTCATGTTAAATTCTAAAGCCGGAGGAAATTGTAGTATTTAATCCTGAGCAGTGATTGGAAGGTTGGACAGATGGGTCTCTTTATTGTCTATTTCTGGACAGAACTATCATCTCTGACGTGAGAAAGAACTGTATGTGTGATGATGAACGGTATCTTGAAGACTATACTATTGTTTGTATTCGCAGGGATCATGCTCAGAAAATAATGGGAATGAGAATATTTGCAATAACTGGAACGTGTTTGTGCCATTCGGAAGGTTGTGATGTTCATAGTCACACATATCGAATAGATGGATGGACAGTAAGTGATGGAGCAATAGATGGATGTATAGCTGGCTGTTTAGATAGGTCACATTAAATAATGAAATAAAAATGTCAAAAGGATTCCAAGAAAAATCAGAACGATAAGACACGAGGGCCTATTTTGAAAGAATAAAGACTATTTTCAGAGAAACACAGAAACCAATTACAGCATTCAGAGATTTATCGTGCTGTGTATCATCGCCTAATTTAAATCAACCCATCCATAATTTATTTTAACTGAACTTATTCTTTTCTAAACATCATTAACATTTTAGCAATTTTTGTGAAGGAATAAAATAGCTTGATATTTCCATTTTGGCATGATTGGAAATTGTTGTTATGGAGGCCGAGAGAGAGAGAGAGAGAGAGAGAGGAGGAGGAGGAGGAGAGAGAGAGATGCATAAGATGAAGGATGTGTTCTAGTGGCACTGCTTTCATTTGCATTCCCTACTCTGGATCTTGTCCCAGACCCATTAAGAAACTTCTGAGCTTTAACGCTGATAATTTCTAAATGGCTAACATATCCCATAATTAGACCAAATCTGCGCACAGTAATATATAAAACTGTCGTTCAAACGTATATTCAAACAAAGCCTTTTTAATTAAAAGGAAATTGACTAAGTGTGTGAACCTACATGAATCCCATTGTGATCTATCAAAATAATAAAACACGGTAGAGCAAAATATGAGAAATTAATTTTTAAATTCCACAAATTGTATTTTGACCTTATGAGGAGCTCCACTAACGCCACAAACTCTTGTGAATGTAAAAGACGTTCTCTTTTGTTCGTGATGCTGAGACGGTGAGTGATTTCCTGTGTGTTTAGTACAGAGACTGTCGATTGTAATGCAACGCTGCACTGAACGTGTCAATCAAGACGCGCTGCGCCATTACGGTTTGTTACTGTGTTGCAATTACAATACAGGCTCTTGAAAAGAAACGGTTTCACCTCACTAACCGCTTCTGGATCATCTGTAATATTCCCTGTGCTAAAGACAAGCTCGTATTGTAATGATGCTACGTGCGTTCAAATGAGTGAGTGGTTCTTGAATAATAACACTCCAGGAAAACCATTTAAAAGGCTGAGATGAGATCAGGATTCCAGCCTTCAATAAACAAGCAGAACATATAGCACTGTCTGTCAGCTTCCAAGCGTTCCTGTGAAGAGAGTTAGTCTTCTGTGAGATGTTTCTGCTCTGATCATTGCTCTCGCTCTCACGGGGAGCTTCAGGCCTCCTTCTTTGACGCGTTTTTTCTCTCTCTCTATTTCTTCCCACCTTCTCGTTGGTCTTTCTCACTTGCTTTCTGAATCTTCGAATGCAAGCACGTTGAGTTTGATACGCTGGCAGTGTCTCGCCTGTAGGGGGCAGTAGTGAGGATGTGTGGAATAAAGGGCTGACTCTTGTTTACTGTTTTTACTAGAGAAATCACAGTCTTTTGCGGAGAAGATGGCTATTGTGGAGAATTAAAGTTGTCTGTATGTAATGCAGAGGACACACGTTTTTTTTTTTATTGAATTCTGAGTGTGTGTTCTATGATCCATCCGAGTTCACAATAAACTATTACGTCATGTTAAGAATAAGGACTGTTATGTGATCTTTCTGAATACATGATATAGGACAGTCGCATTGTAGTTTATAATTTGTAGATAAATTAAAACAAATGTTGATGTTGATTCTTTTAAAAAAATCTGTCCTTTTAAATGTAATGAAAATATAATTTTGTGCGATTGGCTTGCCCTTAATCCGAATCGCGTTTCTGTCTTTAGATCCATAGATGCCAATTTTGAGCCCTGCCCCTTGTGACCCAGACATGAGAAAAGCAGCTTTAAAATTGGATGGATTAAAGTTTTCCTGTTGAATAAAACAAGTTATGAATTGTGTAGCAATGCGTCTGAAAATATCTTATTCAATTACCCTGTTCTAAGCATAAGTCTAGTAAATCTTAAAAAGTTAAGCCTTAAATCCTCTTTGGAGAAAGCCTGCTCTAAATCATGTGGATATTGTTGTTTGGTCTCCATAATTCTTTTTTTCTAACCCTGAATCCCAGCATCTGGTAGAAGTCAGACCCCACTTTTGCCACCCTGAACCCATTCCTCATTAATTCTGAAGCTCCACTGTTCAGTGTCAATAAGTGATGAAAGAGAACAAAAGAGACTAAAAGGTTTGGCTACATTTTTTTTTATAAAGGCTAATTGTTGGAAATAAGAACAGCTCCAGGGAAACTGGAATAAATGAGGCGAGTTAAAAAGATAAAAATTGCTTTGTAAAGAGATCTTAATTTTTTCACTTTTTATATAAAAAAAAAAATCAGTTTTGTGTTTTAAGGACAGAAGAGGGCACACATCTTTGTTACGTATACTGTACAACGGCCTTCTTTATGATATTAAGTGCCAATTCTAATATTCATAAGCAGCTAATGAGCCGAAATTTTTAAAGAAATGCCTCTGTTCATGAACAAAACTCGCTTGACAGCTTCTGCCCTTTTCTCACTTCTTGCTCACTTTTATTCCCATTTCCACACTCGCACTGCCTCCAAACATCTTTACGGACCCATAAAACATCAACACGCCACCGGAACCTTTAGGGAATCATTTTTATAAATATTCTCTTGACCTTACACTTAATCTGAAGGAAACCGTGAGACATAAAACCACCTGATGAAGAAGAAGTGGTTGCGATTGAGATCCGCTGAGATCTGAGGGTTTACAGGAAAGACCTGGCGAATGTTGATTACGGTAATAGAGAGATATAGAGATGGTGTCAGTGATGCTCCTGGGTGCTCTTCTCACAGTCTCACTGCACTCAAGCTGAATGTGAAGCCAGATTAGAGCTGTGAAACCGTTCTCGTGTGTATGTTCACGGAAAAACACCGTCGGTCGTGCTTGGTGGGTTTCCTGCTTTCTGATTGGCTGGACAACGAGTGCAATCATCAAAAACACATTTCTCGAAGGCCTTTCATAAGCTTTTGTGTATAGCTTTTGCACTTATTAAGTTTAGAATATACAGGCTTTTTTGGAATTATCAAACATGGAAAAATCAATAGAACCCTCTCCTCTCATAATCTCAATTACACACGATGTAATGTGATTAAATTGACCATTAATTCCACTCTTATTGCGACCAATTTGGTTCAAAACCAACTGTCCATTCACCAGTTAAGATTGTGAGTTGCTTTGTTGCTTTTACTGTGTTGCATTGTTGCATTTTAGTGAAAAGCCTAAAAAGAAGTGCACATTTATTCTGAATGGGGATGGAGACTGCATGGTTGCGGCTGGATAATAAAGCTTTGTTCCGACAGGCCAGGCGTCTTCAGCTTGGAAAGTGCAGGCCTAAAACACTGATCTTGAGCTCTAGCTCCATTCTGCATGTCTGCGGGTTGGTAAAGTTGCTTTTGGGACTACCTCCAGTTCAATTTAATGCACCATGAAAAGAGGATAAACTCTTTGCTTTAGGGAAGGAGAGCGTCTGTGTTGCCTTGTTTCCTTTGAGGCAATGGAATTATAGCATAATTCTTTGGACTCAAACTCGGTCTCTAATTGTATCATGTTTAATGTCTATATTGGCAAGCAGTCAAGCTTCCTGTAACTAGTGTCAAACCAGGTTCTTCATCATCGGATGTTAATGTAAAATCTACTTTACTTTGCCATATAGCGTGGGAAGATTACAAGAAAACAAAGCGATACGCTCCATAATCCAGCAGAGACTATGCTTCTGTGGGATTGAACCCAGAACCAGAACCTTGGTGTTACTCATTGGTGAAAAGCACTGGAGTAAATGGACTTTGTTGCTTTAATTGGGTATTTTTAGCTACTTTGTACTTGTACTGAGCATCAAAAATATAATCAACTTTAACTCTTTACTCCACTACATTTTAATGGACACTTACCGTTACTTGTTACGTTGTGTGATTGTGCGCAACAAGTCTGCACCTTTTTCTACGCCGGTTCATTTCTTGGGCGGACGAGGTAATATCGCCATCTGCAGGATGCTGAATGTACTTGATGCTATTTATGAGATAAATCTTGTGATGCTATTTATGAGCTAAATCTTGTGAACGTGTAGTAGCGGTGCACGTTCACAAGATTTAGCTCATAAATAGCATTTATAGCAAACTCAAACTCTACTCAAACTCAAACTCATAAATAGCATAAATAGCAAACTCAAACTCACATTTGAGTTTGGCTGAGATTTACTTTTTGTTGTTTTTTATCCATTGGGTTCTGCCATTTTGAAACATTGAGGTCTTAGATATGGTAGATATTAGATATATTCAATATTAGAAACCATAAATAAAGGGTTTCTTGTTTTTGACATTACTTGTGAAGTTTTCTGAGCCTAAATTCAGAACGAGTAAAATACACCTCTGGTTACTCACAATACAATTCTTCTAGTTGAGTCAAAAGGAACATTCACGCCCGTCGTCATTGCATCCTTTCTAGAGAACGCTACCTCTACTTTTCTCGTACTTGACTCGCACCTCACCTCCAACTAGACTGTCCTCTGCTCTTGGCTTGATTCTTCAAAGGTCTGGGCTATTTCCAAATGTCTTGCAGAAATAGAGATCCACTTTAGCCTCTGCCTCATGGGCCATTTTCACACCTTTAAATGTGTCCTTTCACATCCTCCATCTCATCCTCTCAAAGCCCCGAGCATCAATTTCATTTGTATTGTGCATTTCCGTGTGTTCCAGAGACAGGTAATCAGCACTTTCTCAAGGTTTATTCCCAATATCCTATTGGTTGAAGTCCAAGATCACGTAAGAAGATTCTTTTTCCGCTGCGTTTGCATCACACGCGTGTTGTACCATGGACCTAAACGTGTTCGCAATATGTATAAGGTCAATAGCTATTTACGCTCGACCAATAATTTCCCCCCAAAGCTAAAATAAAATCCTCATGTGTTCAAAGAAAGCTGATTTTAGCCCCTTGTCTGCTGAGCTCAGGTCGATGACCCTTTCCCCCGTCGCTGTTATAGTCTGATAATTGGTTTGCGCCACCAAGCCGGTGCCATTATAGGGGCAATTTAAGGGCCGAGTTGACCAACCTAATTGAAGAGGAAGTGTTGGAAGTAAAAGCGCAGAAATGGGTAAACAGCAGGGGAATGATGCCTGACTCGTCGCTTGAAGTGAAATTAGCTGTGCATTGTGGGTTGTTTGATCTGCTGGCACCGGCCTGTCACTCTGTCTGCGCTGCAATTTGCCACCATCTTCTCCGCTCTTATTTAGAGAGATCCCCCCTTTCTTTGCACATTCATGCCGGCTGACGGGAAATGGCTTTTCTTGTTATCGGGCACCGTGCTTTGCTGGAAAAGCGTTGTGAAGCTTCAGTGTATCACAGCATGTTTAGGTTGAGGTTATTAGACCGTTCGGCTCAACTATGCTTCATTCCACATCTGTTTTTGCTTTTTTTTGTCTGCTCAAGGACCTTCATCACAGTTCTGATCAAGATTTTCATAGCTTTCTCAACAGTGAATTCCAGCTATTTTTAAAGGCGCACTTTCCAGGACTTTATTAAATCCGTGAGTTTTGTTCAGGGAATTTAATTGTACTTTGAGCGGCACTTCACTAACATCCAAAGGGAATGTTATTGCCATACAAAAAATATTTGTAATAAAAAAAAGACAATAAAATCAATCTTAAATTTAGAAGAAGTTTATTGGGATGTGCATGATTGCATTTATGATATTCCCGATACAGAAGCTTGTTTTAAATCAAAATAACATTGCATTATTACACATTAACCCTTTACGACGAATGCAACTGACATTGGTTTAAAAAATGGGACATTTTAGTTGTTTGTTGTTCGAACAGAACTATAAATTCTTGGAATGTTTTTAGAGGATAATTAAGTTACCCACACATTGGTGGATTTCTACTGTATATGCTTATAATCATAAGTATTTTTCCTTTTTTGATAACACATTTTATAGTTGAAACAGGGTGTCGTTTTTTTCCATTTTTTCATTAGTCACTTGGCAGTTCTGTCTCAAGTGACGGGTCGTGGATCTTGAAATTACAGTAGATGGCGTCCAAACGAGTTTTATTATAATTGGCAGAGTGGCAGAGTTGTAAACAGGAAAGTTTGCTGACAGACAAATCTTCAAATTTGGCTTGTAAAACTTTGCATATGTGTTGCCTGAGGGTGGATGTGGGTGTAATGTAATTTCCATATGGAATTGCAATGGGAAACAACAGATTGGAGACTGTCGCTTTTAGCAGTTTGTGCCCTTTGCAAAGTGGTGGCATTTTCATTGTTCAGTTTGTTCCTGGTTTTCCCCGGCCAGTTTGAATTGTACGGCTTCCTAGGCCAGCGATGTGGCCCGAACTCCCCTGAGATGCTGTGATCACAGGCCTTAAAATTGCTTTAGAGGAATAAAATGAAGCTGTTTCCCTACAACAAACCACGCCGCCTGCTTCTCCTTTATTGGATAGTCAAAGCTTGTGGTCTAACCTCTTCCCACAATGCCGTGTAGAGTCTTCAGTTAATCAGCTTTTGAATGCAAGTTAATTTGTATTGATTACTGAACGCAGTTCTTCAGCTACTCCGACTAACATCTCGAATGAAACCCTGAAACCTATTGGCTGATGCAAATCACTGAAATACATATAGGTCCCTGTCTGGTGCACAGAAATCCTGCCTTTTCGTCGTCCTGTTCTCCAGCTACCCAACTTTTTCACCGATAATTGGATCCTGGAAAAAAGCTTACCGAGAAACTACTTTACATAGATTTCTAAATCAGAACATGTGATCCCAACACTCTTCAATATTGCAATTCAACACAGTGTGGGAGGATGAAATATTCATCTCCAAAAATGACTTTAATATTGGGAACTTTCCAGAAGGATGTGCGTGGAATCCATACTATGGTATCTGTATCATGTTTGAAGGCATTTTTTTGTTTCCATTCATCTGAGTAGAATCTCTGTCTACGTTTCTACGTAGATTTATGTCTTAAAGTACGTTGAGAGATGTTCTGCTATAGCAAAGCAAAGTAAACAACACCGAGCGCCAATATGATTAATAACTAGTTTTGGCGAGTTGGTATGATTGCTTGGTTAATGCCGTGTAATCCCTTAGGAGAGGAAATGGAACCTCTGGCTTTTCAAGTAGCTCTTAGATGGAATGATTGAACTCTTCAGCTTTGCAGTCTCCACTTTCTGAAAGAATTAAGTATTATCGAGGTACTTACAGTAGAAGTAATTGCAATAGCACATTAAACTGAGTTGGAGTTGAAAAAAGAGATATTTAGCTTAAGCGGATTCCAAATGATTGTAACTTTTCAATTTTTATTGTAATATATCAAAACCTTCAACGTCTCTGTTATTTCACCGGCAATGTCTGACATCAGGCACTCTATAAATCTGTATAAAATGCCAGAAACAGGGACGACAAAGTATGAAACGTGTCAGATTTTAAACATTTCCTAGGTATTATATAAGGCCAACTAGAGAATACCTGCATTTCTCTTTTTACTGGTAAGAAATACAACTGCCATGTTTCACAGAATAAAAACATTTAGGATTTTTGTTATAACATTTCTCAATATTGTTAAGCAAATGTTTTTTATTGTCCAAGATGTATATAATTTGCTGGCATTATAGCTTAAAGAATACATCATTTTATTTTGATCTCACTGCACTTCATTTTAATTCTGAGAAAATGAAAGCACTAAATTAACTCTAATTTACAACAAAATATGTAACTAATTTGACGAAAAAGATTAAAACCTGGAACAGAAATAAATGTTTTTTTTTCTACATTTACATGTTCATTATGGTTTATGATTATGCTTGTGATATTCACTGGTAAAAGTACAAAGTGCATAGGTTTCATTTTTCATAATTGATTGTTTTATTTTAATCTTTTTCCTAGTATGAAAAATGTTCAGTTTATAGTTTCTCGTTTTCTTGCTACATATACACCATTTAATGTATATTAAATCTACATCTACAATAACCATCTAAAATTAACCCTACAGTGAAAATAGCAGACCTCATATTTATGCATTTACAGATAGTTATTTGCCCTGACTATGTGTTTGTGTATGTGTGTGTCTGTGTACAGAATAATTGTTTAAAATATTCATCTTGTATAAATAAAACGCTGCTTTATTTGATAAAATAAACTTTAAACATGCATTTTATGGACAGTTAAAATTACATGAGATACACCGAAGCAGAAGGATAAAGCAAACAGACTGATGTAATTATAACATCGCTCCGGTATTAGAGGGATGATGAGCTTTAATGTCGGAGCTCGGCCTTGCCCTATGTGTAATCTATGACTTGTTTGTTTATTCTTTTTTTTCCATTGAAGGTGATGAATACAGTAAACAGACACAGATTAATGAGATGTCATCTGATGAGAGATCTGGATCTACAGTGTGAACAGGCTAATCCTCCATCTTCTGCTGTTAAGCATCTGATTCTGATGTTTTGATTTATTCAGATATTATGAAGCAGAGATAGCTTGAATTACACTAAAAGTTCAATTCAGTGCATTTGTAAAGTGCTTTTCACAGTTAACACTGTCTCAAAGCTGCTGCATGAAAATGTAAAAAAAAAGTCAATCAATTCAATCTCATCAGTTCCACTTATTCAATAATTACTATTTGTGCCTTTTCACAATCTTACACAAATTACATTTTTATTGTTTGCGTAGAGACATCAATTATGACCACATTTAATTGTATTTTTAGCTCTTTTTTCATGGAAATTCTATCAAGAAGGGATTATGGGCATTAAGCTACGTTTGCTAGTTAATTTACGCTAACTACTGCTGTAATAATTGTAATCCTTTCAGTCACTATCACAAGAACGAGTTGCTCTGTCACCTACGATTTACATTATGAGTGTTTTTTACCAAACATTGTGTGTTTTTTGTTTTTTAACATACAATTAAAACAAATAGTTACAATTAGTTTTTTTTTATAAATCAAACTTTAAAAACGTGATGCTATTTTAAGTGTTTTTTGTCATTGTCTACTTTTATTTTTTTTATTGATCATTTATTGCCTGGCTGTGATTGGCTATGTGGAAACAATGTAACCTGTAAAAACCTTTGACGTGAAAATAGTGGATAATAACTTACTATATGAAAAACAGTTTTATTGCTGTCAAGTGAGAAAGCGTAAAAAGGCGTAGATTCCTTCCCCACATTTCAAGCTGATGTTTATCTCGCTTTCGCAGGAAATAAGAAAAAGCGTAACAAATGCATCTCAGTGGAAAGTTCTCAATGACAAATCACTGACGTCTAATCATAAGCAACCGGCTTAAGACGCAGGTTTTAGCTTCCCGAGTTTATTGGTTCACTATCAAACACAATTTGTTCTGATCCGACTGATGTGCGAGAGATGGAAATGAATGCTTGAATGGCTAATGTTGGTTATTAAAAAGATTTAGGATATGTTTTAATAATAAAACAAATACGTTTTTCACAAAGTCAACGTCTTGCGTAACGCCTGTAAATTCCATTATTGTCTGAAAACACTGGTGGATCTGAAAAGCCGCCTGCAGCCATGACAATAAAGGCGATGTATTGTTTATAGACTGATGGGAAATTGAGATATTAAAGCTTTGCCAGATTGTCACCAGAGATTTCCTTCAGTGTTTGTGTCAGGCTGAGCTCATTCGGAGAGAAACAAAACGCCGGTGATTATATCACGCGTGTCATCCAGAGGGCTTCACCTCCACATCATCACGCAGGGTCCACAATCCGTCCGGCGGTCCTGGCACAGCGTGGGTTTGTAGTCGGGGTCTGGCTCTCTGCTGCTTTGTGTACTTTGATTCACCCGAGTGATGTGACCTCTCTCGCACACTATGTCACTCACTGTTGCCCTACAGCAAAGCTTCCCGAGGACGGCAGATTTACACCAGCTCCGTGCCAGTCTAGCTCTGCCTCATTTGATTAAAGTCTTGGCGTTGGAACAAAGCAGAGCAGATTACTCTATTGATCCAGAAAAGCTCAAATGCTTCGCAGGGAATGGCTTCGTTTAGATACAAAAATTGTGTGTTGTTCACTTGATTTTTGTTTTGTTTTTGCATTATGAGGAGAATTATTTACGGACCACATGCCCGACTCTCTCTCTCTCTCTCTCTCTCTCTCTCTCTCTCTCTCTTTTTCGGTCTCTCGCCCTCAGTTTGGTTCCGGAACGCTTGATGGAATCCTGTAGTGATTTTTTTTCTGGTTGGGAGAAGGCCAGGACGGACGTTGTTGATACCGCTGTGAATCGAGTGTTTGTGTGTAGGTGGCAGTGGCATCATCAGCCACAGGGAACGCTTTCTGTGTTCTTTCGCTCATCGGGAGGAAGTCCGTCCTCAGATCGGCTTCTTTTGTGATGCAAATGCACTTTTATCTACCATCCCTCCCAAAAAATCATCACTTTACAGTGTCCTTCAGCGTCACTCCATGAAAGAGAAACCTCCTCTGACGGAACGTTTTCAGAAGATGACCTTGGCACAACTTTTGAAATACCTTTGCTAGGGCTTTTGTCATGGCAGCTCTCACCCTCTGGAACGCCCGACCGCTCTAAATTACTACATTACCTTTTATTAAGACCCTTTTGAGAAAAAAGAAAAAACACGTGTTTACTCTCAGCACAGCATGACTTCTGGTGTCTTTGTCTGTTTTTATCTTTTTTTTATTTGTGCTTTTATTGTCATTTAATTATCTTGTGTTTAAGCAGTGTTTTATTATGTTGTTGTTGTTGTTTTATTCGTCATTTTATTCGTACTTTTAACAGTTGAAATTTAGTTGGACAGACAACTTTTGTGTACAGCACTTTGGTCAACTTCTGTTGTTTTTAAGTGCTTTATAGATTGAAATCACATTCACCCCAACAGAAATATAGCTCATTTATTTTTATTTCATTTAACATTACTGAAATCTGCAATCTAGGTTTGTGCAGTTTTTTTTTTCTAAGTTTTTTTTTACAACTCCTTATTATTGGTTTTGCGGCAGCTTGTAATCTTCATCAGCTTTTTCGCTTGAAATATCACAATGTTAATGCGTCATTACGGATTATATTGTTAGAGGACGGGATTGTGACTAATGACATTTACAGATATAGGGTTTTGCATTCACGCCGGTGTTTACTACAGTTGTAAAAGGGAGTTATCTACGGTGGTGCCGTAAATCTACGATCATAAATGGTGGACTTTACAACGGCCCCTTATTGGTTTGTAATGGTGGAATTAAAATTTTTAGGGCGTAGCTCTTAATTACCCTCATGATTCAGTGTTTGACCAGTATGAATCACCACTATAAATATATGGCTTCTTTAATTACTGCCACTGGATGAATAATGGAATTCTCTTGGAAAGCAGTTGAAGGTCAATTTGATTATTGGGTTTAACCCTTTTCGCGGGTTAATAATAATATTCACATCTAAAACAAGTGGAGAGAACAGACTGCGAGTCATTATGTGATCCGCGACTCTTAGCATGTCGGATTGCCACACTTGCTTTTTGCATTTTACATCACTGGCTGAAAATCACACATTGGGTGAAGCTATTGTGCCTGTTCTGAATTTAGCCTGAACTAGAAGAGCCGAGGATCCTTTGAAGAGTTCCTTTAGACAAAAACCCAGAGGCCTTGTGCTTCTGAAGAGCGGCCTTGGTGTAAATGAAAAACGTGAAATTGCTGTGAAGTGGCTGAGGACACCACCCTGCCGTTCCTCCAGCCCTCATCCATACACTCCACGCCACGCTGTCCTTCATTTACATACCTTACAGAAAACATATAAAGAAGATTCACTGCCTGCCACACCATCATAAAGCCAATTTCAATGAGTAGCTGAACCGCAGTGGATTTTCTCGACTTCCTCCGCAGAAGTCGGCACCTGTGGAGCACAGCAACTCCAGGAGATCAGACATGATATTTATGAAGATATTTTATAGGTGTGATTTTGCGTGGCATTTTATGTCTTGGATGTACACAGTGCAATATTTTTAGCTATGCATAATTCAGGCATGTATAATCCAGGCAGAGATGGATGTTTTTTTGTGTTTCTCCAGTGTTTTTCCAACGTGACTGTAAAGAAGAGGCATTGAATTTAAACCACGTGCATTTGCATATGCATTTCTAGGCATTCTGATGATTTATAATATTTGGTATTCTTCTGTATATGTCACCTTACTTATCTGCTTATGACCATCAAATAAAAGTCTCATAAAATTGTGGCAACCTGTAGGTATTTTCTAGAAATTTGGATTATTTATAACTTTTGGTATTGTTTGATATTTGGTATTTTATTTATTTGCATATGACCATCAAATTAAGAATTTGTTCAATTTTTGTATGATTTGAATATATTTCAATTTGCAGTAATCTCGTAAAATCGTGGTGACCTGTCGGGATTTTCTTATAATTCTGATATTTTTTAATCTCAGTATTCTTTGTCTTTGGTGTCTTATTCATTTGCATATGACCATAAAATTCAGTATTTGTTCCACCTTTGTACAATTTTCAGCATTTTAAATACGCAGTAGTCTCGTGAAATTATGGAGACCTGTAGGTGTTTACTAGGATTTATGGTATTTTATAATCTTTGGTTATCTTTGCAGAGGTTGGAAAGCGTTTAGAAGAGATTTTTAAGTGTCCTTTTTAAGATTTAAAAGGACAATCCGCAGGAAGAACTGCAGACACTTGGGTACATATTCCTTTGAGAGAACCATAATTCATCTATGTTGAAAGCATGTTTATGCCCTCGAGAACCTCTTCCTTAGAAATTCATGTCGGAGTGCGTCGTCGGTGACCTCGCTGAATCTCATTGGACTTTACTTGGCTCTCAAGAAAATGATATTCACATGTACGGCTTGGCCTCTAACATTCGAGCTGTTTGGGGCCTGAGGATTTTCTTGCCAAGACTTTGGCTTATACGTCCTGTACGTCCTGTTTGCGTTTGATTATTATGAAACAATATATCAGTTTTGGGATTTTTTTCCTCAGCAATCATCTGATCATGATTCTCCGAGTGTAGAAAAGTTGTTGAAGGTTAATGAGGAGCGCTGGGGCAGACAGTTTTCCAGCCGTTTCCCTGCAGCAGATGCTCTCTTCTCAGGCAAAGGCGACATGGAGAGAAAAGCTCCAGGCGTGGAAAACTTCCTATCCTACATAATGCATGCTGGGAGATTTTTGCCGTAAACGTGTAGTGAATTTTTCATCACAGACCCATCTGACCGGCCTCTGTCTTTTTGAAACAACAAATGATGGTCAAGTGGCTAAAGAGTTTAAGGATTAGGTCCTTGTGTTTGCAAGTCCTGAAGCTCCAGAGGTTGCTGCATAATTGAACAAGGCTTTGCGCTCGCTGTCTGATGGCAAAACCATTTGGTATTGACAAGCTTCCAGATAGAGAAAAGATTAAGCACTGGTATCTGGGGAGATCAGATCTCTGCAGCGGCTGATATTTGTGGAAATATCTCCATTATAGTTCAACCGTTTTTCTAGCTTGTCAGCGGAAAAAGGCAGCACAATGAGAAAACACAGACGGACTAAATCCAACCGTATATTTGTTTTAGCTCGTAATATAAATCTTTTGAGGCTTATACATTACCTGATGTGAAATCTCTTCTCTATGAATCAAACAAAACATTAGATGGCATTGGAAATTGGAGACAGCACAATTATTTGCGCTGTTTGTCATGACATTCTATATAAAATAAAATGTTTAAGGTTTTTATAGTGTAAGGAAAATTATTTATGTCATGTTTGCATGGACTCCATTTCCCAGGAGCCTTTGTTTCCTGTCTTCCTGTGTGTGTAATCAAGTGTTGTATTGTTTCCACCTGGTTCCTCATTTGTCAAGGTATTTAAGAGACACCTGGTGTTTTATCATTAGTCAGTCATTAGTTGCACAACATCACCTTGTCAAGTTTCTTTGTGAGTACCTGCTCCTGTTTCTTTATTAAATATACTCTATGTTTTTTTGGTATGATAGTCTCCTTTGTGTTAAAATAAGCTGGCACAGATTAAATATAATTGACAAAATGTATTTACAAAATGATTACACATTAATGGGATTCCCATATAAAATATCTAGGATTTGCTATACAAAACAATTAATGCACAAAAAGCCACCCATCTACTTTAATAAGCATAAAGGTACAGCTTGCATTAAAGCACAGCTATTTTAATTCCCTTTAGTTAAATTAAAATTAATTATCCCACAAGTTAAATTAATTTAAATAAATATATACAGTTGAAGACACAATAATCGGCCCCCCCTACAAAACAGCCATTGTTTTAAAAATATTTAAAATGTGCGTTTAAACAGAGCAAAAATACATAAATAAACAAACAAATAAATAAAAAACAAACAAACAGCTTGTTCATACGTCTAACTAAGATATATAAAATAAATTGTAATTTTTTTTTGTTCCATTCAAAAGCACTTTTCAAATATAGCCATGACTATTTTTTACGGGGGGACTAATAATTTTGTTTATGTTTATTTACATTAATTTGACAAATAAGCCATTAATATCTGTGTTATGAATGTCCAAAATTAAAATGAGATTGCATGTAGGTGTGTGCATTTTTGTGAATATTTCCCATAACGGGGAGAAAAAGTAATTTACAATAGGTGACCTTCACAAACTCTGTGGAAGTCACACTGCATATGAAGAGCCCTCGCCGTAACAGCAAAACAAGGGAAATGGCAGGGAGGTGAAGAGTCCACAGTGGGAAATCGAATATAGATGAGTGCCGGGGTGTTAGAAGAATTATTGGGGATGGAATGGTGTAAATAGCAGGACCTGCAGTGTAGGCATTCGGTGTAAATCAATCCCAAGGTGCAGAACACTTATATTGTCAGAACATTAGAAATGAACAAGCTTTTGATGCGCCGAAGCAGAAAGGCCACATCTGATTTAGCAACGGCTAGAAAAATACAAATAAAAAAAAAGAAACGAGTGAAGAGTGGTTTTTCATTTACCTTTTACCCTCTGTGAAGACAGCACCACTTTAGGTGCGTTTCTAGTGACACCTTAATGCTTTCTGCCTTATGTTTTTATGACTTCCTAGCTAAGAATGGGTGATAAACTCCTCTCTCAAGGACATCCAGACATGAGACAATAAGTAATAGCGTCTAGTGGTGCGCTGGTTCTTCAGCGCTCTCGCCTTGTTTTAACATGTTATTATGCTGCTTGTTTCGCTCCCACGAAGAAGTCACGGAGTTTGATCCGAGGCTGTAACTCATACGCAGCTGGCGTAGGTGATATGAGAAGCTCTTCACCATAAGTAATGACAACATAAAGGAAATTTACCACCCTGCCACTCAGTCCTGGAGTAGGGCTCTGATATACGGACAGCACCCTGACACTAGACCATCCAAGCACAAGAGTTAATAATTCGGCAGAGCGCGAAGAAACATGGTCGTGAATTATAAAGGAACGGCGAGAGATGAGGAGTCGCTGGTTTGGTTTGAGGAAGAAACTGCAAGCTTGGCCTCCGAGGTCAAGGAGAAATCAATGTGGTTGATTTGAAGTGGTGCTGATGGTCTTGCCCATATGTTGTCTAGATTGTTAACATATATGTGTGTAATATGTGTGTAACCTATTAGATATACTTTATAATTCAGTAGGAAATCTGGATCACCAGCTGTTGAAATGTGAATTTGGCCGCTCTCCTCTCTATGATGTCACTTTATGTAAATTTCTTTATTTGATGCCAAATGAGCTCATATGCAGAACAAATTATACATCAGAATAACACACATACATATTACCGTTTAATAAAACATTCTAAAACTAACCAAACAATATATATCTAAACTTATTTGGAAGAGAACAACGTGAAAAAATGTTTGACTATGATTTATTCAGAAGCTAACAATGTATAACATTTCCCTCTCTTTATCGCAAATGAACACTGTTATTTACGCTAAAATATTGTAATAACAAAAAGTATAGATTTTATAACATATAAAAAATATTACGTAATAAAACTAGATTTCATACTTGAGTGCATACAAACATTTTCTTTGATTCCGTCACTCATTTGCACACATGCAAAATGTGCAAGTCAGAGACTTTTCATTGGCTGCGACATTGAACACACATTAGCATTAAGGAGTACAATATAACAACACTTACGAATAAATAAAACGTCATGTTTAACTTTATAATTAAATTACAACAAAAGAATAGATTTAAATAATGGATCTCTACATACCTCCAAAAAATACCAATAAAACAGAACTCTTCTCACAATACAAATATTTACTGACTGTCACAATCTCATGACTAGTTTTATATCTTTGTGTGTGTATGTGAGAGCGTGCGCATTTGCATCTCATTCTTGATAACACATTCCACAAGCAATCATCATATTTTATGTGGTTCACGTGGTTTAAACTGCAAGTAAGATTGTAATCATGGGTGTTAATCACTTGTTCTTCCAAAGATTTCTTTCTAAATAAGCTGTTTTGTGACCCATATAACTGACACCAGTGAGTTAAAGGAGATTGGAAGCTGGTGCAAAAATCAAATCCTCAGAGATTCTGGAAGATATGCTCTATATGCAAATTAGTGAAGCATTTACCCAAGAGTATTTGGCCCAAAATCCCATTAAATTACTGACAATTTGGAAAACATAAGCCACGACATATAATTTAGTAATTATAAAACCAGTCTCTGCTAAAAGAATTTTTTTTCCCTGTAAAAATACATTTAATCTTTCATTTATTGTTCTTAAATAAAAATAAATGGCTTCACCAAATACTAAAAAACACATAAGCAGAATTTGTGTTTGGAATAACCATTTAGCGGTCACGAAATTGATTTAAAGGTTAATTTTGAGTGACTTTGGCCTGCACAAATTTACCAAAAGGCAGCAACAATCTTTCAAAAAACTCAAATCTAGGAGTATTAGATGGATTCTGTCCTAGTTAACAAGCAAGACATCCAGGTGAGGTTGCTTTAACAGCGAGCCAAGGGCTGAGAAAAGGATGAAAGAGAGTTGTTAGCATAACAAAAGTCAGTGATTTACATACTGTAAGCTCACGGCGCTCCTGAATACAGGGCTATTTCTGTGTAAACAAGGGACAAAAGCATCATTGTGATGAGAAATGACATCAATGTGTTGAGGACGATGAATTCATGGCCTTACAACATTAGTATTGGTTACAAATGGAGCAAAAACAACAACTTATATGCAACAGTCAAAGATTTATTCCTATTAATGGAAGCAATTAAAGTGTTTTAAATATATGAATTCATATGCATACATACATACAGTATTTAGGATATTATATTTGAATATATTTATAATAATAGTTGTCGCTGGCATTTGTTGAAATCATCTGCCTTTTAATTTAATATATTGATTTGTGCTGTATTGTTACAGCATTTTGGTATACTGTATTTTTGCTTTATAAATATATAGTGAGTGAGTTTATGAATATGACTACTAGTGACTGTATCCAAATTGTGCTCTGCATTTAACCATCCAATGAAGTTACACACACAGTGAAGAGAACACACACAAACCCGGAGCAGTGGGCAGCCTTAAGCTGTGAAGTCCAGGGGGCCCAGACTTGGGAACTTTCTTCCACTGGACTACAACCGCCACAAAATAAAGTGTAAGAAATGAAATAAATCATATAAAAATATATAATACGATTGAAAATTGTTAAAATATTTTTTTGAATAAACATACATACATTAGTATATATTTTTTTAGAAAACTACAAAGACTACAATTTTATCAAATTGTATCAAATTCTGAGCTTTATGAACATATACCATAATGCCATTTTTATGTAGCATGTATATATTTTTAAATCATCATATCAAGCGATTTCTGTCGATAGTTTGTTTTCTGATGGGTTTACCTCCCGCTGCTGCGTTTTTGATTGTGCCGTGCATGTCAACATACGATGAGAAGCAAATCTCCTGTGTGTGCACTGGATGCCTTCCAAAGAAAATCTGTGCAAACGTATGCATGCTGGTTTTCCCTTTGATGGAGAATATGTAATCCTTGAATGATTCAAATACCTTTGAGAGCTTCAATAACAAAGACGTTAATAGAAGGAAAGGCTTGTGTAAAAGGGGGGTTAAGCTCGCTCTCATCTTCCGGCTTTGACGTATTCACAGTCTTATATTATATTGCAGTGTTTTCCCCGAGCTGTCAGAAAATCTGAATCCAGACCCGTCTGCATACTAATAGTAACACACACCATTCGTTTCTACTCCTTGTTCTTTGATTGTACACTACTTAATAAGAGCTCATTAGGCGCTCTAATGGATAACAAACTACACAGAAGAGAGATCATTTGCATAAAGCATTGATTCAAAAATATACACATTGAAGAAAAATAAACATGCATTGATTCCCAAAAGGAACGGTGACATTGCCTTAAAGGAATCTAGGGCGAGACAAGAAAGAAAGAAAATGCACAGGCTTGAAATAATTCACTGGAATAGATCTGAGAGGAAAAAGAACATTGTGTTTTAAATGACGACAGAGACAGTGTTGCAACTTTGACTGACTCCCAGATTCTGCAACAATTGCACACGGATCTTACAGTCTCTCTCTCTCTCTTTCTCTCTCTCTCTCTTTCTCTCTCTCTCTCTCTCTCTCTCTCTCTCTCTCTCTCTCTCTCTCTCTCTCTCTCTCTCTCCTTTTATCTGTCTCTATCTTGCTCTATTTCTCTCTTTTCCTTTCTCAAATTGTCTCTCTCTTTCTGTCTTTCTATCTATAATTTTTCTCTCTGTCTTTTTTCCCTCTGTCTTTCTCTCTCTCCTTCTCTATCTCTATTTTTTTCCTCACTCTTTGTCTCTCTCTCATCCCACTTTATCTGTCTCTTTATCTTTCTCTCACTCTCTTTTTAGCTCTCCCTCCCTGCTCTCTATGTTTATTTGCCATTCCGTCTCTGTCTTGTTCTCTCTCTCGCCACCACCCTCTCTCGCTCTCTCTCTTACACAATTGTATTTTTATGATGTAAAAACACTGTCAGGTTTCACTATTCTTGACAAGGATTTTGCTCTCCACAACATAAAGAATACAAGAAGACACGTGCACGTTTTCCCTCAGACTGAACACATCATGTCGGAAAAATGTCCACAGGAGAGAAGCCCATCACACTATTCTCGAAACCTAGAGTTTTGCAGTGGGAGAATCAGGTGTCAAACGCACACAAAAGCAGCGTAAAGCAGACGACGCCAAGCGCTGGAGTCCAGCAGAACTGAACCATCAGGCCAGAGTTCATCTTCACACAGAAATGCCTGAAAATCCCAAAACACAGGTCTTCAATAATGCGCACGGTTAGAAAGCTTGAATACTATGAAGCCCTGTTGAAAACTGAAAATGTCTAGATACATGAGTTTTTAATGTTTATGTTATTTACTTGTAAATATTACAACTAGGTAAATCAGATTAAAACAGACTTTTCCCCAACCACACTGGGCAATCTCAATGTTTTTTTTACCGTATTTTCTGGACTATAAGCCGCACCTGTATATAAGCCGCATCCGCTCTATGAACTATTTTGAATTGTAAATGTACATATATGTAACTAAGTATCTACTGTATTTATCTACATTATCAAAAAAATCTGCAGAATAGCCGCACCTTTGTATAAGCCGCATGGTTCAAATCCTATGAAAAAAGTAGCGGCTTATAGTCCAGAAAATATGGGTAATATCAATCTTATAAATATGAATACATTGATATATAATATATTACTTACCAAAAGAAATGTAATATTTGAAAAGATAAAAAAAAGTATACATTTGAAATGGCTTGAAATTGAATATACATTAATACACCTATACACCTATAAATACACCAATAAATCATTAAATATACAGAAAAACAATCATAAACATAAATAACACAAAAAAGTCCCTATGGGTTAAAGTGGTTAAAGTCAACATTTTAAAATGTGAGTGTGAGTGTGTTTGTCATTTTGACCATTAGGGACCAAAAGTGCTCGGCATTTAACCATCTAGTGAAGTTACACAAACCCGGAGCAGTGGGCAGCCCAATGATGCTCAGTTCCATAACCAGCTAGTGCACAATTCGAACCTGTATTCGACTACTTGGACACAAGTTCAAGTATCCTACCACTGGCCCACAACTGCCAAAAATGTACAATTATTTTGTAGTTTAGCCATTTCTATTTTACACCTGAAGAAAAAAGAGGTGTATACAAGTTAACTCAATTCACCGAAGTCCAACCTCTATGCCTGTTCTACTTTCTTCACCTCCATGTGGAAAAGCAAACGCCTGCGATAAATATGAAATGTCATATAGCTCGGAGAAACGAGGGAGGATAAAGGGAAGTCGGGCAGTTTTGTGAGCCTTCAGAGCGGGTTTGTTCTCAGCTCAGGTGGGAGAGAATCGCCAAACATCTGAAAAAGCCTCAATCTGCCATTGACAGCGGTGATGGAATTCTGCCGAGCGTCTCGCCTCCAAATGGTGTCGGCTCAGGCCTCACACTGTTAGCACGGTGAGACTTACACTTATGGAGCGGTGCTTCTTAAAGATGATCTTAGAGACAGATGGAAGCAGGCTGGCCTCGGTCTCTCAGCTCTCTGAGGAGCACCATCTCTCTTAATCACAGCACAAGATCAAATGCAAAAACACGTTTCTACATCTAAGCCATTCTGTAAATCCCAACCAGAGCGTCGGGATTCCATCAATTCATTTAACGATTTCTGTTTCTGGGACGCTACAGCAAACATGTGGAAGTCCTCGCACCTCACAATCTTGCCAAGATGCACATGTAATAAGCAGAATCAGAAAAGCAGATCACGTCTGCGGTTAGTTACCGTAATTACACGAGCTGTGACCCAGAGCAGCTTTTCAAATGCAGAGACACAAGGAGAGTAAACGGCCGATTCACGACTTAATATTCAGTGTGAGGACACACTTTACACAGCAGCCACAGAGGGATTTGATGATCAAGACAGCCTTCCTGCATCCTGAATGGAGCTAAAGATCTGTAAAGGCTTCTTTCAGCTTAATACGAGGTTAATGAGGTTCCTGTAGACCTGACACGCTTAACGGAGCTGCCACATCATTCAAAAGAAGAAAGAAACACACCATGGATCTACTGAAGTCTTGACGCCATCAGGATTCCTCTACTTCACATGTTGGTTTAAACCGTAAACTGAAATGAATTGTAAAATATAACAGAGTCCATTGTTTCATTCTTCTGTACAGAGATGGTGACCCAGTTTTTAAAATTTATAGGGGGATTTGATATAGGGGCATATTAATTGGAACAGATGCCTGCTCAATTATTAACATCTTGCACAGTGTGCGTGTTTGAGCGAAAAATACCCACTGTACTCCAACCGGTTTCTGCGCTGAAGATGAGGTCTTCATCATGATCTACTGCCATTAAATTGTAATGGAGCGCCGAATTCTGCTGGAGAACGCTCGGCCTAAGCCTTCATTTCTGAAATAATTGCAAAGAAATGCTTTAGGTTCCAACCGAAATGTAAATGTACACAAGAAATCATTTCAAAAAATGCTTTTCACTTTTGTTCACATTTGTTCTCTCACAATGTTACACACTAAATTCTATTCTAACAATTATGCTAAAGTTTCTTTTACCAATTAAGACTGTTTATTTTTCTCTCTCACCTTACTCTAACTCGAAGCATCAAAGTATCCCCCTTCCTCAACCCCTTTACTCCAACCTTAACAAAAACTCTAGACAAAAATGTACAAAACGATGCTAAAACTAGTATTCTGGGCCCACTTTGTGCTAAATGCACACACACACACACACACACACACACACACACACACACACACACACAAATACTGTTTGCAGTCACTGGTAAAGGTTTATACGGTCTAATCCCTTTTTAAAGAGATTACTGTTCCTGTCCCTAATATAATCTGATATTTAATCTGTGGCTGAGTGAAGTTGGGGAATCACAGAACATTCTTTCTTCTTCTCCCGTGCTCTTTCACTCTGGTGTCCTCCAGGCCACCCACTTCTGCTGCAGTGATGAATAAAACAACACAGCCGGTTTGTTGGCTTGGCGCTGACGCTGTGTTTTAAATAAGGCAGCACACTAGCCATGTGACTGTGTTTACACCTCACAAATACTCACTCGGGGTCACCAGGGGAAGGTCAAGCGACTCTGGAGTGCTTCGTTCTATTGAAAAGCCTCAATCATGTAAATGGACTGTCTGGCGTCAGATAAGGAACGCAGCCTGGGCCTTGAGCTCAGGAACACGGGGGGAGAGCGAAGACCCCGTGGGTGGCGGATGCTGTGGTGGACCTTTTAAGTTCAGTCTCACCCACCGCTTGGTTTCTCCTACCTGATGTGCTGCGTGATGATGGATTACGGGCCTGAGCACCTTGCGTTAGATCTTGCATGTTGTCAGCCAAGCTTGTCAGGAGCTGACCAACCTGCTTTTAAATTAATCCATCCCATCTCTCTCTGTCTTCATCCCCCTCCCCGCTCTCCCTCCGTCTGTAATGCTCTCCCGCTCTATCTGTCTCGGATGCTTAACGGTACGCCTGTGTTTTCTCATGCAGAATTTTCCCCTGAATTACATCAGTGTCAAGCAGGCATACACTTCCAGATAATTTACCTTTCAAACTAGATGGATTTGCATTATAAATAAGGGAATACTGACAGTTTGTTATGTTGCCTCGTTCAGAACCGCTCCTCGAAGTGTTAAAAGATGTCTTGCCCGGCACATAGACCTACTTAAAGTGTCACAATCTTTGTTTATCATCATCCGAGGTTCGAACGTGAGACTGTGTTTGGAAATGTCAAAAACGTGTTGAAAGCTATTTCAAAGGGAAAGTTTCACCCGATACCTGCAGGATTTCAGTGCTTTGTGTAAAGAAAACGAACGACGGATGGTTTGAGCTTTCACTTTGTAGTCATTTAACTTTTGTTGTTTATTGTATTGTTCGCAGTGGTGTAAATTGACTAAATGGACTATTTTGCTTTACTTGGGTTTTTTTTTTGGCTACTTTGTACTTGTACTGAGTAAACATAAGCAACTTTTACTGACTTCTTGACTATGGTTTTGATTGGGTATTTGTACTCTACTAGATTTGAATGCACACTTATTGTTAATTGTGATTGTGTGACCCTGTATTACAAGTCTATTTTCTAATCTTTTTTTCACATATACGACATCTTTTTTTGGAAATTATTAAGCGCACAATTAGATTTTTGGAGATTTTAAGTGCGCCTTATAGTTGGAAAATTACAAAATGTCCCAAGCACTCTTGCATTAGTTCTAGATCATTAGACATGATCATTACCGCCAGGAAGCTTGTCCGCAACCATAAGTGCTTCAGATTTCGATTTGTTGAGTCATTTGAATTGACTGACAGCCTTGTGTTTTGACCTTAGAGCTCCAGCTCACCTTCCCCGATTCAGGTCAGGGAACTTTTCTCACCTCTTGAGAAAATGTAATTCTGATTGCGACAAACACGGCGAGCGGGGAAACCGCAGGACGTGGGATGGCGAAACTCAAGCTGAACGGAGAGGTGAAAATAAACCTTCCCTTGTCCCGCTTTCCCCACCTTCTCACTCATCTCGCCCGCGTTTTTCCGTCTGTTGGACAGCGTGAGCCATTGTTACACTGTCACTCTCTTAATGATGTCAAAGGGTCCTTCTCTAACAGGCATCATGTGTTCGCATGCCCATCTGTCTGAGGACTCAGCAGCCCCATTTAAGCCAGGTTTGATTAAATGTCAGAAGCAAAGATGTGTGCAAAAGGAAAAGGTGAAGGACAGGAATGCAGGATGGAAATTGCTTTTGAGGGGCAGAGGAAGCTGGCAGCTCAATGCATTAATGATGAAGGGAAATTAATTTACATTGTAATAATGAAAGTGCCGAGCAAGATGGAGAGAGAGAGGCACGGAGCAACTTCCTGCGAAGAAATATCTTTGGGAATACGCCGTGAATCATTATCAAAAAGGATTTATTATTGCACACACAGGTCAGGCCACAGTGTTGATGAGAAAGTCTCCCATCCAGATTTTTTCCCTTTCTCTTAATACGACAATTATGTACTTGCGTGGATGAAAAGGACCCTGGTGTAAAGCGGAATACAGAACAGTCTTAACCACCTGTGACACAGTCCCGGCTTCCTGTCTTGTAACAGCTGCATTGTAAGACTCATGTTCGCAAATTAACAATGACAATGCAATCTTGTTTGTACTCATGTTACATCCAATTAACCCCGAGTGACTTGTTTAGCAATCATGAGTGATTCTGGAGCAGGGATGATTCAAGGCCTTTCACTCCCTGAATTGAGAAAACATCAACAACAACAGCAGATGAATTCATAAGCTGATTGGTGCATTCACTTTGCTGCTGGAAGCACTTTAAAACACAGCTGTTGCGCGTGTGGGGGGTATTTATGTAAAAAAAAACAAACAAATATTATTTAGAGACTGATTTTAAGACTTAAAAAATGTAACCACATTCTGAAAGTTCAAAAGGACCGTTCGATAAGGTGTATAAACATTGTAATTCTGTGCAAGATGAACTGAAAGAAGATGAACTGTTCTCAAACTCGATGGAGACTGACTCTGATTAGGAGACGTGATTAATGAATCAATTTGCAGAGAGAATTCAATTCAACTTTAACTCCCTGACCGAATCTGGAATCTGTGTGTGTGTGTGTGTGTGTCTGTCTGTTTGTCTGTCGGTCTACTTACCTTTTTTCCAACTGACAGTTTCTTTTGTGTTTTGAGTGCTTTCAGTGGCATTGGCATTGCATTAAATGACTGTGTTTTTATAGCAATATATAATCCAATTTACAAGCAAATGAGTATAACATATTTTAATGAATAAAAAAAAGACGAAAAATCACAAAAAAAATAAAACTTCCAGAAGTCACGGCATCAAAAAGCAAAACGTCAGAATCGCGACAAGATAAAGCCTTTGACTTTAAGTACTCTTAATGTGACAGCTTAAATATTGCTCACATTTCAAACAGGAACAGTTATATTGAGTAATTATGTATTAAGAACATTAAACTTTGTGTTAGAGACAGCATCAAATTAGTGCAAAGGAAACGTGAGTGCCAAGGCCGTGAAGAAGTGTGAATGTTGGCCCCGCTAATACTGTAGATATTACTAAAGCAGGGCTCTTGTGTCCCAACTTAAAACTGTCCTCAGTGGTGTAAAGCACTTGAGTAAAAGGTCTTTGTTACTTTACTTAAGTATTTTTGACTACTTTGATACAGAGTATCAAAAATATAAGCAACTTTTATTCGCTACATCAGGGGTGCCCATTACATTAATTGCCATTGACTGGTCTATTACAAAGGCATTGTGGGTAGATCGCAGGGCATTGGAAAAAAAAAAGTTTAGCAAGCTTGTGAGTAAGAAACGCTCAATGAATGGAAAAGCTGGACCAAGTAAAAAGTGACACCCCCCCCCTGTGCGATCTTCAACCAGCATTTATACGATTCTGCTCTCTGATTTCCGACGAGCGTTTTTTCTCTGTCAGCTTGTGTGTGTGTGTGTGTGAGTGTGTGTGTGTGTGCAGCGGGGCGGAATTCTATGTGATTTCACACATCGGTCACGTGCGCTTATTACCTACACTAGAACAGTGGATGTGGGTCAGGCACCAGTCTAGTTTAAATTAAATTGAATTGAATTGAATTGAAAAATGTATTAGTCCCAGAAACATAAAATAAACAGTGACACTGTTCAAGTAAGTCTGCTATCAATTTGGATATTTTAGTATCTAAAATGTTTTTTTTTCTCAGAGTGTGTGTGTTTACTATCTTCTTCAAACCAGAAGATGACACTCAGCAAACAATGTACAACAAACATATACAGTTGAGGACAAAATGATTAGCCCCTCACAAAATAATTTATTGCAATAATAAATTATATATATGGGGTGTTATCGCCTTCTGCATGATGAAAGTACTAGATGCCATTCGTGTGTACGTGAATTAGCGGTTGAACTTTTTAAATACTTAAAAATGGATACTTCATGACTTTTACTCAAGTCTTCTTGGAATTGGTGACTTGTAACTTGTAATTTTTACAGTAAGGTAACTACTCATACTCAAGTTATGTTTTCAGGAACTCTTTACACCTCTGTCTAACCTTAACTCTCTCATCAGCCCCCGACTAGTGCAGTAGCTTGTCATGCTGGGCACCAGCCTCCAAAAGCATTTCTCCAGCAGGAATGTCAGCACTGCTTTAATATGGTGATGATGGGCTTTAAAAAAAAAAGAAAAAAAAACTGCGCATAACCTCAGCGGGTTGCCAGTTGTGCATGACAGTTTAATTAAAATTTCACCCATGGACCAAAAACTGCAGGCTCAGGTTTGCGTCCAGACTCGCATTTGTTCTCAAACAAATGCCAGGACAGCACGGTTTGTTCGGATGCTGGCAGACGACACCGGGTCCGCAAGACTGCAAAGCAAAAATTGAGAGTTATTAATGGCTGACAGTGCGTGGCAGGCTGCTGCCACCATGATAAACAGTCCTCGGAGTTGCTGTTTTTATATCACATATTATATCAGGCCATTACTGCACTCAGTGGTCTGCAAAGCTCATTAATCCGCCTTGTCTCAGAGGTGTCACTACAAACAGCCCGTCCTTTTTAAAGACGCGGCCCTGTGACTGTAAATCTGCTAGCACACAGAAGCTCTCGTGCCATCGCCAGCTAATACATCATCATCACAACACGCTCCCATCAAAGGCCACAGGGGTGATCGGACTTGTTCTGCGAGAACGTCGGCCTTGTGCACTTTATTTTAACTGCGGTATCGAGTGGTACTGATCTTCCGGTTCGTCCCTGTCTGGGCATCATCTGACTCCAGAGATGTGAGTTGTGGCCACTTACTTACTATGGTTTAGATGAGGTGACTCACAAAGCTTTAGCCGCGTCTCCAATCGTCCGTCATGGAGAGTAGATACAGGCTGGACCAATGCCAGAGCCTCTTGTTGCCTTGACTGACAGTTGTTTTCTGTGTTATTTATGTCTATGATTATTTTTACATATTTTTCTAATTATAGATGTGTTTTCTTGTATATTTTCTCTTTTCTGGCTTTCTCTTCTCTGTTGTTGTGAGATGCAATTTTCTACGCTGTGGGACTAATAAAGGCAATTCAATTTTAATTTAATTTTCAGACGAATATGTAGTTTTCTTTTGATTTTTTTAATGGTTAATTAATAATGTCTAATGTGTAAAATTATTGGTATAACTTGGCAGCTAACATTGGGTTATTGTTATGATGCTGTCGTCTTTATTATAGTTTTATGGGAATAAATATTCAATGGTATAAAAGATTGAATATTGAATTGAATTTAGATTGTATTGCTCAAATCGCATTGCAAGATCAAGGGTTAGAAACCCAGTTCAATATTTAAATGGTTTTTAATAATTTTTAATATTAAAAATTTTTTTTTTAGAAACAATTTGTTGGTCATTTTTTTAAAATCGTAATGTAGTAACATTGCATGTAGGTCAGGGTTAAATGTTGGTGACCATTACTATATATTGTACTACATATTAAATATTGAATTTTACTAGATTTATTTGGAGTCATTCCGAATTTGAATATCAATGGAGCCATAAGAATTTCAGGATTTTTTTCTGTTACTATAGTTTTTTATTTTTGTTTTGTTAGGCTCGATAGTAACGGTTTTGTCCACTATTTATCAGCTATGATCCTTTTCATCCCAAATCTCTGGTGTTTGTCTCACCTGCATCGTGGGAAATAAACAATATGATGCTTTTTCATTTTGCTAGTTAAAGCTATACAGTATGTTTGAAAATTGCATTTTATTAATCTCTAACTTATCAGTATTTTTAAATTACGCTTAAAATTATTATTACTAATGGTCCTGGTTAGTAGCACCATGTAAATCCCAAGTCAGCCATTAAACTGAGCATGTTCTTCTAATTAAAGATATGACCAGGATTTGATTTATGATACAGTGACTCAAATCTGTCTTTGTGAGTCAAGCAGCGTTTAATACCAGCCAGACTTCTGTTTCTCTTCTCTTTATTTGATTTATTTGTAGTGGCCTGTTTCTTTGCAGCTCAATTGCCCCAAAGTCTGGAGCCACTCCGTCTGTTTAGAGCTGCAAATCAAAAATCACAACTACACACTTCTACTTCTCACTTGTTTGAGAAATAGGAAACTCCCCTGATGTAGCAAACGGGCCTTATTGAGATTGAACATTTGTTTCCTTGTTTTATTTCTTCTGAGTGTAGTTTCTGACATTAATCTGGGCAGTTCTGCTTACAAGGACTTGCCACAGGCTTTTAAAAGGCCTCTGTTTATTGAATGCTTTCTCCTGTTCTTTTATAAATTCCTTGTTTTTACTTGTTAAGTGCACGAGGAGAGCACTTTCAGCACGCAACGGTATCTTTAGATTTTAACAGACCTCGTAAATAGCACATACAAAACTACCTTTATCTTATGTCTTATCACTGCATGGTGACCATAAGATAATGTTAAAGTTTCCATGTTCAGTGAGATACTCGCTTGGGTTTTTAGAGATTAAAGATTTCTGTCCCTTTCATCATGGACTACAAAGCCCAGGATTCCCAGTGTCTGTCACTTCCTGTGTTTGTGGTCACATGATTCATTGTTTAAGTGTTTGTTAAGTGGTCACCTGTGTTCAGTCATTAGTCTCCATGTCTTTCTCCATGTTGCTGCTTTGTTTTGTGAGTTTCAGTTCAATTTTTACATTTTAGTTTTTGATTTCACCAACTCTGGCTTTTCTACTCTACGCTGACCGTAACAATTTTGTTGTGTGTGTGAAGGACATTATATGTCGGTGGGTTTCACACTATGAATGGCTGACAACCATTTCAAAGTGTTTATATGGCTTTTAGGCCCCATGACCTAGACATGGAGGAAGCGGCTTTGAAAATGAATAGAAGCATGAGTAAGCTAATTTTATTTCCCTGCTGGGCTTGTGACGTGAGAGTCTTATTTGATCTTATTTTTCATTAATCAATATTTATGTCTGTATTTTGTCTTTTTCTTTATAGCTCTAATAGATGTGGAACAAACCATGACATAATGTATGTACAATTTAATGGTTTTAGTGGCAGGGTGGTAAAACAAATGAGGGCAGATGGACATAGTCATGAGAATAATATTTCTTCTATGGCTTTTCTCAGCATGACAGGAAAGATGCCCAGCTCAAAGAATCCTCCACGTTGAGTTTTGTTTCTATGGCAACTAAATTCTGTTCTTAAATAAAACACCCATTATGATGTGTTGTAGTTTGGTGACAGCTTTTTGTTTTTTGTGATTTGTCTTGACAAAACCTTGATGAGTGGCAGTCCAACAGTAGCGAGATGGACATGCCACCCAAGAGTTACAGGTTCGAATCCCGGTCCGGTGGGTTTCACAGCTAAGCGTCATTGAGAAAGACACTCAACAAGATTAAGGCTGCCCACTGCTCCGGGTGTGTGTGTGTTCACTTCACTGTGTGTAACTTCACTGGATGCTTTTGCACAGTACTCTTTTGCTACGGTCCTTAGTGGACATATTGACAAGCTCACTTGTGGTCACAGACTGTAGAGTGGGGGTCTCCATTCAAGCAAAAAAATAAAAAATGAAAAAGAGCAAACCACTCGGAAACACACGCCGCAAAACGTCTGCCCCCGGCTTGTGTGTTGTACATGACAGAGGAATTACAAATGTTTGATATGAATTCCACATATACAGGCCGACACGATTCAATTTCCCTGTACACAGATTACATCGCAAATCCTGGAATTTTTCTCAGTTTTCCTTTGCAGCCGCATCTTTAGAGACCAACAAGTGTGAGTGAAATAGCTTACAGCAACGATTTTCCCTGCCTGCTCGCATTACTTACCAACGCCTCCTAAATTATGTGTACATTCTTCCCTGGAATTAATTTATTAAATTCAGAATTAAATTGCGGAATGAAACCAGACAGTGCAATAATAAATAATATAGATTTTGCCACAATGCTGTGGCAAGGATCTTGTTCCTTTTTTGTAGTAATATTTTTTTTTTATTTTACATTTTTGCTATGGGCTGTTTGAAACTTTTCCTGTAATAATCCACATTATTTACAATTTCACGTTTCGCATAGGACATATATTTTGGCATTTTTCTGTTAGCTAGAATTACAATACAATATATATATATATATATATATATATATATATATATATATTACAATACAATATAATACAACAGAATTACAAACACAATATTCCTTTGTGTTGTGTATAATCACACAAATAAACAATCTACATTTATTTTGTATTATTTCAGGGGCCATTTTTGATGAATCAGCCAAAAAGGACGATGAAGTATTTCGGTTGGCGGTGGCAGATCTAAACCTTAACAACGAGATCCTGGAAACCGAGAAGATCACCGTCTCCGTGGAGTTTGTAGATGGCAACAACCCTTTCCAGGCAGTGCAAGAAGGTAAAACTCGTTCTTTTCCACCTCAAGTGAAGCAGCGCCAAGGCTTCGGTTCTTCTTAATCTTAACTGGTGTTCGGGCACAATAAACTCTAACCGACATGAAGAATAACGTCTTCACGCACGTGAATCGGACTGGATTAACACATAAACATTAGAAAATAAATCAGTTGTTGGGGAAAATAATAACATAGGCAGAAGTCAAAACAAGTCAGCGTTCCATTCAAACAGCGGAAGAATTGTACGTTTTTCTGGCAGCAGGCAGGAATGACCTTCAGTGGCACCCACTGTTATACCGGAGACGGATCATTCTGTGGCTGAACGCACTTTTTAGTTAAGCAAACATGCCTTGGAGAGGGTGGAAGACATTGTTCATGACGTTCATTAACTCAGACACCATTCTGCTCTGAGCCACTACCTTCAGAGTCAAACAATGTCTGCAGAAGTCACAAGACATGAATAGCCTGCTTTTGTTTACTCGCCGTTGAAAAAAAAAGCACCACAGTGACGTACAAAGGCTTGCTTGATGCCGTAAAAAGTGGATTTATTATTATCAGCCTTTTGGTGAATTTGAGATTCTGTGACTTAAAGGGCAAGTATGGCTAAATTAGACGCTTCTTTACTCATCAGAGCTAAATCTTGCCTCAGTCTATGACAGTCCATCTTGACATTAGAGAATTTTTCCGAAGCTTCTGATATTGAGGTCAGTGTTATCTTATCCGTTAATATTTGTTTTATAAGATAAGAAGCGTGATCCAGCGACGCTGTGGTTTTCTCACACGAGTGTTGTTAGTTCCTGGAGAAGGTCCAGTTTGTGTTATCCTGAGCGGGATGAGACAGGTACAAGGCCTCTGGAGCGCTGCCATTTTCAGCAGCATCTCTGCGCTCCGTACCATTGTTGAGTTTGGGTAGCACTTTGCTCAACTTGGCATCCTTCTCTGTTTTCTCTCACACACAATTAAGTTTCAGACATGAAAACGTTTCGGCAAGCCGGATCACTTTGAATCCAATCGGGCTAAAATGGAATTGTATGCAATTTGCCGAACAATCCTGAAAGTAAAATCCAACTGTGAAAATTAGCATTAGCTCGCTTGAGCTGTTCCAGCACCTGATTCACTAAAGATAAGTATGTGTTGTGCACAGTGCGGATGTTACAGTTCTCTTTATAAGTTATACAGTTATATGCAGATGTTATACAGTTCTATATGCCAACCAGAGTTGAATAATATCATAAAATTTATGTATTATTTTTGTGTATGGCCAGCATGGTGGCGTAATAATGACGATCATAATGTGGGTTTTCTCTGGGTCTCCCAAAGTCTAAAACCATTGAGTAGATAGTTGACCAAATCTGTGTGTCCTGCTCTGTGATTGGTTGTGGTTTGCCCCGCCTTCAGGCCCAGAGTTGCTGGGATTGGCTCCACCTCCCTGTGACCCAGAAATGCCTAAGCCATTTAGAAAAGGTGAACTTATGTGTGAATATGGATCATTTTCTTTGGGCTTTAAATCGGCAAAAGATACATTGTGTTATTTTAAAAAGCATTTGTTGATTCAAGTGGTTTGTATTTTATTCTCTTAGCTCATATGTATATTGCATGGAGAGCTAAAATAATATACGATAAACACAACAGCAAATTAACTTCCTCTTTACTCAGCAACTTGAGAAATTATCCCTGTGTTAGTGTAAACATTATAATCCTCATTTCCACAATTGTATTCCCTATAATATTGTTAGGTGGATTAGAAAAGAGTTTTCTTAAATCCCTTGTGTCCAACAACTTTTTAAGTTTTCTTCCGAGTGTGTGAGGTCAAAAATAGAGTGCCACATTTTGTGGTTGACCAATAACTTTAATGAGGCCCGCGTTTATTTTCTCCCCGTTCGGCTTTTTAAACAGGCTCCCTTTCTTTCCTTTCATCTGCAATTTAATCCCTCCATTCTTCCTTTGGTTTGTTTGAAGATCTGCAATCATAGAGCCTAATTGTAGGTGCACATGTGTTATTGTTCAGCATGAGCGCCGACGGTTTCACTTCTTACGGCTGTATGATTCTGGACCTTGTTATATATAGCTAATTTGTTTAAACATCTGTTTATCTCCTCAAAGTCGACGTCCTGCTATGTGATTAGCGAGCTTTTTCTGCAATAAAAAGCACCTGAAATTCCCTCTCATGTTTCTGGGCGACAATCTGTTCTAGCTTGGAACTTTTCAATAGGCCGGTAGTCCGTTTATTTTTTTTTTTTTTGTAGAATAAGTCCCATATTTTACAGATTCAATTGACATGCTAATGCATATAAAGCACATCTGTTTCCTACAGATTTCTTGTTTATTACATGCAAATGAGGAGCAATCGGTGGTTCGCAACCTTAATGCAACCTGCAGCCAATCTTTTATTTTCAATGAAACTTTGTGACGGTGATTGTTATCAATCTCATGCCGTTGAGCGGCGTTCAACGTTATGCAGAGAGGAATCAAATGTGATTTCTATGTATATCAATTGCTTTTTGTCTAAAGAAAGGCTATTGATTTTCACTTCACGTCTTGAGCCAATTCCTTTTGTATTTTTCGTGCATTAAAGCGAGATAAACTAACACGGCTTGGTGAGAACAAGCTATCCTCGTGTATTGTTCAGACAAAGGTTTCCTGTGTGAGTAGAGAAAGAATAAAAAGTGAGAAGTGGAATCAAAATCCACAAAACAAACTGACATACAACCTTCAGAGGGGAAAAGACAGACTTATTTTTTCAAATCAAGATATGAAGAAGTCGTTTACTCAAGATGTCGCATCGGTCACACCTTGACTGTTGGAAAATAAGCCTCGAAATGTGATTTTAAACTTTAAACACATTCTCAGAATGCCCTGTTTTTAAAACCACAAAACACTTTTTGACTCGAGACATTGAAATACCTATTTCTATGCATTTATCCATATTCAATTTTAGAGTTTTTGTCAAAGATACACGTTATTATTATTTTATTTAAATAAATAAATAAAGGTGGGGATATTGTCAGGATCCAGTGTCCTTTTCTCTTTAGATTTGTTGGGGACTGGTATTCTGACAGTGCCCAAATCACTATTATTGGGCTTCTATGAGTAACGTGTTGTTCCCCTCACCACTTTTGGGTAATTTTGTCATATTAGCAGTGTAGCTCAATGCCCACCTTGTGTGTGTATGTGTGTGTTTCTTTAGTTAATCTTTTGTTTTTTTTGCCTTATGCTGTTGCTTGTGTTGGATTCTAGTCTTATTTTTTTATCTAAGTCTTGTTTTTGCCAGTGACCAGTTTTTGCTTCAAAATGTGGTTTTAAACTTTAAACACATCTTCTTAGAATGCCCTGTTTTTAAAACCACAAAACAACACTTTTAACTGGAGACATTGAAAGACCTACTTCTGTGCATTTATCCATCATAGATTTTAATTTCAAGTCCAGGTATAGCGCGTTTCTTTGTTCCAGACTAAAGCAAAGTCACTATGCGGAATTAGGGGAAGAATAAAGAAGAAAAAAAATGTTCATTGTTCATCAGTGTTCAGAACTTAGGAAAAAGAGTCAGTTAAAAAAAAGAAAAATGTCCATTGGGCATCGGACTATGGGCTATGACCAGAAGAGCAAGTTTTTATCAAAGATACACGACTAAACTTGTTTAAATTATTGTATGTAAATGTTATTCAATCGTATCTTGATGTGTCACAGTATTGTATAGTTTTATATATGCGTTTGTTATTTACAATGTTGTATCTGCCATGAAATAAAGGGAATAATCTATCAATAGAGAAGCGAAAAATCTAATGGCTTTTAATCTTCAGAACTCTCTCAGAGTTTGTCATGCTCTGGCCGTGTATTTTTGTTCCCCAAAAGCAGCATTGAGTCTTCAGGACAGGCCAGATTGTGCTCCTCAGAGCCTCTCGCTGGGCTTGTACGTCGGTGTTTTGTGTAGATTCCTGCATTGACTGCTTTGTTCTGTTGGCTTCCTGGATGCTGAGCGTTTCTTCTCTGTCAGCAGCATGTCTGATCTGCAAACCGGAACTGACAGATTTCCTTTGAACTCGCATCAGTAATTACAATATGCTCTTACACAGATGTGTCTTGTTTTGTCCTTTCCAGAGAAGCATAATCAGACTTGCCAGAGAAAAGTGTCTGTAGGAAAGGTCAGAAATAGTGAAGGTTGGCTTTTGACTTGTGACGCTTTATACAATCATGGATTGGAAGTGTTGTGCTCCATTTCACTATAATTTTCTAACGTTCTGGTAATCTTTGCCTGATCTTCCATGAAATGGAACAAGTAACTTTTCCCGAACGAGATATTCGGAAGAGTTGGGGAATTTGAGAGTATTTCACAGGTTGTGAAGAGTCTTTCAGAGATTGATTTTGTCACTCCATTTGTTGCTGATTTAGTTTGGCTGTGTAAGTTGTTTTTTCTTCTTCCAAAAACGGCTTTTCAATTATTCATCTCATGGATTTGAAAGTAAACCTCTCTTGAATGGATGTTGTTCATTATTGATGAAGGATTAGAAGGTAATCTTATTTTCAGTCTGGTCATCCTCTGCCGAAGAGAACTGTTACACACACACAGAGACACATAACGTTTTATACCATTTGTAGTTTTTTTGTTGGTCTTTTAAGAGATTTTTTTCTTCTTTTTGTTATGATTATTATTTTTTTTATTGATTTTAGTTTCTTATCTTAAATAAAAGATATCACAGTCACTGTCTGACACAAGTTCAAATCCAAAATGTTGCGATCCAGTGATAAGAAATTCGTTCATCCTAATCTTTAGACTTAACTGTTAATATTGCTTTAATTACCAAATTTGTATTAGTCAAAATGCATTTTTTAAATCTTACTATTCATTGACTGTATTTTGTTACTGCCATTTCCTCTGTTTGCTGATTCTCATTCCGTTCTATGGTTTTCACCCTCTAAATGCCCCCAACTGTTCCTACGGAGGTGCAGGAACAATCCAATTACCCAGTCTTTAATCAATAGGGGGTGTTTCCAGCAGCGGGTCTTAATAAAGCGGTGGTATGATGGCATTCTGTAGCTGACAGCTGGGTAAAATCCTGCTGCTGTGTTTTGGTTGCATCTCAGAAGAACTTGGCCTTCCAGATTGGAGTTTGGCACTTCTTCAATAGGGAAACTGTCACTTTCAAACTTTCCCCTTAATGATGGAGGGACATTTGCAGTTTTTGAGAAAAGAAAAACAGCGGCAGGCGGGATGTCTCTATTGGATGTCACGGGCGGTTGCCAGCTTCCTTTTCCTGTTGAGAGGTGGCGGTTTGAGTCATGAGTCTGATTTTGGCTTGATGGATGGAATGATTACTAAAGGGATGGTTTTCAACAAAAAGTCAAGTGCCTGTTGGTCTCGAATTTCAGTGTTATTAAAACGAATTAGTTTTCAAAAATAATTGGAAACATTACGATATTCAAAATACGGGCGAATAATATTGGTGTAGTAATTATGCATTAGGACTGTGGTGACATGTGCTTGGTTGGACATCATGGATCACTGCTGGCTTGGCTCAGTATATACGTTTCTTTTAGCTCAGGCGTTCAATTTTTAACTAATTAATTGCATTTTCCTAGCTGGCTCTTCATAGATTTTCGGAATATTGAATACTCAGTTTTATGGAGTAAAATAAAAAGGCCAAGGTTGTTCCTCTGAAATGCTGACTTAATAGATTGCATTCCTTTTTCAAATCATTACAATGACTGATTCTGACATATTACAAATTATAATTTAACACAAAGATGCAGTAGACTTACCCCACTTACTATAGTCCCACATTTTTTTTCAATTTAGTTTGTGACTTTATTTTATTTTGTGATAATACCTAAAACCATCAGGACCTGGCTGCAGAAAGTATATACAAAATCAAAGTCAAGGCCAAAATGAAAGCATCCAAAATGCCAAAAAAATCAGAAGAAATAAAAAAAAATAAATTGACCGTAATATGCAAATCACATAGGCACAAAAAATCTGAAAGAAAAACCAAAAAATTCAGAAAAAGGAGACTTCCTCCCATTACTTGGCTGCTGCTGCCACATGTCTTCATCAGCTCTGGAACCCGCTTAGTCTGAACCTGCACCACCGCCTGAACTTGTGAAATTGCCCTCACTGACTGTGTTTAAGCTGCCATGGCCAGTCATGCTCTGTCACCGTGGCCTTCAGATGGTCCCACAGGATTCCATGTTCTGCCACTGTGGCCTCCTGATGGTCATTGAGGAGTCCAGGCCTTGCCTGCTTGACCACCAGATTGTTCTCTATAATGTTGTCTTCATTCTCAACTGTTGGAAATACTGCCATAGCCATAATATTAAACGCCCACGAACAATGGACTAAATGCAACAATGTTCTATTTTTACATTTTCACACAGCGGCTTTGAGACAGTAGTAACTGTGTAAAGCGCTTTACAAATGCATTGAACTCGAACTGTAATCGAGACTCTACGGCATCCTCAGATAGGGATATTGTCAGGATCTCTTTAGATTTGTTGAGGACTAGTATTCTGAAAGTGTCCAAATCACTGTCATTGGCTTCTGTGAATAACACATGTCTTGTGCCCCTCACCCCTTTTTGGTAATTTTATCGTTGTAGCTCTGTAACTCAAATATCCCACCTTTTATGTGAGTGTGTGTTTCTTTAGTTAATCTTTTGTTATCTTGCTTATTATTTTTGCATGCTTTGGATCCTAATCTTATTCAAATGTTATAATCTAAGTCTTGTTTTGCTCCATGTGACAATCTTATGGAAATATAAGCCTCATTCCGTTCTAGAAATTGAACATGTCTCCCTCCAAAAAAGTTCAATTTTGCATGTTTTAAACCTTTCAAGGATACTAGTGCAATGTATTCTTCTAGTAAACAAGACAGTCACATGGCCACTGTCAGTATACCGACCAATCAGCACAAAGCAGATGATGACTAGGTTTTGACACTATACCACAAAGTGATTGGCTGTGAAATGCAATACAACAACAAGCTAATATTTAAATGATACTCAGACAATATAAAAACACACTAGATTCTCCAACTGTATCCCCATCACTCTATCTTCTCTCCCAGACATGCTGTGTGATTTTGGCAGCCTGTCCATGTGTCACGGCTCTTGTTGAGGTGCTTCTCTCTCACCTTTCAGTCCCACCGTATGTTCAAAGTGTGTGAGAGGATGATTTATGGCCTATTTTTGGTTTCCATATCTGGTGGAAACTAATTTTTCTCTGGTGGCTTTGGAATGGGACTACAAACACAAACTGGCATCTACTTGTCCGGTATTTTATATTCCTGTGAAATACACTCTTGCAACAAAGTTTTTAGAAATGATGTTATTGGTTCAGCTGACATCATCCTGACTTCTCTACGAGTGCGTCTCCGTGGCCTAACTCTCCCATACAGCGGTTGTCTGAAGCTTCGATGCAGCTTTCAGTTGAGTGTAAAGCGAGGACCAATCATCCTGGGGCTGGAATGGTTGCTCTTGCTCCCACTAAGCATCCTCAGCTCCGTCTCTTTGGTGTCTCCCGCACGCGTGCTACGGCCAAAATAATAACTCTCATTTATTTCACAGATTTCCTTCTCAACCTCAATCGCACTCTTTTCAAATCATTCCATTGGATCCTGTCAGCGTAATGCCACTTTTCATGGCTGATCCCCTGAGCTGTTGTGTGAGAGAGAATTAGGTTCTCCTGACCAGACCGCCTCCACTCTGCTGGGAACCTGATTGTGCAAACTGCCGACTGGCCTTCCTTCCCCCTCCAGTGCAGAAACAGAATACAAATAAGCTTGCAGTTCCCTTCATAGTGATTTGAATCGCTTTACGAATTATAATGACTTGGGCCTTATGAAAGGTGGTATTGATTCATTAGAGCATGTCATACCCATGATCCACTGGCAAATTAAAATATAAAAATAACATCAAAATAACAATTAAATTAAAAGTAAAAGACTCACGGTAAGAAAAAGATGTATTTGCAAAATCTTTCGTATTATGAAATAATTTTGTTAAAAGAGACTATATTTTATCGACAAAAACTTTCGTTATAATGACATTCTGTTAAAAGTTATTTGTTAAGAGATTTACCACTGTATAGTTTATTTAACCAGATGCAAGTAATCAAAAGGTAATACTTCTAATTCTTTAAGAAATAATAATAGTTTTTGTTTGATATGACATTTATTTAGATATAAAAATAGTTGTTTGAAGTGTCTCAGTTGACATATTTTTGCCTCAAATAATGTTCCGTGTTTGTGGTAAATGCAGTTGAATTGACCGTTGTTCCCTTTAGAAGGTTAAACCTTTCTCAAATTGATTTGTCCAGCTCTCAAGGTCAGAGATTATGTCGTCAGGACTCATATTTGACCTTAGCTTATTACTCCACTGCTCTTTTATTGACTTTTCTTCACTGTCAAGAGATTCAGCATCCAAGCTTCTTAGGGTCTTCTGTTTTTTCGCCAAATGTATAATCAAAAGTTTCCACGGCTGTTTTATTCAAACCCGGGATTTAAGTCGCATTTGGATGTCAGTGGATCATCCTGGGATGATCTGAGTTTTGTGCTGATGTGTGACACCATGTGTTGTCACCAACAGCTTTTCCAGTAGATTCTACAGGAGGCATTCTTATCCCTTCTCTGTTCCACATGTAATCTTCATGTCTCCTCAAGTCGTTTGCCAGCAACAAAGCCCCATTTGCCAACACATGAGTGCGGACCACCACTGTGCCAGGAATGCTGGCATCTGGAATTGACTGTCAATCAGCCGACCGATTCCATGATTACAGTTCAAAGATGGGATGTAAATCAGGATCTGAATAATTAATTCAGAATGTAGAATGGATTTTAGACTTGATGTTTAATGCTTTGCAGAATTTAAAGGAATGAATCAAGTTTCCAACCAGCAGAGCATAATTCATACGGGTTTGATTAAGAATATGGAGTCTGTCTTTGTATAAAACGTGATATATGTTACTGTAAGAAATAATGTGCAAGTATTGTTTTTATTATTTCTTACTTCCTTAAAGTTCTTAAATTACTTCCTTTGCTTTTGACAATATTGAATTTACAATAATGAATTAATTTAAATTACAATTATCATTGGCTATGTTTACTATCAGATTAGTTGTGATCAAATGTTAAATCTGCATTCCATATTTTGATGCTAGATTAAACATGTATATAGTTTTATATATAGTATGCATATAAAGATTTTGTGAACATATAGAACAAGATTGTTTGTCAAACTAAATGTGTCAGCCTTGAGCGACAATATTGAAAATCTGTTGAATTGAGTATTAGTACTGGTGGTCTTGGTAGAGTTTGGGATCTGGCAACCCCTTCAGGCTGCTAAGTGGAGACTAAATAATGAAGACATTTTGGGATGACAAAGACAAAATTGTCGATGACACAGAAGAGGAGCACAAAAGAGAGAACTTTTAAGGTGTAGGGATGACAAGGGACTTGAATTTGAGACTGAATTGGAAAAAGAACAAGGAGTATCTTTGTGGTTGGGGCCAGGCTTGGACGTTAATCGGATGGACAAATGATTCAAGAAAGTTAGATAATGTACTGTATTATTACAATTCCAGTTTAAGTTCAAGTTAATTTATATAGCGCTTTTCTTAGTTCCAGACCAACGTTAAGTCGCTATGTGTAATTAGGGAAAATTTGTCTTTAAAGAAGAAATATGTTCATTGTTCATCTGTGTTCAAAAATTAGGAAAAAGAGAACATTGGTGTTCATTTTTTTAAATCTTATTGTAAAAATTGAGAATAATAGAATAGATAAATCTGATAAAAGAATACGCAACCATCCAGAACTGCACAATTTTTCAAATTCCTTTTTCACAATTGCCATAAAGCCAGAGGTTGCAATCGTTCTGGTGGAATCTCCAGAAACCTTTGGGAGTTTTGGAGACTGCAGGTTAGAAACTAAAACTCTGAGTGAATGCAGGATCTGTGCATCCAAAACATGAAAAACATCAAGGGTCACATTTTAGCTGAATGTTTTGAGCGTCAAGCAGGTGATTTGTACATAAACTCCATCGACCTATCATATGAGAACGTGTCTCCGTAACTCAACAATGGCAGCAGAACAGGGACCTTCTCAGAGGAAAAACACCCCACACCGTCAGTCTCCAGTCATAATGACAGCTCTCCAATCACGCTCTTCCGTTCTTATCTCAATTGATTCGAAGCTTGCACAAGTGTTTATAATCAGGCTCTTCCTCCGTCCTGCCTCTTCCTCAAATTAATGAGGTGACTTTTCAAAATGTAGCATTTCAACCCAGCCCGAGTTTATTTAATTAAAGATGCTTGAGCACCACGGCAGTGCTGGACGGGTTTAAATGCCAGGGCCCATGTTACCGGCTCCCGGCTCCTCAAGAGAGTGTCTCGGGAGAGAGATGATTTCTTTGTTGAGTTTTAATGTCAGAATGTTTTTTTATTACAGGATATGCAATCCAGAGGCTTTCTTGGCTTTGCCAGATGAGATAAACAGCTCCCTGGGCTTGGACCGTTAAAAAAAAAAAAAAAAGCTGAAGCCCCTTTCACATATCCTAATTGAATTAACCTCTTTCCACATGACAGCTGGCTGCAAGTATCACACTGGAGTGGATTGTGGAAGGGGTAACAGGAAAACTGTGACGTCATGCGGCTTGGTGACAAAACTAAAATGTCATCAGGAAGATTGGCATCACCATGCACGAGTTGTGATGGATATGTTTTAATTTTAAAATATTACTCTTTGAAGTAGACTGTGTTATTACTTTGACATAGAAAACGGGGATTTCCAAGCTCACTCGCTAGTGCAGTGCAATGAGGAGTAGGTTTCCATGGCAACGTCATTACCGTTGTCGCTGTCGCTAGGCGCTGACTTTGGTGTGGTTTGCTGAAAGTACGTGGGCAGAAACTTCCTCCGTTAATCGATTTCTTCACGCAGTGACGTGGGTGGCCTCACATGCATGTACTTGAATGTGAATGACGTGAGGACACAAGTGTGTGCGATGCCGTCTGCCGAGCAGGGGTCAGTAATGAGATCGCAATCTGCCAGCATTCATTCGCATGGCGGTTTGAAGATATGAAGAGATTTCGAGAGGGTCAAGAATCACGAGGTTGTGCTGACAGCCGCCAGCGAGCATTTCGGGTCCATTGTGTCTCCTCTGCTGGGGAGATATTGTCTTTTTTCTGGCCCTTGTATCTGTGACGGGTCTAAAGATTACATCCCGCCATAGTGAGGGCGAAAACAGTCTCAGCAGACAAGTAATAAAAGCAAAATGAAATAAGAGAAAGAAGTTTGATGAAATGTAAGTGATGAGGGGTTATATAGGAATCACACTAGCCCTGTCACACTCGCCTCGGTCTGGCCTGTTGTCCTGCTCGCCTTATTTCAACATTGTAATGAAAGGCACTGCACAAATCCCGCCATTAAAGTGCATTAAAGCACAAAGAGCCGCTGTCTTACTGTGGGAGAGTAAAAAAAATAACAGTGGGTGATTCTTAGCTAGTAACAAAAATCCCCATCTTCTGGTCCAAAAGATGCTGTTCATTTGACTGTGCAATTCATGGAGAAGAGTCATTTAAGGTTGATGTGTTGTGGCTAGTGTTATAGATTAGTTGGTGGGGAACATGTAGGCTAGATCCAGGTGCAAGGAAAGCAATTTTTATTTTGGAAAATTGACAAATTGAAAAGAAACTCCGAACAAGGAAATAATTTGAAGAACATGTCATGGTAACATACTAGAACTTCAATTTGAGCATGGCTTCAATATGTGTTAATGGAACAGTGCTTGTAAAACAACTCGCTTATGGAATGATGACCAGACTTGCAAAAACTGACCCAACATGTAGAAACTCTGAGTCTAAAACAATCTTGCGACAAACGACAATAAACACCAACTGTATAAACAAATTATGACATGAACAAGACCAGAGGTGTAGAGTACCTGAAAACTATACTTGAGTAAAAGTACGTCTACCTTGCGTAAATATTACTCCATTGCAATTTATAAGTCACCAATTCCTAGAAGACGTCCAAGAGTAAAAGTTGTAAATTATACAATTTAAAAATAATTTAAGTCCTTTACTCATACTGAATTTAGACTCCAACTACAAGACTCCAAGAAATATGAAAAACAAGAAGCTCTTTATTTATGAGCCGTTATTTCCTAATATCAAAATAAAATTTAACACCTCAATGTTTCAAAATGGCAGAACAAAATAGATAAAAAAGAACAAAGTCAGTCTCAGTCAAACTCGAATGTGAAAAAAGCAATCAGTACCTTCAGCATCCTGCAGATGGCATTATCGCCTCATCTGCCCAAGAAAGTAACAGCAGTAGAAAAAGATGTAGACTTGTTACGCACAATCACAAAGTAACAAAAGTCCATTTACTCAAGTACTTTAAACCACAAGACTAATAACAGTCCAACAGCAGGTGAACAGACTAATAACAGAAATAATGACAACAAATGTCAACATGAAACACCAGACAAAAAGTAGTGAACACTGAAATTACTGACTGGCACGAGTCCTGTCAAGACAGGAACACAAAAAACCCCAAAACTGTCTTATTTAGAATTTAGCGCAAGTTGTTCATCGATGCCCACTGTCCTGAAGACCTGGGTCAGATGTCTCTTCTTGTAAAGCCGTAATCTAGTTATTTCAGCACAGTGGTATGTCGATGTGAGCAAGGTTCCTCCAGGACTGGGCAGCACATACCTGACCTTCATCTCCTTTGGGTGCACACCGCAATAAACAATACCCTAGAGATGCTATCGCTCTCAGCATTGGCGTAATAAGAGTGACCTTTACTGGTATATATAATTAACAGCAGGCCGGTTTAGTTGGGATAAGAAGTTGCACGACAGCGTTGGCTCACCCAGAGTGACCCGGAGAACCAGATTGAATTTGGCTTCTTCGCGTTAACTTAAGCTTGGCAAAAAAAAGTCTGTTATAGTAAATGGTTGATTAAGTTTGATTGAATGTTTTTTTTTCTTTTCTTTAAAAATAAGGACATTTCAAAGTGACCCCAAACATTTGAACACTAGTGTATTTCAGCAAGGTCTCTCACTACACATGAGAGCTACATGGATCTTCTCACTCTGCCTGAACAATGCATGGTGCTGGTTTTGCTAGATTTCTGATTGCTCTCCACACTCATAGATGCCCAGGACATTCCATCCCGTCTCTGACTGGGTTTGTACAGTTTTACCCGCCAGACTGGAGATGGTGGTCTCCTGAGATTTCTAATGCCCTAATCCTTGCTGAGAACCAGTCTGAGCATCTTGACCTGAATTAACATAACTGTCACATTTCTCACCTTTACCAAGCTGTAGAGGAAAATGGCCACAATAGCGCTTATTACCATGTACAGTATAGGTTATTAATTCCTTGGTGAATTTTATCGTTTCAAATGCTTATGACTGCAACCTTCCATGCAATTATACGTTCAAATGCCTTTCTTTCTCTGTTCTCAAATCTTGTGATGTTTGGCTGCATGCTTCTGAGTTTAGAGCTGTATAATCCAGATTTGTATCCATCATGGGGTTTCATTGGGTTTGTTTTTGGCACAGATTGGATATTTGATTGTACGAGTTCATCTACAGTAATTGATGGTTTTAAGTCGCCAAAGTGTCTAAAACAGGTGTAATTGGATCAGTTCTAAATAAATGTTCGCTAACAAATTGTGTGCTAATTATGGAAATTGCTCTGTAGAGTAAATAATTTCCAAACTGCAGTTTGTGCTGAATTGTTTCCCGGGCGCCAAACCGATACATCACTGACATACTGTAGCTCGGTTGTAGAGGCTGTAGATGTCAGGAGATGCTGGCATGATGGATTCATGACAAAATAGACTTCTGTCCTCTCAGCCGACAGAGATGCACTTGCTTTTCTCATAGTCTCAGCCTCAGGGACAGTGGAAGTACAGCAAATACAGAGCATTTTCATTCCTGACCGAGATGTCCCACAGGGAGGGAAAATGCTTAGAGGATATTGCTTTTGTACACTATCAGACTGCAAAAGAAAACAAGACTACTTGACCGGAGTCAAGACATCCAGAGTGTGGCTTTCATCAAACCTGCTGCCTTTTGACTTCAAATTATGAACAGATTTAGCTTCAATAGAAATATCAATCACACACATTTGACACACGTCAAAGTGAGATGAGATAGTCCTTTGCCTTGCATTCTAGCCGCCATATCGGAGAGATGATGTTGAGTTTGTCAGGTCGAATAGAGTTCGACTGTCTGTGTGTTTGCTGCCGTCTATAGAAAGCGTTTTGAATCGAGTTGTCCTTGTGAACAACTGTTTGCTTTTCACGGACAAAGTCAAATCTCTGGAAAAAGTTGTAAGACGGAAAGGCATCATTCGTTCTATCACGTTTAAAGCAACAGGCCACGACTTATCGAGACTTATCGACTCTTTTCCCATTTGTAATGCAGGTCAGATTTATTGAAATGTTCAATACAATAATCATTGTATTTCCATATCATGTTGCAGTGTTTATTCACGTGCATCTGAACAATTGACATAAAATTGGACAACCGTTAAAATAATTAAAAGTATGATGTCAAGTGGGTCAAATTAATGGACATTTACATAAACAGACTTAGGAACAGCCTGAACAATGTATTGCAATGTTGTACACGTGGCCTTGTGCCAATTAATAAGAAAAAAAGCTTTTTATCAGAAAATAATTTTAAAGCATCTTTTAATTAAATGGCTTGCTTATGGTCTCAGCAGTGATGCGAGATGCCAATCTCTCCTTCTCCCACTCTGCCTTTCTTTTTCTCTTTCTCTTCTCTCTATATTTCTCACTCTCCACCTCTGTCTCTCTCTCTCTCTCTCTCTCTCTCTCTCTCTCTCTCTCTCTTTCTTTCTCTCCTCCACCACCCATCTTCTCTGTCCTCCCTCTCTCTCCTTTTCCTACTCCCCCTCTCCCTCTTTCAATTTTCTGCCCCACACATTTAGTATTTTACCAAATACTTTTAACGTTTTAATAAATGTTTTTTTGTTGTAGCAAGAATGTAACAGTTTGTTTAAAAAACGCACCTTGAAGAACATTGTAATGTTTGTGTTTTATGGAGAGAAAACAGTTGTAGACTCTTTGTCTCGACTCTTGAGTATAGTTGTGCATTTACAGTATGTGATCTGTGTGTCTGAAGGACACTCTCAATGCAGAAATGATTTTCTACTTCAAATCAGAGTCACAGGAGAGAGATTTAGTTTGACAAGTAAAAAAAATGCAGCTTGTTTGTTTTCCATTATGGCTTGTTCAATTATATCAGTTGCCCGGGGCAAAATCGGACAAGTGAACCAAGAATACATTGCAGGTTTCCCGAGACGCAAATGTCCTCTTAAACCTCTCCCAGCTAAGAATGTTAACCTTCACCTTAAGGAAAGAGGGAAAATACATGGATATTAGTTCCCGGTTTCCAGCATGATATATCGGCTGTTGTGTAGTTGGTCGAAGTGGATGATATGGAATATGTTCTTTCAGTGCAACATGTTTAATGTTCTTTCACCGTCGAAACGCATTGAACAATACAATAGAAAATCTAAAAATGTACATTAATTACGTTTTGGTTATTTGTGACACACAAATAACCAAAACCATTTGTGTCTTAGATGATTTGTCTGATAAAGTGTCAATCTCTCCAGCAAACTTGATGCTTTTGGGAAAATCTCCTGTGCCGTGTTTAGTCTTTTTGCAGTTGAAACTGCACCCTGATCCTGCCCTTTAGCCATATTGCTTGTTGGCGATGGCTTGCTTATCATTGGTCGGTGGTCCAATCTACCCACTTGTCCTATCAGCATGGACAAAGATGAATACACAAGATTTAGATAAATATCAACCAATGAGAGAAGATAAGAGAAGCATTTACCGGGGATGAAAGATCTGCATTGATTGCCAATACGGATAATGTGGTCTCAGAAAAGGCTTATGTAGATTTTTTCCCCCTCACAGGAGCAGTGATATGAACCAAAGGGTACAATACAAATACAGTCAATACTTCCAATCAGCATCTTGGCCTTCTCCCTCTACATATCTGTCTTTGGTCACACCACTATGTCTTATTAGATCAATTAGATGCTTTTCTTATGGCGTGTGCGATTGCTTTGTGGCCTCCCAAATGGATTCTTGCAGACATTTGACAGCTATTAGGTAATTCCTTAATCGATGTATACAGGACACTATCCCCAAGCCACTTCACCCATTGGATTTGTTGGGTAAGGATTTTGGAAACAAGTCTGCATATTGATCATCATATTTCAAGAACCGCTGACATCTCCAGTCCCTGTGGGTTGATTTGTCATTCCTCCCCCTTTCCATTTGCATATTCCCTTTGTGTTTAATTCCCTTTTTAAACAGAGGCTTAATTAGCTGAAGTTACTGGAGCGCTCTTGGATTATGCCTTTTAGAGAAACAAAACATTTGATCTCATTTGGAGCAGTTAAAGCAAGTAGTGAAGGCTCATTGACCATTAGATACGCACCGAACCACAGCCTCCGGCACATGTGTAGATGGGACGGTCCAGAGTGACACACCAACAACACAAATAGGTTCAGTTTAGTCAACACATTAGGATGAGAAATATTATATATGCACGAGTCCCCATAAGACCGCAATAGTCCCCATAACTTATGTGCTTGGTTGTAGACACAATGCCATTGTTTTTTCTTTGGCTGTAGGTTGTACATTTTGTATGTGTGTATTATGAGTGGCAGCCAAAATAAATATCGAGCTTTACTAGGTAATTATGGAATGTTGTCAATTGCATGAAAATAAGGACAAATGCACATAAGCATAACAGAACAAAAAGTCACAAAGACGACACTTTGCAAAATATAACAAAAAAAAAAAAAAAAACTGAGTTAACACAAGACTAAACACACAGTTATATAAAATGACCTGGATATATTTATTACATTTTCATAATTTTTACTGACATGAAAAAGTGTAACCGGACAAAAAAAGCCACACATAATATATCAAAAACTGACACGTATACAAATATACAGAGATGTGAAAAGAAAACCTTTGACAAAGAAAAGCTAACACTGAAAAAAGAAGGCGTGAGAAACTAACCAATAAACTTGTGATAAGCACAAGAATCCCAAGGTACATGGGAGCATTCAACACAGGGAAAGTAGGACAGACACCCGGTACTACAGTACACAGGCTCAGGGGAAGCACTGGGGAGATGAAGGGTGGGTTTAGCACCCTGTGAAGTGGACAGCAAAAGACCAGGTGAGGAGAAGTTTCTCTTGATAGAGGACGTGTGTGTGGAGCTCTGGTGTGAGTAGTGAAGCAGTGGTCTGGGAGTACTCGACAGGCGACTTGGAGGAAGTCATGACAGACTGAAGTTCTGACAACCCAACAGTTTAATTTTTTTCTCGAGGAATCAAGTCCAGGTTCATACATGTCTGCATGCTTCTCAAACAAGCTGTACTGATTGAGCTACAGGGAAGCAATTGTAGTGTTTATTCTTAAATCTCAACTCTGCAAGCCATCTCAAAGTTTAACAAAATCGTTTCAGAGAAAGATCCGGGTGTCTCCCTCAAAACCAAACGCAAGACGCTATCAAACCTGTGCGATTCATATTTGTATCATAAATCTTAATTCTAGAATTGGGGTGGAGGGTTGTCTACTTATCCAGGACACTTAAGCACGAGGCTGCTGTAAACTTATAAAACACTGTTTTGATAGATTTTATTTGATAGAAGCAAAGCCCAAGTGCTTTTCGTTCGTCATACAGTATGGAAGTTAAAATGACCCGCCATATTTGACAACAACTGACAAGACCAGGTGGCATTGCTGCTATAGCACGTATGCTAACCAGCAGTGTTGTGCAAGTTACTTTGAAATTGTAATATGTTACATATTACTTATTACTGTTTGTAAAAAGTAATAAGTTACATTACAATATTACTGTCTGAGAAATGTAATATATTACATTACTTTTGTATTACTTTTAAGTTACTTTCACCAAAATAACTACAGAAGTAGAAATTAACGTCGTAAAAATAACAAAATGTACTTTTTACTTGTACAGTAATTTATGTTACAACCAGTGGAAGAGTTATGTAGCATAATGACTGTGGCCTCTCCAAGCTACAAATAACAATATACATAATCTATAATTGTAGGGTGACCATATATTTTGATTTCCAAAAAAGAGGACAATCAGCGCGGCCTCGAGACAAATTCAGACAGGCTTCTCGGAGGCTGATGAACAAGCTTTAATGTGCTTCAATGTTGCTAAACTATAACTTAATAAAAATAATCACTTAACTTAAAAAAAAATCAGTAAAAACCTAAATAGGTAACTATTTTAGTCAGACTTTTTTGAATAATGAAAAATGATTTTAAAAATGTGATTGTTTTAAAAATAATAATAATACAAGAAAAAAGTCGGCCCATTGTTTCAAAACGATATGCGCAATTTCATTCTCAAATATTACTTTCTCATATAATTTAAAGCACGAGTTGTGAGTACACGTGTATTAGTGGTTTGAAGAAGAGGGAAAACCGGACATTATCGTGAATTTATAAAATCCCCCCGGATGTCTGGGGAAAAGACGCTTGTCAACACTAATAATTAACTTTAAAAAGTGTTAAAAGTATTGTAGACAAAGCGATTTTCCTCCAACATCAGTGAATAACTTGGGTATATCTGATATCAGACACAACAGGACTATGTAAACTTCAGTGCGTTTTATTCATTTTGAATGACTCACCACACAATACTGTCCTGCTTTCTGGCCATAAAGTGCAGAGGACACTGTCGTTGCTGTTTTCTTTCTCTTCCCAGGTCGAGCGGATGGCAGTTCGACGTGTTTTTTTAAATAGCTGTTTTTCAATGCCGACAATTCAGGATATATACTTACAACTGGATATTTGCGAACATGAAATGTTAAATGTTTGATTTACTGTCTTGAAAGTGAAAGATTCGATGTAACGCAAGCATTACTTGCATGTAACGTGTAATAGTCAGTCAGTCAGTCATCTTCTACCGCTTCATCCTACTGAAAATACTAAAAGTAATACGTTACACTACCGCGTTACAGCAAAAAGTAATATATTAGTGTAATATGTTACTTTTGTAACGCGTTACTCCCAACACTGCTAACCAGTAGAAGTGCTCAATGGAGATTTTAATTAACAGGGCTGTTCATTATCTTCTCTGGTTTGTGTTTTCGCACACTGCGTTGGCTTTACTATGATCTGAGCCTGGTGTAGCGTGACGATAAAGTCATAGGTGACTTAATCTATCCTCTAGAGCGTACAGAAGAAAGCATTGTGGTGTTTAGACCTCAATTGAGTCTATGATTGGGATGCAGGTTTCCAAGGGAACAGACCCCGCTGAGCAACGTTCAACAGCCTCATGGAGGCTCATTCAGGCCAAGCAGTACCAGCCAATTTCAGCCACAGTGGCCCAGCTTCCTCTCAGTCTTCCCATTCAGCAGCTCTTTGTCATGGTGGCTCAGCTCCATGCAGTCAGACAGGAGACGAGCAAAGGAAAACGGAGAACAAATGTCTTGTGACTCATGCCATTCATCTTGTTTTCCATTCCTGCTGCCTCTTTCCTTTCAGTCAAAGACAGAATAAAAGTATAAAAGTCACTGTGGGAAATATTTAGAGAAAATGCTGACCTTGGAACACAACTCTCTGCACTGATTTAGCTTTTTTTCATCGGGGTTAAATTACAAGGTTGCTCTGTAATTCATAATTATGTAAGTTTGTGAGATGAGGTTAATATCGGGTTAGTGGCTGAGCACAAGTTAAGCATATTACCAATCATTTACCGAGCAAAATCCTTTAGCGTGACCCAAAATATTTTTCTCGATCCTGTTCGATTTAGAATAATTTGAGTCGAATGGTCAATTTTATTTATTTTTTTGTTACTGCAAATTCTCAACCCTTAATTAAACAGCACTGCAATGCTTTACGTACCATTTTGATTTTTCACTGTAGGTGACTTCAAATCCTATAACAAATGTTGAAGTTAGAATGATGGTAATGTTGAAAAAAAAAAAAAAGTAATACATTTAAAATAAGAAAATGTTTCTTATACTCCAAAAAAAAAAAAAAGCACAACAAATTTGTAAAAAAAAAAAGAGCTAATCTTTTATTAATGGCAAGATAAATTATCTGTTGCACCTAATAGTCTAAATATTACGCAAATTCTTTGCCATGTACAAGTGAATCATTTTTCTTAGGTGTTGTTCTGTCCAACAAGGTGATATCCAGTGATCGTAATGCAATGATAGGTTCATAATAGCTTTTGTGTGAAAGCAGAAGTCAAGACTCGCCATGAAAGAATTAGGTAATTGATTATGTGGAATGGAGTATCCATAAATTAGTCATCCATAAACGTTCCATTTAAAGAGCTTGGCAGCACAAACACCTACAGCGCTACACACACACACACACACACACACACACACACACACACACACACACACACACACTCACATTCATGCTGTCTGACCATCTGACACACCCAGAATCCATTCGTTTGTCAATTAAAGGCAGCATTGTGTTTATGAAGCGTCAGAATGATGAACAGGCCGTGCTGTCAGACCAGCATCACAGTAAACGTCCACCAGGCAAAGAGGCATCAGTGCTTATGTAGGCTATTAAGTCAGGCAGTCATGCATCTCAATAGCAGAACACAACCATGGGCTGGAGAGCGGCAGACAGCATATGAGCTCAGTAAATTGGTCTGCTGTCTGCCAAGGCGACTACAAATGATTGTTTGGCAGCTTTAAAGTCCACTCACTCTGACTCAAATTCCTTTATTTGATTTCTCTTACTGGCTTGTGTGCACTGGAGGCCTGGGAAGGAAGGATAGCCACGGTAATGCTTAGCTCTTTTATTGGGTTGGACTGCTCCGTGGACGTGCTCTCGAGTGCCTGGTCATTTAGCTTCTAGATTATACAGCTACAGTATGAAAAGTCAATGAAGAACTCAATCCCACCCAGAAACATGCGTATTATATACAGTATGGAGTATTTTTTAAGGTTATGCAAATGTAGAGCGCTTTTGAAATATTTCCTTTTATTTTTGCTACTTTTTTGAGAGCTGTGAAGCATAACAGATCAAATTTTTTTAACTTTTAAACGGGTGATGAATAAGTATAACTCAACGTTTCAACATTTTTCAATGCAAATATTTTTCAAAACGTATGGAACAAATACCCACTTAATATTAAAAAGTCTTTTTACGTTTTTAAATGGGTAATAAAGCTATAAATGTAACTGGACATTTCTAGAATGAAATTTGGAAATTTTATTATGAGATTATTTATTATGCACTTTTCAAAACTTCAAATAACGTGCTGTGCACACGTCTTGCTTTTTATTTTATCTGTACTTGATTTTTTATTACATTTTTGCATTTAACAGACGCTTTTAGCAAAAGCAAAACATGTTGGATTACAGTTTTACAAAACTACATCACATTTTTCTTGCTAATCTTCAATCTCAGTCTTGCAATGAAATTTAAAAACCAGTCTTTCTGTCTTTATAGAAGGTTTTTTTTTTTAAATGTAACAGCATTTATTTCTCCGTAATTAACAATAAATACGTTTTCAGAAGAGTCATATTTCAATGTAAAGTGATTATCAAGCCCAGCTCATCCATTTTCCAAACCCTGTGTGTGTTTAAAGACTAGCGTTTGTTCCGATGGTGACAAGTAATTGCTATGTTATGTCCTTTTCATTTTGCCACAGATCTATAGTCGATTGTAAAGTTGCTGGCACACAGATAGATTCCTCTCCAGGGATCCACTCCAAAGTAAATGGCCGTGAAGGGGTCAAAGTACCTGCACGATATTTCATGCTGCCATTGTGTGCACAGTTCAGCCATTGTTGTCTACATTCAGTCCAGTGAACGTGTCCAGTCGTGGTGTCGGACAGACCGTAGCTACGTATATGTCCAGCATTCCCAGCCCCAGCAGGTTACCATAGCGCCACATTAATAACAGCAGGGTTCTTCAGCTCGCTCCTCATCCCCGTGATTTCTTTTTTATTATACTTTTGAGTGGAATGCTTATACTGTAGATGCATGTATGGTGTATTAAATATGGGCCATCTGTCAGCGGCCATATCACACCTATTATTCTGCCTCAATTCATGTCTCCCGTTTAGCATCTTTGAATTGTCTCCGTCAGCCTCCATCCGTTTCCTGTGAATTCGTTTTGGATTATCCAATGAAGCGTATATGGATTACGACTACCTATGCCATATGTTACAAATAGCACCTCTTGCTATGAATAGAGCTAATTACAACTAATTACTGTAAATGTTGTGTGTATTTATTTAGTACTAATATGTTCATTATGTGCATTAGATCTAATGGTTTCATACACATCTAAAGCATGTTTTACTTCAACTTTTCACGTGCACAGGGCCATTTTTAAAGCGAACGGCCAACTTATCTCATGTGGTTGGGGTGAGTGACGGTCAAGGACAAGAATTGGTTTATAAGCCAGGCGTCTTACTGTTAAGCCAGTCTGGATTTTCTCCTCAAATTTCTTCACATATGGGTCAGCACGCTTGCTTTTCTTTATTTGTGTCAACCTTTGAATTTTACTCTAGTCTGGCTTTAAATAACAAGGTAACCAAGGGAACTGTGCTTCTTTTTTGTGTATTGTCAAGTGATTATGAATTGTTGGATAATGACTAGCTGCCAGGGAGACGAGATTACGTAAAGTTGCGGAAACCCGCTGCAGCCTTACGCTGATTTGATTATGTGAAGACAGGGGTATTTGCTAAGAAATTGAATGAGGCTCTTCCGTGTCTTATTCTCTGTGATCTTAAAGCTCTCCAGTTCACATAGGGGTCATTTCACAGGGAATGGAACCTGGGTACCTGGAAATGATTCGCTCCAGTTTGAAATCTCGACAACTCAAGAAACAACGCATTTGAATAATCTGAGGATAGTATGACTTCATTGATGATGTCACTTTCAAACACGAATGTCCCTAAATTTTGGAATGAAACTGCGAGCAAGGCAGCTTAAACTTTTGAGTTTACGCAAGAGCGAATCGATAAAACGACTCTTATCGTTTGCTTTTATGGAGCCCGTCTAGTGTGCAATGGGTGAGGACATTTTCTCTGACTGGTCTGATGCTTCGCTCACAATTCTCTCATTTCTTTTCTCTCTCGCTACCATCATTCTTCTCTCATTCTGAATTTCCCCGTATCCAGCTGAGAAATGAAAGAAACAGAGATTGTTTTACTGGCGTCGGGATAGGCGGGCGACGGAGCACAGTTCAGTGAACACACAGCCGTTTAGAGTTACAGGGGTTAGTACATTTTTATAAAAAGAGATAGGTGTCTAAACTTTATGAAGTTGTAAAAGCCAATGAGGCAAACTACGACACGGTTGGTTACATTCGGTGGAATTAACAGGTAGGCAAGACCATAGATAAATAAAAGCTTCAAGTACTGTACTGTTTAATTGTGCACACATACTTATTCTTTGTCTTATTTTAAATATTAAGGTGTAATTTAAAATGCATATTTTTTTTTTTTACATTTTAGTTACACTGGTACATTTTACATTACATTTTATGTCGTTTTTTTTCTTCACTAATGTGCTGTAATCGATTGACATAGTGGTGTATGAGTAGTGACACCTTATTACAAGAAGGAACCAAGTTTGAGGCCTTCAAAAAACACTATTTGTGTAGGGTTTGCTTATTCTGCAAATGTTCACTTGATTTTCCTGGTTTTTACACAGTCCAAAAGCAAATTCAAGATTTTAAACATCAACAATTGCATGAGTTAAAGTGACTGTGTATGTCCGTATGTTCCACTGTGTGATTAGTTGGATGGTTTCAGTCTTCAGGTTTATAGTTGCTAATATCAGCGTTTCTGACCCCGAAATGGAAGAAACTGTTAAGGATAATGGAGCGACTAGTTGCTTAGTTGTTGTGTACAATATTATTCGTATTGACGTGGAACATCTTCGGACATTTTCTGTTCTTCCAAACGGACATGCAAAATTTGTATTCCAGAGAAGCGGCCCTGCCACTGGGGTTTCCTTTGAGCTTGTGCAGGAAAAGTCATGTTCTTTCTTTCAAAGTGTCTGACAAACTGACACCAACACTGGGATGAAATGATTTATAGAAAGAATGAAATTGCGTTTTTTTTTCTCCGAGGAGGAAGTTTTTATGGAAGTGATTACATTTCCACAGACCTCATGTCTTACAGTCCTTGTCCAAAGCACTTCACTGTCCTTCTCAAATACAAACTATCACAACAAGATTAAATTAGTTGAGACAACTGGCTGATTTTTCAATCTTCTTTTGCGGCTGATATCATACGTGTTTATTGTACAAATAGACTGCACTGCCTTCCATCAGACTGCGCGTGCAATTCAAAGAGATGTACAGATGCATGTTGGGAAGGATTTTGATGGATTTTGCTGTCGGCCTTTTCTCATTTTGAGGATGGTTTACTGACACACGTTTACATAAAAGCAGGAAAGATGCAAATTATTCCATAAAACCATTGGATGAAACATTTATTCATTCTTTATCTAAATGCCTTTTTCATTTCTGGGTCACAAGGTGCTATAGCAAATCCCAGCAACTCCTGGAATCAAGCAAAGCTTCAACCACTACAACATCATATGTTGGGGGAATGTTTGCATTGGAACATCAGAACGAATTAGTCTTGTTCTGTTAAACCAATTAATCCAATGTTAGATGACTTGGATGCGAGAAGCCACATTCTTTGAAAGTTTTGTCTACTATGTTTGTAGGGGCCATGTTTCAGTCTCCATTTTGAACTTTTTGTAAATTGAAATTGATAAGGAGGAACATTAGATTGGATTGATTCATTGGTGGCTTCAATAGGAGTGTCGCTAAATGGCAGTATTAAAAAAGAAGGTCTGATACCAATGTTACAAGAATGTGACACATCGTTTTTTGTTCTGAAAATGGAATTTTATTTGGTTTGAATACAAAAACCAAATGATTTAATGAGAAATGTCCAGTCTTCCTTAAAACCTAAATGGTGACAATAACAACACTGTTTAGTATTTCAATGTTTATCTTCTAAATGAAATGTAATAAAGCTGATGGGGAATGAAATGGAGTAAGGAGAATCTGATGTGAAGATCTGGTCACTGCCGCACAAGATCTTACCAAGGCAAAACCAGTTTTCACTACGGTTCATTTTCTTGTTTTCGTTTCTCGGTCTTGATCCAAAGCAAATGATCCAAAAAATCCTTCAGAGGAGTCGGACTTATCTTTCAGCTCATTTAAATCAGAAGCGGAATCCTCGCTGATTTCAGCACAGTCCTCGATATCGATCTCTAAGGCAATCACAAATGCAACTTCTGTGATCCATGTAACTAGTCTGATAGCAATGATTTTAAAATGTATGTGATAAACACACCCACCTTTGCTTCCCCGAGGAAATCCCTTCCCCGGCCGGTCTGGAGCAAGAGGTATCGATCTGCTTCAAGTGTGCGATCCATTTAGAGTCCAACAGCTCATTAGGCCTCAGTGCAACAACATCAACTAATCACTACTTTAGCCTTCCTTACTTTTGGATTGGTTCGCCCGGATGGATCCGCAATGGAACGGTTTTATCGTAGGGCTATGGACCTGTAGGGAACAATTCTTCTGAATTGGGCCTTTTGTTGCTTTCTGATGAATGGAGCGATGCAGAGCTCTCTCGCTTTAACTGAATAAAAGATGGCACGTAAGCCCTCGTGGGATAATACGACATCTACCTCTCCCAGCATCCTCTTCTTTTTCTCCATGAATGTAGATTCACGTTTCAGGTGATGTGGGCTAAATATTTGAAGATTTTCCCAAAGCCGAAGGAAAAGACTTGGGCTCGGGAGAGAATGTGCACTGCAGATATTGGTTTGAATCATTGGAGGCTGTCTGCATGATTGTTAAACAGGACATCGTTGGATAATCGTGGTATTGCTTTGACTAGGGGTCGGTTGCATCAGCCACGTGTAAATGATAACCTATGCTCTTATATTACACTTAGTTGGAAAAAGGATGGGATGCATTTGAATTAAAAGGGCTGAAGTAGATTTACAGAATAATGACAATTTAGATTTGAATAATTGATTTTTTGTGTTTTAGCTCATTTTTAGATTCTATTATTTTTACTTTATATTTATTGGTACTGTTTCAAGTCAGTTGTTAAGTAGTAATAAAAAACCCATAGTGAAAACAGTTTTAATACTTATAGCACAATTTAAATAATAATTATATAATAATGAGGATAGTAAAAGATAGACACCTACACACACACACACACACACACACACACACACACACACACACACACACACACACAACTTTATTAAACAAAAGTAAGAATGCTAAATAGAACAGAAACAGAAAAATGTAAGGAACACCATTGACCATCTGTTTTAAGTGGATCTATCATTTAAGTTTACATGTTCTGAAGCAGTTTACTAGATCAAAGAGTGAAAAAACCTTCTGTCTTGCTTTTTATGTCCAGAAGAAAGCTTTCTTGAATTTATTGTGGATTTTCAGCTTTATGGCAAAACACACTTAAGAATGATTATAACACAATGTGCATTACTCTAAGGTTTAAAATCTGCTTTTTTAGGAACTATTGGATTTTGTACTGATCTCGTTTATACTGAATTATTTAGACTTTACAATTTCAGATGGCTTTTGAAAGCAACAACAGATATATATTTTGTTGTGGCTCTACTTGCTATTCATCAGAGTAACTTTGAAGTTCTCAGGATCCAGTGTGAAGGATCCAGTCATCTCTCTTCTTGGGCTCAAGAGACCGGTATTCTCTAGAATGTCGCTGTTTTGTACATCATGTGATCTTGTGATCATAAGAAAATCTTTTTTTTTCATTGTTTGGTGCCGCTTGTTTTGTTATCAATTCTGCTTGATCGATTTTTTTTATTAGTTCAATCATTTCACCTGTCACGTGTTACCTCCCTTTTTTGATTTACTTGGCAAATTTTCTTTCAATATTCTTTTAATAATCTGTTGGTGATAGTGTTGTTGCGTCAAACTAAAATTAAGGTTGTATTATAATTTTTGGTTTTGACTTAAGACAACATGTTTGTTCTCCTGACTAGTTTTACATTCCATTTTTGTCTTTTTTGAAAAAGTTTTGCTTTTGCAATAGGGTGTGTTCCCTTGACACCCCGACGTGTGTGTGTGTCCTCAACTTTAGAAAACGTCAAACTGAAATGCAAAAAAAAAAAAAACACAATGTGTTAATCAACATGTCCTTATCAACCGTTTCTCTTCATTTACTACACTTTTTATTTGATGTTATCCTTGTTAGTTTCATCTTATGAAGATAATTTGCTCCCAAGAGGCATCGCTGCGTTCTGACACATTTTTTTTCCCACCAATTCAGTTCCAGGAATCAGAACAAACATTTAATTTCAGTCATTGTCAAACAACTTTGTTTTTTCATCAGTCTGGTGAAGATTAGGTCTCATAATATGGTAAACCAGCACGCAGACGGCATCTTTTTATTGAGGTGATTTGCGAAGATGGTTTTTCTGAGATTGTTAAAGCAAGGTCACATTTTGGGCGCCTAATATATTCAAGCGAGGTGATTGTAGGGAAGGTAAATGGCACAGTGCATAGGAGCCGTACCTTTTATCCAATGATTTTTATTAGTAATGCTGGCTGTGATTTTGCAGAGATGACTTGTGTGCATCCCAGCGGTAATTTCTTCATTAGCAGACGCCTCTGTGCTCTGTCTGCTTCCTTGGATGGAGGCGACTGTGTCGGGCTCATAGTCTCATAGTCTCAACACTTGCGGATAAATCAACATAAAGATTTTCCATCCATCCAGAGGGAGCGCTCCAGTACATTCTCAATTTTATGCCACTGCCTTTACTAAAATCATTATATGATGCTTAACAAATGCACAGAGCAACATGATGGTTATGGTTAATTACTGCTAGTTTGGCATGAACTGGTTCATCTGAGATATAACGTTGAAATTATAACACACACAAACTAGTTGTAATATTTATGTTTAGAATGTCTTTAAAGTTAGTAAATATTATTATGGCTCAGCTGCGGTTATATATAATGTAATTTGAGTTGCTTAAGGAACCTTTTCTTTTTCAGCGTACCCTGGGTTTTGTCCAGGGAATCCATTTAGTTTATTTCACAAGGAATCGTGCTTGAAAGTAATAATCCATATGCTCTGATCAGTTTATGACCCTCATATCCTGCGGGTTTTATTTTACTATAATTTTTTTTCCCTGCTGTTTAGCAGTGTTCTGACAAGCATTGCTTTGGAATGTTTTGGCCAATAATCTTGCTAATTGAACAGTCAAACATTCAATTCATATTTAGGAGTTGAAGAAAAAAAATGAATTTAGCTTTATGTCTGAAATTAAAACTCATTTGTATTTGACGCCACTGGTACATATTGAACACACCGTATGCCACCAACTCAAGACTGCAATTGTACAGAAAATGAGAGTCTTTGTGTCTATGTCTCCATATGGATCATCATAACAATAGGTTTTGTGCTACAACGTGGCATTACTGTTGGTGACTCGGGCCGAGTCCAAAGAACCTCTAATTATGGACTCAAATTTGCATCCACTCTTGGCTTCTAAGCTGTATGCGTGAGCAGAAAAGGATTTCCTCATGTCCATCTTGTTCGCTAAAGACTATGAATCCATATTTCAAAAGACCGAATGCATCATTCCTATGAAAATGGCAGTGCTGTTTAATATTCATCCAGATTTCTGGAAATTGTAAATTGAACATGCATTATTCAGAACGAGTGGTTTAGGTGCACACTAGGGCAATGTAAATGAAAGATTAAAATGCCAGGCATAAATCAAAGGGAGTGACAAGAGCAGGCCCAATCGGTTTGCCATGTCACCGTTTCATAAACGCATTCCATCAGTCAACAATAAAGGCCATAATAACATTAAAGATATATATAACTCAAGACTATAATAACTCAGAAAATATGACTCACATCTGACTGGAAACTGTGCGGAAGAGGAATGATTCTCAGTTATTTTTGTGAGTATTAATAATTGCTCAGTCAAACCACAAGCAAGTTTAACCAATGTTTCAGGTTAAATTGAAGCTTGTCAAGACACACACACACGCACACACACACACACACACACCCACACACACACAGAGTTGAAAGGGTGCAGTCTCGTTTCAAATTAGACTGAAGTTGACTAATTGCTCCTAGTCAATCTGGTCCAGTTGTGCAATGAGGATTTGTCAATTTATACAGCAATAGTTAGACATAAAAACACTTTTTGATAAATGAAGATCAATTTGTACTTGTCTAGCAAGCCTGTGTTTGTATGTGACCATTGATTTTGTTTTTTTCCAGAGGCCATAAATAACTAGTTAGTCAGCTAGTTTGGCCGTTTTCAGAAATGCACTTATAATCCACACGGACTCAAAATCTTTACACCCGGGATTTTTTTCATCACGCCCCGTCACTGAACGTTTGTAAGTGTCTGATGTATTAATGTTGTAGAAAATGGCTATCATTCACAAAGCAGAAATCCCCCTTTTGCAGGAATATATTCTTGTTCTTAATATTTAACTTTCTACTTTTGATTTTTGAGATAATAGAGCGGTTTTGGTAAAATCCACGTCTATTGTGGTTTTGCCTTGTAACTGGGATTTTATTAAACATTTAGACCAAAATATGAGATCAGCAGAAAAAGAATCCCTGTTGGACCATGTATAAGCTTCTTCCTCCAAACTTTGCCGGCTCACAGAGAATTATGCCGTGAGCTCTTTATGGTTATATCCTATAGATTTATTGTCTTTGGGGCAGCACGGCAAAGCTATATAACTCCTATATATGAGATTGTAAAGATGCCATTTCAGCTTTATTAGTTAATGCTATTTGTAAAAACATAGAGCTTTGAAGCTAAGATTTCCCAATTGAACAGTCAAACGGCTCCCCGCTGTACTGTAGTTGAAGTCATTTAATTTTTCCCATAGTTTAGCTGTAGCAGAATTCAAACTACGGCCTTTAGGAATGACGGATGAGAAACACAGCCACAAATTTGCCAAAACATTTGATGCTAATAAACTCTGCCAAGTAAATGTCCCACAACAGCTAACGAAATAAAATAAAATTGTCACAATAGGCAAATATATGGTGAAGCTATAATACGTAATGCCTGTGTTGATGCCAGAAGCTTCCATGGGACACTAATTGCCATCTTGTTTCTCAGCAGGCAGGAATAGCTCAAAAACTAAGCGGTTCTAGCTAACTAACTCTAGCAAGTGCTTACTATCCTCTCAACCGTACCACCTTACACATGTTCGGCCCGAGAACAGAGTTTATTATCAGTTTAGTGCAGTGCTTCCTGGAAGTAGGAAGTGGTGACTAATGTTGGGGTGACACAGGCAATGTTTAAAACCCTAAAATGTGAGCGGAATCTTCCCACTTTTTGCAGCCGACCGTAATTAAAGGCATCCATCACGCCGGAGCCCATCACATCCTTGAAAGGACTTTAATTTGACGGCAGGCTGGATGAGACGGTCATTTATCGGCCGGAGATGTATGGGAGTGACGCATTCAGCGGCTGTGTTGACTTTGGGATTACTGATGAGATGTTTAGGTAAATATTTCAGTTTATAATGTATTGCTTGGTTAAGTCATCTTTTTAGCTGATATTATATTATTTATTTTATATTTATGTTATTTATATTTATTATTAGATAATTAGACAGGATTGGATGTGTTTTTTTTATTTTGCTCTTAGTATACTGTAAATAAACAGTAATAAATAAAACTGACTGTTTTTCAGTGGATAAAACGTGGATGGATTGTAGTTTTTATGCAATATAAAATATGAGCTGCTCATACTATTCATTCAATTTCGATTGGCTGTACGAATACTGATACATGTGCATTGAATATTTTCCACATCAGTATATATTTGCCTAAACAGCAATACAACTATTAAAATATTTCATATACAGTATAGTATATATAAGATTACAATAGTTTTTAGTGGGGTAAATCACAAGTTTCAGCATTACTGGATCATTACATTATTGAGTCTTTGAAATACATTTTAAAGCGGTAGTTGCTGATAAGGTGGAATGTGGAAACATTGTGTGATCCGGGATTGTGCTGTAGTAACGTTTTAGAAAGATTGACTCTTGTTTATAATCGATTTGAACCTCTTATATTTCTTTTTTATTTTATATTTCAGACCGATGGCTAGCCAGATGGTCACAACATCCTTGTTATTTTTTGATTGTCTAGACGCTGATGCTATAGTTTCCTTATAAAGATGATCTTATTCCACCTGACGTTTGCCTACAACACGTTTCAGTGTTTCAAAGAGAACGGACCCAGTTACAACATCAAATTCTTTCATTACATTAAATCAAAATATTAAAAACTTTCTAGGAAAAAGAAAACAAAATCAACAAATAATATATAAACAATTTTTAAAAAGTTGAATTTTTTATAAAACGTTTTTGCAGTCACAAACCGTCTATGTTTAGCTGTAGAAAATAAACAGAACATTTGCAGAAATCACAATACAATTGACGATCTATGAGATGATGCAATAGTGGCTAGGACCACAAAAACTCTCGAGGGAGATCCTTAATTTGTGGAGAACCTGCTCACTGATCCCAGTCTCATTTTGACTTTGCAAAACTACTTTGCGTGATGGCGGAGGCTGAATGAGCATCATCTGTGTCCTGAGGCGACCCCATCTCTCTCGCAGATGATGCCTGGCCAAAGCCTAAATCTAGCTTCTACCAGACAAGACAAGCCAGTTTAGAACGAGGAAACAGAGGTTTAAAAAAGAAAACACAAAGAAGGAAACAAAACATTGTGATGGAATTCACAACCAATTGTACATTTACAATTTCAATCTGTAGTAGTTTGACCTTGACATTGGCATAATCTCTCTCCTGCTTTGATTACATATAGACGTAGATGCTGATAACATCATACTGATCACTGGTCTAACTTTCTCTTTATTCTGACTAGCTTAAGACCTTTCATTGTGACCTTCTATTTCGCTACTTTGTGTTTTTACGTTCATTTCTTCCTTTTCCTACACTCTTCATTCCCTGTTAGGTTGACCCTCAGTAAAACTCTCGCTGTCTTACTATTGAACTTTGGTCTTTTCTCTAATCTTTTTTTTCCATTAGCATCTGAAAGGTACATATTTCTCGGTCAGTCTGAATGTCGTGTTTCTTCTGATATTGATATTGAGCTGGAGAACATCAGAAGCCAGAGGTCTGCATGAATACTGATCATGTCATGAGCTGACACTATACTGACAGAATAAAATCTTCCAGTGAGTCAAGGGAAGGACTTTCCGCTCTGTTCAGTTCTAGAAATGGATTTGTGTGTAATTTACATCCACAGGAAGTGGAAATTACAATTCCTCATCTTTTTTAGAACATCAACTACTAAATCGACTGTTCGACACAGGCTATGGCATATAATTAATTTGACATATAAATGTTTCTTAAATGTCTTTGCCGAGCTTGATCAAAAGGATTAAAGCAATCGAGTTTTGTCTGGTAAAGGTCAAAGTCATTTTTTTTGATTTAGCATATTTTTTAGATGAATTAGAAAAATGTTCCATTTTCCCGCCATTTATCACCAATAGACTTCATCTTCGATAAGACAGATGACATTTTTGAACAAAAATGATTTTTTTTTTCAAGCTTTTACAATGCAGTCTGGAATATTTGTCTCCTATTAAAAATAATTAATTGCAACTACAGCCTTGGGTTTAGTGAGTGCAATAGAAGTGAATTAGCAGTTTGATTTTAATAGATGAACTTACAGACATAAAGATGCGTCAGTAATTCCAATGGGAATAGGTAAAAAATTTAAAACATTGATTATTTTTTATAGCGCCAGTAACTGTATTTAAGCTAATATATATTCATTTTTTAAGCCCTTTTTTTTCAAATTTTAGATGCTAAAAAACTTGGTGGGTGAGCTTATACAGTAATCGCCGATTTCAAATATGCACTTAAATATATATTTTTAAACACATTTATTTGTTCAAACCCAATGAACAAACAAAAAAAAATCCCGCACAAAGAAAAACAGACTTAAAGTACAAGAACCAATTACGCAGCGCAACACAAAGGAACAGAATAATTAAAAATGTATTCCAATTAATCACGACACCTGAAGTCAAAATCTGATTGGCTAGAAACTTGCCTGTATAAAAGTACCATGAAAGTGGGACCTCCAAACCCTTGGGAAAGTGGGACAACCTTGTCAGGACAGGCTACGAGTGTTTTTTATATTGATATAGTGAATATCTGATGACGTTGACCGTCAGTATTAGTAGAGTGATGCATTTGGTCAAGAGTCCAGTCCAGAAACAGCATCCGTCTAACAGCAGCTGCTTTACTCAATGAGTTGAGTCAGTGTTGCCAAAATACACAACGCCATATGATGCCCACCAACAGCAGTGATCGCATGAAAATCCAATACTATTACTCTTAAATAGAAGCTGTGAATTTACATAAGCAGTCTGACTTCTGTATTTAACAGCAAATGGGACTTCCAGTTCCGTCTGAGAGTCTGGAAAACACCGAAGTCAAGGTTCTTTCACTCTCATGATTGTAGTGAATAGTATTGTAACCATAGTGACAGTCTCGAATTCAACAACTTTTGTAGAGCTCGAAATTGGTATCGCGATTGACAAAACGTCATGTGATAAACACGTCTGCTCATTGTGCATGTGTCATCGGTCAAATATTTCAACGGCAGCTTTGAATGCAGCGCAGCGACAAGAAAGATAATATGAGTCGGGGCAATGCAAGATGGAAGCAAATGGAGTGAAGCGACACAAAATTGTCAGTTGTAACATGCCACACGATCAAAACACAAAGCAGAGTCTAAATCTAGTAAATCTTTTGAATAACGCGGTTCTTCAAATACATGCACTTGAATATCCACTTTTGGCGTTGAATGAGTGAGATTTTGAAGCAGATGTTGAATTATTCAGATTTAGTTTTAATGATTCTAAGGCTTTGTCACTTTAATGCAAACTAGAAAAATAAACATTACAACGTCATTTCTGAATGAATGCAGAGGGTATTACTGCATTAAAATTATACATTGTAACATATTGTAACATAGTTCATCACTGATTTGTTTTCGTTCCAAGTTTCATGTTGACCATGGAGCATTTTCACGTAATTGTGTTCTGTCTAATTCTAAGACTGTTTTCGATGAAATTCGAATGAATGTTTTAGTGCTGAATTAAACTGCGGTGAAGTTCTCTGAACTTCTGTGCCGTGCGAACCAAAGCATTACGCAAAGAAAATATTTCTTTCTTTGAGAGGAACAAAAAGAATATGTCAAAACAAAGTGGAAATGATCGCCCCGATGTGACATTTCAACAATGTTTTGCATTTAATTAATTTATAGCGGCCAATTTCTTTGACCAATTTGGAGATAAGAAAACTTAATTACCTGTCAGGACGAAGGGGTGAGTCATCTTTCCGCATTAGTAAAACACCCACTGGAACATGGAGATGGAGCCTGAGATGATTCAAGTAATGTGATACTGTTTGAGTTTGAATTATTGAATATAGAGACAAGTTATACAAATATAAAAGGCTATAATACACACCAGATGAACTGTAAACATATACAGTGTTCTTTCTTAATATGAGAATTATCCCTGTGTCTCATGTTTAGATATATAAAGATTCCTAAATTGGCAAATATTAATAGACATCTAAAATACTCACATATGACATTTCTATACTGTAAATAAAAACTTGAATTTGAACTTGAGCTATGAAATCCTAGATTTGCAATCATATCATCCAGATGGAAGATTGTAAGGACACAGAATTGGGGAAAAATGTATGGCTTTAATAAATGAATTGGTAGTTTTGCTTTTTTTTTTTAGAGCACAAAATTGCATATTAGTTCTAAATATGATTTGTATTTTGGTTTGTATCTAGCATATAATTAAACTTTGAGCGGGAAATCCTCATTATGTAATGTTTGTTTTCAAAAGATTATTTGAAGCATTTCCAGACAGAGTGAAATCCTAGTGATATTTTTAAAACCAATTTTTTTTTAATCCTTGACCTAAGAAATCTCAATAATCTTTTGAAACGCTTTAGCGCTGGTTCATACTTCAACAAAACAGAACTTTTCAGCTCACTTCTAAACGAAGAGCTGAATCCATTTTCAAGGCGGCTTTTGTGTGCCTTTAAAAGACAGAGTAGTTGATAAAAACCATAAATGAAAAACCCAAGCCTGGACACATCGATTCTCTTTTATCCCAACAAAGTGCTAAAACTCTTTCCTTCAATCTGTACTTCTCTTTCGTAATCTCTCTATTAAGTCAGAGACTCACACGCACAAGAACTGACCTTTAAGCATCTCATCGGACGAGGCTGTAAAATTACAAGTGACAATAATTAATACGCATATTATTAATGCTGGTGGGGTTGTAAGTGTGTGTGTGTGTGTTGTGACCCATAACGTTGGATGAAAAAAGACCTCATTTAGAGAATTAAGAGAAAGAGAGGACATTACTTTGGGACACGGGCTGTGATTTACGCCACATCCTCATTAGAGCAACCGTGTGAAGGGTCCGGCCCAGACCACCCTCTCCTGCGACAGGCTGGAACCATTAAAGTCCATTAAGGGAGTGACCAACGCCCCAACTGCTGCTCTTCTTTTCCGTCAGCCTTTTCTTCAAAAGAAACGAAGAGCATGTTCTACCATTCATCATCCACGCCGGATGCTAATGTTTTAACCAAGGCTGCTCAGTATCCAGAAAAAGCACTCAGCGGTCACATTTATTCTAAATGCCATTTGTTTGGTTGTGACATAATTATAAAAGCAAGTTGGTTTAATGTGTGTTTAACCAACCATTTCGTCTGAGTAATGATCTTTGTTCGTTGAATAATGTAGTGTTCTTCAAGGAAAGGTTGTTCAAATCACGACTCCCTTGGCTGAAATCTGGACGTTGTGTGTCTGTGTGAAAGTCATGTCTGACAAACATGTCCAGTCGTGCCGGTGAGGCAGACAGTACTCGGCGGAGTAATGATAGAGTATCATATTTGCTGATCTCTTGAGCCTGCTGGGCTGAGAACTGGCTCTTCTGCGCTGAATGGACCGGCGGTTATACCTTCTCCCTTCATTGTTGGCAGCACTAGAGGTGACACAGGACAAGTCCGGCTAACTGTATTCCTAAGATAAGAGTGCAGACAATCTGACCAGCATTTCAACACCTTATCTCCGCCAGAAATGGCTGGAGCTCGACGACATGCAAACCCTATCTGACAGAGCCGACACAAACAATGGCGGCGCTTCTGTGGCGTGCGACGAGGTTGATGATGAGGCCCGGATGTCATCACTCAGATATACAAGCATAGGAACCGTACAGAGAAGCTTTTTCAGTGTTTTATTTAAAATTTCACATTAGCATTTTTTACGTATACAAACTATAGAATGGCAGCTGTAACTTATAGTAAAATAAATCCATGCGCATTTTGAAAAGCATTGATTACTTGTTGTGGTCTTCAAAATAAACGTCTAGTTTAGAAAAAGTTTTGATTTGAAAAAGAGCCGAAGCAATAGGAAAAAATAATGAAATGGCCGCACCTGATTTGCTAACTTTTTACTGTAGTTTGCTGTCACAATTATTAAATCTATTACAGTATTTACTAATTGTGACATTAATAAAAAAAGGTGCAACTTTCCCGCTGTGGGACCAATAAAGGTAGTTTTAATTTTCAATTGTAGCAGTGGGATCAGCAGCACCCCCTAGCACGAGGCAGGAGAACTGCACGTTTCACATAGCGATGTGTAGTAGGCATTTTAGAAACACGCATAGAAATTTACTTTTTAAATGACACATTTAAAATAGGTACGTAACTAACAGCAGTATGTTTTTGCGATCTATGGCTTCTGCCTCTACCCATGTCTCTTGAAAGATACACGTGGCTAAACTAGGGATTTTGAAATGAAAAAAAAAAGTTAATTGGACCAACCTTGTTCAAATCACTGAATAAATATAATCTATTAATTAATAAAATGTTCTCCGTTTTATGTTCTTTCAATATATCGACACTTCCCCCTGACCACACGTCACTGCAGCACTTGCTTTGTTCTTCGCAGACTTAAATAGCATTTATTCTGAGTGTTTCTTTGTGTGCGGTTAACTGTAAAATAATAGGGTCTCCCTGTGTTGTTTGCACTGCGGATCTTCCTTCTAATTCACATGGAAGTCGATGTAAGACGGCCCTGTCGGAAAATCAAGGTGGCTTAGCAACACTTTCCATGTTTTTGTGCTTCACACTGGCGTAACCTCGTTCTATGCGCTTAAGGACTGCTTCATCATGCCATCTTGTAGAAAAAGCGCATTAGCTGACGGCCATGACTTCATTCACCGTTCCATATGTTCGACACAAGAGGCCCTGAAATGGATATAATTCCCACCTAATCTGGTGTTTCACCATCTGTAAATCCTCACACATCCTCGCGTCTTCTAATTGGTCGATCTGGGCGGGTTCATTTGTACGCGTATAAATAGCATCAGCTAGATGTCATACGTTTGAAAATGCCACCACGCGCCCACACACTCGGCTGCCGACAGATGAGAGTGGATCAGTCTGGAGGAATCATAGCTCAACTTTCTCATCACCTCTGACATGCATTCAGAGGCTAAACGCTAGCCCGAGGCGCGACTCTAAATATAAACATTATAGCCAACTGTCAACACAGACAGGCTGGTGGTAGAGGAGGTCTTCTGGACGGCCAGCTTCCTTTTGCTGAGGGAAAGAAAGGTGCAGTTTGTTTGGACGGTGTCGGTCTATTTTAGGAGCAAGCTAATGCTAACTGTTCGTTCGAGATTCATAAGTTAGCATCTCCTGCAATGCTGACTTAAACAAAAGTCGCACGAGTCTGAGAAATTGTTCAGCCAGTGATGTAAACTACTTGAGTAAATTGACTTTGTTGCTCGAGTAACTACTTGACTAAAAGTGAATTTGACTACTTTGTACCGAGTATTAAAAACATCAGCATCTTTTACTCTCTACTTGACTACATTTTTGATTGAGTAGACGTGTTTATTTTATTGTTAATTTTTTGGCCGGACGAGGTGATATTGCCATCTGCAGGATGCTGAAGGTACTGAATGCTAAATCACGTGATTTTGAATTTGGGGTTGCACTTTTTTGCACGTTTGAGTTCGACTGAGACAGGCTTTTAGTTCCTTTTTATATTGTATATTTTGTTTTGTTTCCTTTTTGAAACGTTGTGTTGTTACATTTCATTTCCATATTTGGAAATAAAACTTCATAAACAAAGCGTTTCTTGCTTTTCATATTTCTTGTTGGTATTTTTTTTTTCCTAGTATGAGAAAAATACTTAAGTTCTTTTAAAATTGGATACTTTATGACTTTAACTCAAGTCTTCTAGGAATTGGTGACTTGTACCTTGTAATGGAGTAATTTTTCCAGTAAGGTATCCGTTCTTTTACTCAAGTACTCTTTACGCCTCTGGGTTCAGTCAGTTGAAGAGTTTAGTGGTGTGAAGACAATATTGTCTAAGTTTAATTTCAAAAGTCCTCAAGACCGTTCTCTGAGATCCTCAACTGTAAGTGTTCTGTGACTCGAAAGCTTGGTGCATTTAGCAAACAGACATGTGGTATCAAACACAATATTTGTAAAAAGAATTTCCATAATCCTCCGAGATATGTCGCAGTCCGCAGATCTTGGCAGGCCTAGCAATCATCTGTTCTGAAAGTCATGGAGGATGATGTGCTCGAGCTGGAAGAACTAGGTCATGTGTCCATTTGGTTTCATTATGAATGGTTGTGATTATAAATATCTATGTGCCAGAGGTGAGCGCCACAGCTGTACGCTTGTGCAGACTGGAGGAATTCATCCAGGAGCCCAAAATAAAGCCAAAGGACAAATGCAAAACCTGAAAAGTGTTTGTAAAATTGCACATTTATAATACGAATTTAGCCTTTTGAGTGGCACCACTGTGATTTGTAGCCATTGTGAACAGAGTTGCACAATTTCAGTATTTTTTGGTTTCCTGCTGGAATCATAGTCAAACCTATTGAATTCAACGTCAATGTGGGATTAATAAGAGCTCTTATTTATTATATACTTGTACTTACACGTCTTGCATTGAGTTTTTCTTTTTCCTCCATGTTCTTTTTTTCCCCTCCCAAAATACATAAAAAATAAATGTGAGCATGATCATCCAAAGACCAAAAATGGTCTCCATCTTCCATTTGGTCCACTTCAAGCATACAAACCTTTGAAAGAAACCAGCCTGAAGCATCATTTCTTTTGTAGCATGTTAAAAAAAATTTTTTTTATTTTAATGAACAGTTTTCCACACAATTCACATCTTTATACTGCACTATAATAATATATTAATATTACATTTTATTTATATAGCACTTTTGCACATTTGCAAGCAAATCTTAGAGTGCTACAAAAATTGATTAATAAAAATGAATAAAAGATTCCATAAACTATGGTGCATTAGTTAATTATTGCAGAACAAATAATTTCATTCTTTATTGTCTTGTTGATAATGTTTTGTATTTCAGTGGATTGTATTTTTTTCCATCTATATGGGCAAATTTCCAATTATGGAGCAAAGAATGGAGCAAATCGACAGACTTTCAACACATTTTAAAGAAAGCAGTCGAAAGAATTCAATAGCAGTGCATCGTATCGTCTTTTGGAGAATAAAAGAAAAACTATTTTTTCATGAGACTTATGCTGAGATGGACTATCTAATGAAAATGTCCTACTTTATGTGAACAAATTGCCTGTCCTACTTGAATGATAAAGACTAAGTTGATTGTATGAGTGGGCCGCCAATGACCACCATCAGAACGTGTAGAGCAGAATCCGTTTGATGGCTTTCTATTATTAACTTGTGAGATTTCTAGTACAAACTTGTCGATTTCCAAACTGAAAGTGTCAATTTCCTGTCCAACTTGACGTTTTGTTGGTAACACCCTGTGAAAAATACCAAGTGATTATAGTCTACGGTAATAATCTATATAACAATAAGCATCTTTTGAACAAAGAATGGTGGTCGAAACAAAGAGCTGACAATCGTTCCACCATACTGGCCCCTTTCTAGCTTTGGCTTCTTATATAAAGGCTGATGAAGTGACTGCGACTGCCATGGGATTCTCTTTTAAATGCCTTGTGCACATGGATGCCTGTGATTTTTGGCCTTGTTTCAGATGTGGCTTCTCCACCGTCTGCAGACATGCTTGTGCTCAAGCCTCAGATGCTATAGATTGCGTTTGAGGAGCTGGCTGCTCATTAAAAACCCTCGTTCATAGTTAAAACACCTCATCTACGCTCACAGCCTAGAGGTGGGCAAAAGCAACCGATCCGCGTCACTCCTAGAAGCCCATATGCTGAGAAACGGGCCGCTTTTGACAGTGCAGTTCCTCCCAGAGCCTATAGGTGTCAGTGTTTAATATATCAGCCTGATCTGGCAGCGGTGATGAATGTGGCAAACATTCATGGCTCTGCACAGTTCAAGCCATTATCATCCATGGCAGAGGCCTGACGGGGTCTAAATCCTAATTATCTGTCTGTGAAAGGAAGCCGTTCTCACGCGGCAATCACCCCTCCTCTTGTGTGTCAATCACCACCACTCTTTTTTAAGCCCAAATACGGGTGCTACAGCATGTCAAGTAGCTGCGCTCTTTAAATGCCTCGGCTCCACAGCCATAATGTCGTCTCGTTTCATTATCAGCTTTAATAACACCAAGGTAGATGGCTACAGAGCTTCTTCAGGACTGTTTTTCAAGTGCGGTCGTCTTTTCAAAGATCCTTTTGATATTTCCATCCCTGACTAGAGACAAATAATGTCAAACATTAATGCCAACGTTATCTTTTTGTATATGAACAAACGACTACACATTAATTGCCGTTGGATTACGAGAATTTGTGTAAATTAGAATCGTCTCTGTCTTTTTGTTTTATTCAATTGTTGAATTGTTCACTCACCTGTGTAATGGAAGCCAATGGTGCATTTATGGACTGGTTTGGGTGCGCAACCTGAATGCGGAGGCGCGCACACACACACACAGACACAGACGCACACCACAATTCTCTTTTCTCCACTGCAAGGTGCATTGGATTATAAAGCGTGCTATCGATAAATCTCATCTATTTCCACACCTAAGGCAGCTGATAATACGTTGCATGAAGCAAAAAACAATTCACAACTCTCAGTATTGCTCCATTGTAACTCAAAAACAAAACAAAAATAAAGCTGAAAGCAGCAATTTTATTAATCAAATTAAATGTACCATATTTATTCAAAAAAATATTCAACCGGCCATCTGCATCTAATGGAATTATCTATAAAAAACACAATATCGAATTTTATTTTATTGAATATTCTATTTTATTTATTATTTTATTATATTATATGTAAAATAATATAATATGATATAATATATGTGATATTGAATAGAATAACTATAAATATCTGCTTGCACCGACAGCAGGCTACTATTGGAGACAGGCGTTTATTTGTTCACGACGAGTTCACACAAGGTGTTTATTAGAGACGGGCGTCTAAAAAAGACAGGCAACTAATAGAAGATATACGGTATAAAAAAATCTACAGACAGTTATGGTAGACCCTATAATTTAATATATTCCTGGAAAGTTCTTCTTTCTTAGCTTGTTCAAAAACCCCAAATCCTGAAAGAAAGAAGCCCACCAGCTAGTGGCCTTCAATTAAAACGAAACTTAAATTTGTCTGATTTGGCGTCCGACAAATTTTCTATAATATGTTATTACCAAACGGACGCAACACTAGTATCAAGACGGTGAATGCTATTTCATTGTTTTTTTTAGCAAAGAAGAGAGGAAAATGACACGTTTTTGTTCTTCGCTGGTGAGGTTGTTGTGGGCAACCTTGCGACTCTCAGAAACATTAAAGGGCGAACGGAGTTGAGCTATCAGAGGAGCCAGTGAAAGAGATCAGTGGGCCAGCACATCTGTGTGATGCTGCTGAGCACTAATGATGTTTTCTCAGTCCAAAGACTGCTCTCATCTTGTCCGCTCTAATGGGCTACCCATGATTATCAGGGTACAGGAACGGCAGTGAGTCATGTACTATTAAGGCCGTGTGCGGCAAAAGTCAACTGGAACCAACAATCAGCCCTTGTTTTATCAGATTCATGCATTTAGACACGTCACATGGCTTCCTGTGTGCCCAAGCAAATCGTTCGCAGCATGATCGTCAGTCAGGTTTGTTTGAGAAGAACTACGAGCGGAAAAAAAACAGACAATAAAGTGTAATGTGAGGCGATAGGTATTGATCCTTGTCCTTTTGATCTGAAGAATGCATATTTAATCTCATTTCAAGCTTTCACCGAAGCGCAGTGAAGCGCATGGCCTCATGCATGCAGGGTGGCAACAATGGCATTGTGATGAATGGCCATGTTAACAAGCCAGGAAGATTCTCGGGGGGAATATGAATCATTTTTAACAGATTTGGATCAGGTACCTCTGAAAGTGGCAAGTGTCCAGGATGAGTAAACTCCGCTCGCTTAACCTTGATGAATGGCAATTTGCATTTACATGTTGAGAGAAGACACCTGATTTTAAAGTAAAGCCTGTATGAACTGTATTGTTTGGCCACTTTCAATGTTTTATCCAAAAATCTCCATCGTTTTCTTTCCTTTGATCAATTTTGTTCTGTATTTCGTGAGCATGACTGGTTTTTCTCAGGACTCAAAGCTTGAATGAAGGTTTGGAGATGGTTGTGCTTGTCTAACGCTGGTGTGTTTGTTTAAGCTTGTTTTTCTTTTCAAAGTCATTAAGATCCCATTTTTCTTACTTTCACAGAAAACCACCTGTTTTAATCCCCAAATGGCGTCTAATTAACTCTAGTTCTTTCCTTCTTGACATAAAAAGCCTTTTTAAACCAGTGATTCAAACAAGCACTTCAGCCTTTTAGTGGCACTGTAACAAATATGAAAGGATCTTAGAAACTCAATGGTTTAAGTAGCAATACACTACTGTAGTATATGACAGAAATTTGACACTAATATGTTACTTATAATTGATATTAACTTTAGTGCTATAAACTTCAAGCCTATTTGAAAGGATTAGCCTGAGGTGACAGTAGCCAAGTAGATTTTTGTAGAATAGGTATATAGGTATCAGTATATTTTTTACTAAATGTTGCCAATCAATAGCTTTTCTCAATTTTTTATAACTTATGTTTTCAAATAAATTAAGTTCATTCTAATGTACAATATCCTTCAAAACTTTCTATGCAAACTGGTGTTTGAATGACTATTCTAACTTTCTTACTCTACCTTTGATCCTCATCCTAAAATATCTGTGAATTTCTCTTTTTTTGTCACGCTGAATTGAGTGAGAACAAACCGAATTGCAGAAAATGAGGATGGAAGAACAAACATTTCAGGGGCAAAGATAACTAGTCAAACTTCACAAACCAGAATAAAGTGCATGACTGAGGTAAAGTCTTGTAGAGAATATGCTGGAGTTAAAAATAAATAAATAAAATAAACAAAACAGAAATTTTTACCGAAAAAGTAAATATTGTCTAGACTTGACTGTCTTCGACTTGACTTGACTTACAATGACAAACTCTGAGCAAGCCCAAATACGCCGATAAACTGACAAGAGCCAAAGAAAACATTAGGATTAATAGCAAAGCTGGTGAAGAAAGAAACAACTGGATTCAGATTTAACAATACAGAGAATGAAAAAAAGGAAATTCTACTTAAAAAGGAGTTCTTCTTACACTCTTTTACGCAAGAACAAACTTAAAGGCCAAAAAACTGCGAGAGAAGATAGAGCGAAACTGACTGAAAACTGTCTTTCATGATAAAGTAGTTGCGTTCTGTGTTTAAAAACATATTTGACTACAATATTTGCCCATGTCTTGTGTTGAATAAGATGTAGTTCTGCAGATATTGAAGAGATATTCACATAAGGACCAAATCTCCATCATCTGTTTTATTCAAGACCTTTGACATGCTTTCCTCTCTGTGATAATTAACCTTTTATTGACTTTTTCTTAAGTTTTAAACTCCAGCTTTATGTCTTGACATTTAAAAGACAAACAGCGTCATTGCACAGTGTTTTCTGAAGCTACGTACAAGCAGCGGTGGCTTATTCCTAAGTCTTCCTAGCCTTTTGTTAACCCTCCAGAGTCTAATAGAAAAGGCCCTGTAATGACCGATTTCAGTGATGAATCGCCTCCAGATGCTGTTATGGGCAGAAGATGGTCTTGTTGTAGACACTTAAGTGTGTTTTTCGAACCAAAATGTGCTGATTTACACCGTTTTGCAACCTGAACTCAGGCAAAAAACTAACTAGATCTCGCTTTTCTGTTTCTCAGCCGTATTTTTCTCGGATCTATCATTCGAATCACAACTTGCTTTTTATACTCAAAGGTTGATTGTGTGTTGATCACAATGTCTACGAAATGACTATTTAATCAACCAGCAGAATTAATCGCATTACCCAACGTCTAAATAGAGACAACTATCAGCGCCGAATTATTGCTTGTGAGCCGACGTGCCAGACTGTGCACTGATGCATTGTGGGGGATAATTTGCATTTGTTTTTCTCAGGGATGGTTTTTTTTATGTACCTGTGGATGGAAGCCAAATGATGATGTTAAGGTGTGAAGGTCTAGTAGTCATGCAGATATTAGCTGACGTCCCGGGGGCTGCGCCGCACGCTATTGTTTACTAGGTCTTCGGGGGGCTTGTGCGGGCAACAAATTAGCTTGTGATAGCTCGCTTTAACCAGTTCACCAGTTGGCTTCCAGACATTGAGAACGCCTCATTGCTTTTCAAATTGTTGAGCCAATAAGGCATAAAATGAAAGGGTTGTGTTTGATGAAGTCACTGTACGATGCAGAGGCAGAAATTTCAGTAATTTGGTTGCTTTACAGAAAGTCATTGACTCACGACTGCATTTCGTAAGTGGATCTGATCATATGATTGTTGTTTTGAATTACCATATTCTGCTATGAGTAACAATATAGCAATTTTAAAGTTGTGTTATGTCCACACATTTTCAGTACTTTATTTACATATTCTAGTCATTGTATTTTTCCTATTTATTTTATCTTTGAATCTCTACCATTATTGTTTCCTATGATTACATTACAGCATACAAAACAAAAAAGGCAAAGACATGGCGGTGAAGTTCGCTCTACTGTACCATTCTAATAATAATGGTAAAAAAAAAACGTTCTGACCATAAATTTCAAATCCGAAGCGCCGAAGCTCTCTGCCAGCTTTAAATGAAAAAGAATGACTTGCTGTCAGTTTCTCGCTCTCGCCACGCTCGGCGTGAGCGCACAATGAGTAGCGTGAGTGGTGATGCGCTAGGAGGCAAAACCTGACGGGCAGCACTCTCGCCGTCGATGAGAACCGGTTGTGCAAATGGCACCACGTGTTCTGTAAGAGTCGCACAAGAGTGAACTCAACAGCGTTTGATTCACAGAGACTATGATACTTGATCGCGGCATCACGGCGAGCTTTAGCGTTTGAGAAGTCTTCCGCTGTGCCTCTTCCAAGAGTAAGGTTGATTCCATTCATTCCCAGGAAGGTTGAATATCTTGATGCGGATATTGTGCGGATTCCAGGACACCCCGAGCTCTAACTGTCTACTTCCCTGCCTGGCTCTTTGTTGTTTGGGTTATTTTGGTGCCCGCACAAAACCCGTGCCATATGGACGTGCCATAGAGATGTTGCTGGTTCGAATCCTGCTTTGGCTGGTTTTGGAGCATCTGAAATTGGGGTGCTTATATTTGCATAAATCTGGTATATAATGTGACTGTTTTGGTCCAGTAGTATGGGAGTGAACTTGTGTCCAAAAGGCTGCCCACTGCTCCTGGTATGCATGTGTGTGTTAAAATTCATAGCTCAATTTTGATACTGTCCCTAGTGGCCATTTTTACAAACTCACTCTAATAAACATTAAAGATTTGAAGTAAGGACACAGAATATCTCGTCTAACCTGTACAGCATATACAGTACCAATCATATACGTGTGTGTGTGTGTGTGAATGCTGTTCTCACAATTAGAAGAGGTGTCTGACATAAGCAGATTACCTGTAAGCAGCACACATCACACTATCTCAGGTATGCTAATTCAGGCGTTTAATTGACTCCGCTCCTTTCTGATGTAAACAAACAACAATGGAAAAATAAATCAACTCGGGTCTTTCGCACCATAACAGCTGTGAAAGCTGTGGAAGGGTTGAAGTGATTTTGCAAGAGAGGATTTGCATCCGTTTTAAAGCCGTCAGTTTTAGCGTCTAACGCATTTAGTCCTGTGGGAAGGCTATTTGAATATCGTAGTCTCACACGGAAGCAAATATTTATAGTCGGCCGTCTTTTCTCGCCCAGCACCCACAGGCGGCTAAAGCAAGTGTGAAACGTCATCGCTAATGTTCCAAGGTAAGACAGAAGCCAAAGCTCAGCGTTCTCCATTTCAATAGCAAATTAGGCTTTTTTTCATTTCCTCTGTTTTTCCTACGGTATTTTTGTTCCATGGCTCCTCTGGGATTCATTAATGCACAATACAGGTTCTCCATCAAATGCTTCACAATCCCGCCTGACAAGTGAATAGCCCTCGGTTCCCTCATCTCCAGCTTCTTTTCTTTTATCCGCCCTGTAATCCTTGACTCTTCATTTCTTTGACTTGAATTTGTTTTATTCTTTTATTACCTCCCTCTCTTGTTTTATCACCCACCATCTCATTTAGCTGATTGCCTTCCGCTCAGGCTTTCTCGCAGCACTTTCTCTCAGGTGAGCTGGAACAGGTTCCTGATTTATTTTTAACCGAGGTTTGTGCTAAGGAGAAAGCCACATTCGCTTGCATCTCTCGCAATATTTAGTTTAGGAGATTTGCCGTAAGGGAAGGGATGCGGCGCAGTCCAAATATATTATGACAAATTTATAGAGATGAGAGAGATTATTCAAAATAGATGATAATTTTAGCCGTCACCCAACTGTGCTGTAGAAATCCTTTCTTTTTCTTCAGCTTCAGGTGAGTTTATCTCCTTGGGAACGGGGAAATGTGTCTGAGAATGCTGTTGTAAAGGAGTTAAGGATGTTAAATGACTAGACTGGATCTCGGCCATCATCCTAAAGCATCATTGTGGAATAGAAATAAAAATTTTATCAATAACAGTTTCCCACTGTGAAGAAGTGACTTATTCTGGAATGTTATCAGAAGTAACACAATGATGAAACACATTATCAATGAAGTTGTTTAATATGGTGGTATTTTCCACCAATTATGATTTTTTTTAGATAAGCTATGGACACCGTTTATTTAATACCATTGATAAAGAAGAAACATAAAATAATAAGAGCAGTATGAAAGAGATAAAAGTACGTTTATTTTCAATATTGCATGGATTACACATCAAAATATATACAGAGAAGCAGACAACACACCATGTGCCTGAGTTAAGCACATTCAGTTTTAATGTCCTCATATTGCATGAAATAACACATCTGAAAAGGAAGGAGAATAAAAAGCAGGCCGGGGTTGGCTTTGGCCCAGATGGGCCATGAAAGGCTGATGTTCAGAGAGTATTTTAGTCTTCATGCTGCAGACCAGTTTGTTCATTCCCACTCAGTGTTCTGAAAAGAATGAAATTTGAGTCTTACACTCAGAACTTCCTTTCAGCCTCAACCAGCTGAAAATTCCACCACTATTTTACAATACAACTACTAGCTCTAACATTTCATTATTCCTAATGCGGACGGCGTGTATTCTCAAAGATGAACCTTTAATTCAAGATTCGAGGGTTAATTTGTTTGATCTTCAGCTCGACCAACTTTACAGCCTCACTGTGCTTTATCCATCACTGAGATCGACTCGACTCGCATGTTCCGTCGCAGTTAACTGCTGTTCTGTTGAAGTGCTAATTTTGTCTAAACCAGGATAATTAAACACCAGTTATTTTGAGATTAGATACACGCTTGATTAGGATTTAATCTGGAACCCTGTTTTATAACACTCTTGTCCTTATTTGAGTTGTGTTGTGATTTGAATTTAAATAGACGGATTTGGTTGCCAAGAATATTTACGTGTAAGCACCTTTTTTGTTGTGATAAAAATATGTTTTTATGTAAAGCTCTACTGTGTTAATCTATGCATAAAGGTACTGTAAATGAATACTTCCGGCCCTCGTTGTGTTGGAAAGTGTGATGCCCTGAATTACAAACGGCTTTAATAACCTCCCTGAGACTTTACCACAGTTCTTCATCGCCTGGCACTGCGGCGACTACAGATTCTCATATGTTGCCAGACTTTTATGCACAATTAATGGGCTTCGACTCCTGTGCAGAGGAAGGTCAGCATTACTCATACAGGCTAATAGCTACAGTACATGATATTTTACATGAATATGAACATTTCCGAGAAAAATCACCCCATTATGGGAAATATTCACAATGCTGAAATGCTCCCAGACCACAGATCAATATCAGCAGGGAAACAGATCATTTAGCTACTTTTTGGTCTCATAATTATCAATCCCCACTTAAAACCACCTTTTTCACCTCTTAAACAAATACGACACATCTGGAGCAGAGCTATAAAATCAGTCAGGTATATATTACACTGATTATAATGGCAGTATAGAATGGCTTTATTTGAGCTATGATCACCATTTTGTATTATAAAGCTATATATATATATATATTTAAATATGCACGCAGGTCATTTTATGCCCCAAAGGCAGACATTTTCCCACACATCTTTAAAAAGATTAAAACTAACACAAAGACCTTCCGACCGAACATTGTAGTAAAGCACATCCCCCGCTTCTCTCCTTTACCTCGGAATCCTCCTCCTCAGAGCTGCTCATCGCTGTTTTTCAGGTGATTCCAGGACGTTTCCCTGTAGAGCTGCATATGTCAGGTTTACGTGTGCTTTGCTGTGTAACAGTAACGCTGAGAAACGGAGGGAAAAAAAGAAGTCAATCACTCTCTATCGCTCGGCTTGGTTTGCAGAGGCCTGATTGAAACTAGGCGCTGTCCGTGGTGCTGAAATAAAAATGTCCTGCATTTCATGCCTCAGGTTGCGGGAAAAAAACATCTTATTTTTGGTTTCAGCATCGCTGACAATGCACATCCCTCCCCCTTCCTGCGTTTAGCTGCTTTTCTACTGGTTGGTACCAGGGGCTCAGTTACCATATAAATTAATAATTGTGTACATGGAAAATTAATAGCTAATTAAGTCTCTGTCAGCGTGATGATCTCACACAGAGTGGCTCACTGGTATAAGGTCTTACGGAGAATACATGGCTCGGTTTAGCGAGATGGAGGTGTGATCTGAACAGGGCGAAAAGCAGGAAATGAGATCAGGATGAGTGTTTAAGGTAAGGCCTCTAGGTAGTGCCATAAATAAATTAAATCTTTAATACGGAACCGCCTGCTTCACACCGTGACATTTACTTGTTGTCTAGAGCTTGGTGTAATAATTGTTCATTTAAATCTGATTAAGCAAATCAATAATGTACCGTGCAGCCACATAAACAGTCAATAGACAGGTTGAGCAATGGGTTGAGACGCACCCGGTGTGCGGAAGTGAGTTATCTCTGATTTATGGATTTTTAACCCTCTGGCTTTAGTCTTTATGATTTTTTTTTTCTCTTTTACTCTTGAGCCAGCCACTCATCAGCCATTTTTACAACCATCACGTTTGCTTTACTTTCATAACCTAAAGCAATATGGGTTCCAGGCCACAAGCTCTTTATTATTTAGGTTGTTTTCTTTCAAAATTAGTTGTTTACCGCAGAGGCTCCTGTCGAGCTGGTGAAACTCAAGATACATGGCGACACAGAGATTGATAGGGCTGTGGATAGGGAAAGCTAGTAAATGGAATACATGTCAACGTACAGTAAACACCCACACATACAGCCCGAAGCCAAACCCCAGCGGTTCTCCTGCTTTGAACTTATGAAGTTGAAATTTTATCATACCACATAAAGTTCATGGTTTCTATTTTCAGTGTCCCCAGGCTTTCTTTGGAATGGAAAGCTGTGGCTTTGTCACTTCAAGTGGAGGCTGTAGATATTGACAACTCGATTTGCTTGCAACTATTTATCACGGACCATCCGTCATGGCCTGCTAAATTTGTCGATGGCATAGATTTCAAAGAAGTCGACACGGAGAATGTTTGCAGGGACGTTTTATTCTTTCGTTTACAGGTCATTAGTTGTCTTAGTGGTCATGACAGACAGATTTTACAGCATCTGTTTTATGGAAAAAGCAATTTCTTCTTGTAATAATTGAAAGAATAGCCGTCAACTTTTTAAAAACATCTTTATTGTGACAAAAAGGAGATTTGCTTTGCAAAAAAATGTGAAAGTTTTGTTCAACTGGGCTATATTCATCTTCTCAAATAACATTCAGTAATTATTGCAAAACAATGACAAATGCTTCTGTAATGGTCCTAATCAACTAATAAAAGTTACAATATCTTCTGTGTATATGCACGCACCACTGTCTCTTGCTTCTAAGTTTTACTATTTTTGTTAGCTGTACTTTAAAAACCATTATTCCGCTTCCATGAGCTCAAAGACCTCTCAGATAGTTGTTTACTAGCACTTGTAATTACCAGTTCGGCAAAAAAGAGACTAGATGTTCAGTCTGAGAAAAGGCCGCGCTATTGAGCTAATCACATCTGCGTGGATACCATACAACTAGTGGTAATTCTCAGAGCTGTTTAGCTGATTTACCAGAAGATATGAGGCTCTGTGGACAGACCTGGATTATAGACAGTGATGCAAATTGCATGGAGTATAAAAAAAATCTCTATTTGACTACGGCTTTGATTTTCGACTGACTTTTTGTTCTTTTTTTAAATCTGCTTTGGTCTACCATTTTGAAACATTGAGATGTTAATATTTATTTCTCTATTAGAAAATGAACAGTTTCTTGTTTTTCACATTTCCTGTTGTTTAAATTCAGTACAAGTACAATAACCAAGTTCTTTTAAAATTGGATACTTTGCGACTTTTACTCAAGTCGTCTTGGAATGGCTAACTTGCAATGGAACAATTCTTACAGTAAGTTATAGATATAAATCCCTATTCCAAGGTATCCACATTATATTGTTTGAGCTGTTGATAAACTATTATTTCATTAGATCTGCTGATATACATAAATATTCCACTGGCGCTACAGTGTTTCATTTCACATTCCATCTAAAAGTTGTGTTCTCCGTCTTTGAGGCGAGACGCATTCCGCTTCTCTCACACTGACCGGGGGTCTCACACTTATGCAATATTCATATCAGTATTAGCACATGAATAATGTATTGTTTTGTAGCATTCATCCTGTAAAACGGTAAACTTTCAATTGCCTTACGTGACCTTCTTCATTGTCTTTGCCGGCAAGGATGGACCGGGAGAATGTCGGCCTTATAATATATATAGGTCAGCATAAACGGCTTCCTAAGACTTCATTGAAATATTCCTACAATATTTAAATGCTAAATAACTTGAAACATACAATCTGTGTGTAACCATGCGCATAATGTTATATGGATAAATTCAATCTTAAAGTTCAAAAGAAACTCAACTGATTTTTCCAGCAATTCTCAAATCTGTCGAAAAAAATGACGTTAGCCACTAAGAGGTTTTAAAGATGCTAATGTCTTTATATTTACAAAGGATTATTGCCTGCTTTGTAACCTGATTGGCTGAAGTTCACGCACTTCCAGGAAGTGAAGTCATCAGCCTATATGTGGCAGATCTAAAGGTTTACTCTACATTGCAGGTCAATTATTGCCGGTAATTTAGACGGAACGCCATGGATCTGCTCTTCACGTGTGGTTATGTGCATTTGTACCGTCTTTCTGAATATCTCGGCGGAATTTGATGTGGAAAACAAATAGTGACACAAACAGCCGTATGCACCGCCAGACAAGAAATACAATCCAATAAATAAAACAGCAAAAGGCTGCTGAAATCCTGCTGCAACGGGACCTGTCGACTTTCAACTCGTGTCTGAGCAGCACAAAGCTTTTGCGGTTCGTTCCTTGAGACACAAGCACTAACACCTTACGTTTTCCCCAACTGTTTGCATGAATTAGTTATAATGCCGTCGAGCCGCTTCGCCGTTTCTAATGTTTACGCGATTTGATATGCTTTTCAGCACAGTTGTGAAGTTTATCTCACTTGAATGTAATTGCTGGTTAGAGGTTGAGCATATAGATTTTGAAGGATTAACTTCACTGCAAAGAACGTAAAGATAAGCGCAAGGTGATAGGTAATCCGCTCTTCGGAAGCGGTGTAAACCATTTTTGCCAAAGGACATCGCGAAGATGAAAAGCTTTCGGCTTTTTGAAAGTGTTTTTCATTTCCTATCCTTTCGCAATCACTCAATCACTTCCTCCGCGTTGATATCTGATAGACTAAGACATGCAAGTTTGTGAAAGGCTCGGAGAATGTTGGCAAAAATTCTCTCTCCGTCTTTGTGTGTTTTGAGAGCTGACCAAGTTTGCCGTCCATTGCTCTTGCCCCGTCTGTATATCATTCTGCCACGATGGCGGCCGAGGAGACTGACCTCACATCACACTGCTTGCCAAAGATAGAATCACTCACTCTTGCACATTTCTTTTGGCTTTCTGCATTTTAGTGTGATTACCTCTTGCTTTAAAAGCCAAACTGTCTTTTTATAACTTAGATCCATCTTTGTTTTTTCATAATTTGGGAAATTATGCAATTTCCCCACTTTGAGGCATTTTCATTCATACATTTTTTAAAACTTGCATTTGAGTGTTTTTGGTGGCGGTAATTCATAAATTTAAAATGTTCATCTGTTTACGATCACTTGTGCTGTGATGTTGCTGATTGATCGTTAACTCATTTACATTTGTCAATTTAAAAGGAAACACTGATGATTGCATGTGAGAGTTTTAACCAATCAGATGCTTCCAGAACCAATAGTGGTCCTGGATGTAAATTTTACTTAATTATTCCTTTTTTTAACAAACATTTTTCTTAAACTAATAAGATCGAAGACATCTGACAAGAGACGATCAAAGCAAAGTTGTCTCAATTACAAAACACATCTTTAGGGTTAAAATTATGAATGGATGAGAAAAGAAAATTAGTTATTTGATTTCTGAATGAAAACAAATTTTGCACTATAGATTTAGAAAATTGAACGTTTCTCCCACACAAAAAAAAATAATCACACACACTTTTACTCTCTCTCTTTCAGTTTCTATAACTCCATCTTTCAATCTCTGTACAGTATATATCTATCTCTTTATCTCTCTCTCACTCTTTCACATTTTTTGAGAACTTATTTTTTCGTATTATTGATAGTGTCTTTAAAAACACATGAAGTAGTATTGATATTAAAAGAGGTAGCAAGCATTTTTCAAAGCGCCGCTGGTTTTAAACCGTATTCTATAAGCGCTTGGTGTCAACTTTAATAAACTCTGAGCTCATTCACAGGAAGCACACAACCACTTCATGGTCGGCTGTGTAGATGTTACATCAGTACTTTGTAAATACTTGCAATCGCTAACCCTTCACATCTTTTTTACAAAGAAAAAAAAAGGTCTATTTTGTAACTTTAAAAAGTAGATGTTTGACGTGTGAAGCATGAAGCAATGCCTCTAAACAGCATTGCTCATTTGTTTTAAAGCTAAAGGCCTGACACATTCCCTGGGTGGGTTTCTCCGTCTGTCTTGTGTCAGGAGGCCAGTCGTAGTGTAGACATTTCATACAGAAAACAACAGCGATGTGTGTGTCACAACACAAACGGCTGGATATGTCACTGAGGCAGCTGTCACCAAACAGCGATTCAACGTCACCAGGAAAACTCTTCCCTCGTCACTTTTTTTCCGGGTGAGGTAGATTCAAAAGCCCTTGATTTGGATCTCAATTTTAATGCAGTTTAATGTGCTATCCCATATGAACACACACAATGTGTCAATGTGTCAATACTTTTTTTTATTATTTACATTTGATATGTATATATTTAATAATAAACATAATACATTTACATAATACATTTTTACTTTTATTGTATTTGTAATGCTTCTTGACTGTATATATTGTTTAATTTCTTTTGTAAAAAATGTCTTATTTTAAAATATATCTTTTCTATTTGTGTTTATGCTGCAATAGTGCACTACAATTTCCCGTTGTGGGATGAATAAAGTTCTGTCGGTCTGTCTGTCTGTTGGTGTCTGACTGTTTTCAATTCCTCTTTCTATCAATATTTTTGATTCTCTATGTTTTCATTTGTTTTCTGTCTGTCTCTTTGTCTGTGTGATTTTGCATCAATCTATTATCTGTCTGTCTGTTTGTCTTGTTTTGTCCATCTGATATTTGTCAATTTGCCTGTCTGTTTTATGTCTGTCTGTCTGTTTGTGTGTTTGATTGACTTTTTTCTATATGCTTGTCTGTTTATCTAGCAATCTGTTATGTGTCTGTTTTTCTAAAAAATAGAAATATTCTTTTTTATCAGTCTATTTGTCCATCTGTTTGTGTATTTGATTGACTATTTTCTGTCTGTCTACTTATCTATCTTTTATCGGTCTGTCTACCTGTCTGTGTGTCTTGTTTTGTCAAATCTGTCTATCTGTCTGTTTGTTTTCTGGTCTGTCTGTCAGTGTGTTTGAATTACTTTTCTGTCTATTCTCTTAATCTGTTATATGTGTATTTATCTGATTGATAGATAAAAAGACAGACAGACAGACCACAGTCAAGTATTTCTTTGTCTCTGTCTGTCCATGTATCTATCGATCCTTCTATTATTTGTATGCCCGTCTTTTTGTCTGTCTTTTTGTTGGTCTGGTTGTGTATTTGATTGTCTGTTCATCCATCAGTCTATTGTCTGCTTGTTCTGTTTTCTGTCTATCTGTCTGTTATTCCTTTGTTTGCATCTCTCTGTCTATTGTTCTGTCCTTCTGAAGACATACAGGCTTGCGTAGTATTTACCGTCCATCAATATTTCTTTTTCTAAGGAGCAAATGGATGTTTATAAGTGGAGAAAAGCCAATCTTAAGTCAGTACAAATCTATTTTTTCAACTAGCTTTGACCTGATATGGTTTATCGTTGGCGTTGTGTGATGACAGCACCGAGGTCCCAGTACGTATAGCACAGCTCTTTAACTGCAGGCGAGGATACCTGTTACTGTGAATTTGACATGTTTGTAGAGTGCTATTGATTTTGTGACGGCTTGATACGTTTGTTTTGGGCGACATACAGCGTGAGACTGATACGGTCTGACATGCATCGAGAGGTGGGAAAGTGGCATGTAAAAGATGATGTTTACTCGACAAAACGGCTGTTGGCAACTCTAATGTGTCTTTAGCGAAATAGAAATGTCATCTCCTCTTATTTTGACCCTTTTATTATTCATTTTTATCACAGGATGATTGTGTGTGTGTGTGTATACACAGACATTGTAAGCTCATCAGGACTTATCAGCTCCATTAATAACTGTTTTCACAAGGTCGTGTTGATAATTCCCGCTCTGGTGATTAATATTTGGGTTTTACAGTGGACTTTAAGAGATGAAGGATCATCATTAATAGCATGTCCTGTATAAACATGGGGGATAAATTCATCTTACTGGTCATTACTGAAGGATTAAGTCACCGCAAGGACACCGGGGTCACTGAACAGGCATTAACCCCGGGAAATGGAGGAAAATCCTGCATTTGCATGTCGGAGATGCAGTTGTTGCGCTCATTTTTCAGATCTTTCCCTTTTGAGTCACGTTAATGGCTCTGGAGAATTTAAATACATGTATGTGACCATTCATGAAGGTTGATTATGACTGAGCTGGTGTGAGATATATGGATCCAGATTATGATGAAGTTACTAAACGTGACCCTTTTGAATGGCGCGAGAGAGCGCTCGCTTTCGTCTTGTGTCTCGATGGCGTGACCTAATTTTCTGAGATTAATGACAACGAAAATAAACGATGTTCTTGCTTTAGCGCCGCTTCATCATTAGGGGGCACAGGGGTGTTTTTAAGTGGCGGTTAGTAGATTATTATCTTAAAACGATATTTGTATTAATAGAGGAGATAATGCACAGGGTGGATGACAACTGGTGCATCTTATATGTACTAAAAAACATTTTTATTTTTTTGTTAAAGTGTGTGTTTGTGTAGTTTGTTTACTGAGAGGCATGTTGCCTTCCTGTTGGCGTTATGTATTCAGTTCTCTGGTGCACTGTGTACTTCCAACAAAGAAAGCAGCAGATATTCTCTCTCATCATCTTTTCTGTAAATAATATTGTGCTACCAAACAATGATAACCCTTTGAATAGTTTGTGTTTCACAAAATATGCAGCACTTTTTTATCCCAGAGGCTTTTCGTACCTCGCCTTTTATTTTATTTGTCAATTACTCGTATTCCTCTTGTTCAATTTAGCTTCAAAAAGTAAAACACGTTAAGCAGGATTACATAAGTTCAATGCCGCACTTTTTATTTTGTTATTTAACCTTGAAAAGAGTTGTTTTGTTTGTTCAACTGTAACATTTAAATTTTTGAAAACAAAAGCTTTTTGCTCAAGCCTGGCATGAAGCATTAGGATGTAGAAACACGAATACTATTTTTCTTTAATGCATCATCTAAATATTTAAAATACATTTCTGACCTTATAATAACAGTAAATTGTATATAATTTTCTCTCAACTCACACACCTCTTGGCCTGTGGCGAATTAATAACACACAGTGACTGATTAGAACCATCAAGATTGAATTTAATGCTCCTTTTTTGGAACCTTAAGACATCAGTGTTTTTAATACACATTTCATTTTGTGGAATAAATTGATGTGACACTTCAATAACAGTTTTTCCCCATCATGGTGGGATTTGTTCTCTGCTGAAAATAATTCCGGCGGGAACAATGAGTTGTGTAAAATCTGGGCCAGAGTTTTCCTTTACCAGTGAAAGGATTATCTTTCCTGTATCTATCGTCTCTCATCTCGCCTAATACCAGAAGATCTGCTTTGACATGTGGATAATATCGCCGTGTAATGGGAGCGTGTGTGAGTCGATGGACTCTACCCCGTCTCTGGACTCGGAGTATTACTCTGTTTTGGCACTTTTAATCTGATGAGCTGCCAGAAAGACTAGAAACATCCACCTCCACATTAATCGTGCATTTATCTCAGATCAGACGCATTTCAGAAAGACTTAGCGCTCGTCAGCAAACCCAATCACAGAGAAAACCAAAGCTGTACACATCATGTACTGGTTTCGTCTTGTTTTTTTTTCAGTCTGTACATCAAAGCTAGAAAATTGTTATCTGATATGACGTCGTTTTTGTAAATGTCAGGGGAATATGTCATTTTTGGACAAAGCTGAGCACAAATGGACTTATTTTCTAGACGTGTTGTAACAAGATTGTGACTTTTTTTGTTCTATTTTTGGCTGTTGTGGACAAACTGAATTTTGTTGATTAATGCTCTGACCTGCTTCAATGTCAGAACTTGTTAGAACTTTCAAGGTTAGGGTTAGTTGTCTATAAATCACAACAAATATGTGCCCATTTTCACACATCAAACCATATATTTTATATAGATTTCTGGTCAAGACAAAAGCATAATCAAGTTTAATAGAACTAAACACGATTAACATGCCACATTCTAAAACTGGTGGTTTTAAACTTACCCATTCAGTTTATTTATAGATCAATGAATCCTCTTGCAATTTGACGTTGCTGTTAAAGCGGATTAAGATGTTGGTTTTGCTCTGTTGACCTTCACACATGCAAAGGTGGTTCATGCACATCATGGCTCTGATTGGTGGAGCATGTTCGTACATAATGCATTCCACCCTAACACGAGCAGATTCTCTGTGCCAATTTATTTTAAACTATGATATTAAAGATCAAGGGTTAAATGGTTCCATCACCTTTCCTGCTTCAATTCATTTTACCCAGATCAGAGTTAATGAGCGTCAAGCATGAATGACAAACTTACACAACGTCTTTATAACCTGCTGGAGACTTTACGACCGGCCAGTCTGAGAGATGTTCCAGACGCAGGTTGACTAAAATGGATTTCAATATATCAGCCAATAAATGCACAGGAAAAATGCACCCTGGTCTTTCCCCCTACAATATAGCTATTATATTTAGTTTAAGCAGAATAAAAGCCTTAGCTTGGTGCAGAACTAACATTAATGCAGCCACACACATGCAAACACAAGAAAGCTGGTGAAAGTGCCATTTAAATGGCCTTTTATCAAACAGCCACTATGAATTATTAATTCAGAATCTTGGCATGTAAAGGCACTTGTGAAGAAAAAAAAAACATTTTTGTTATCAGTTTATATATATATATATATATAAAGAACATAATGCTGATAAAAATGTGAAGCTCTGATATTTAGGATATTTTTAAGCTCCTGATATTAGGAAGTATTATTTGGATGTTTAAAAAAAACATTATTTTAACGTTAACATTTGGTTTCACTCAAATTTAAATTGGTTAGTTGGTGTGTAAACGTTTCATTTTTAATTTCCATTTTATTAAATTTTTTAAGTGACAATTTTGAAGAGACATTTTTTTTTTTCTGTTTATTTATTTGTTTTTTTTTTTATAAAAATAAAATAAAAAAAACCTCACTAACACTGAAAAATAAGGCTGGTTTGGGATGGTGGGAAAGCGCTGGTCTTGTGGACTGCGGCAGAAGACTTACTCTGGAGACTTGTTAATAAAGCCCTTCACTTTACATAAAACCAGAGTATTGATATCAACTTTAAAATAGAGAACCTTTATTTATCAAAAACAGAAACAGACCTTGAATATAACCGGCGGCACATCTCTCGTACCTTGAACTTGTCAACACACTCTTCAGCAGAGTCGTGGAGAGATTTAATTTGGATTGAAGAGGGGTGTTGCATAGAAATGCAAATCTGGTTTGCTTATGCATGCGGAATTAGTCTGGCCGATTTGCTCTGATTCTCATTTTCTTATAATTATGAAGAACACTTCTTGCAATAACACTATTGACAACAGATAAGAAGCTCTTTTTACAGTGTTTGACATCATATTGTCGTCAGACAGGCTGTAATTTACAACGAAAGCTATAGTGTGTGAAGTATGCAGTGGTGTAAAGTACTTGAGTAAATGGAAAGTATTTTTTTTTGCTACTTTGTATTTGTACTGAGTATCAAATATATAAGAAACTTTTACTCTCTGCTTTATTTTTTGTATCTATTCTGTCCTGCCATTTTGAAACATTTAGGTGTTAAATTTAATTTGTAGGACAAAAAAATTAGGAAATAAAATAAATAAATATTAATAAATAAATACGCATAGAGGATTCCTTGTTTGTCACATTTATTGGTGTCTTTTGAGCCTAAATTCAGTAAGAGTAAAACACGTAAGTTAAATATGTACACTTTATTCCCTTTACTCGAGCCTTCTTGGAATTGGCAGCTTATAACTTGTAATGGAGACATTTTCACAATAAGGTATCTGTACTTTTGCCCAAGTGTGGTTTTCAGATACTCGTTAAACCGCTGGGAGTCTGTCAGTTTGCCACTCGTTTAATATCATCTCCAGGTAACTTTAAAATCCAGATGATATAAAAAATATTGTGTGTGGTTTGACCTCGATCAATAAGGCCTTTGGCTTCACTTTGCTATGAAAAGCAATGTACTGTACATTGTGTCCATTTTAAATATTGACGACATGACAACACTGTACGGCACACCACAAAACAATTATAGAGAATCTCTCTTCACAGTTAAACTGAGTAATGTTCATATTTCTAATTAAAGTAGAAAGAACATTTACTAAATTAAAATTTCAAATGCTGTGTACACGTAGTCTGAGATTATTTTAATTATTATTGTTTAACATTTTTTTATTATTATTTTACTCCCACCCGGATTCATTAATTCATTCCAAAGCATGTTTTGATGACCCCTGCTCTGTTTTTGGCATTTCCTGTTTACAGGCTGTGTTTACCCTGTCAGAGAGATTTCTTGTTTTGGCAGAAGGAAATACACGGTCACCTCGATGTTTCTGGAACTCTGACTAAAAGCCAAGCTCTGTTGTCTGAAGGACAGGCTAGAAACGGATTCCAGAACAGCCCGTTTGTTACTGTAGTTAAATGACAAATAAAAATCATTTATTTAGAATGTATTAACATTTTAACTTTGGGTTTGACATCAACAAGCCAATGTCTGGCTAATTTTAAAAGAACTAGTTTGTCGTATGATTTGATTCAAAATAGAACAGTTCATTCGGAACATATTATGGCGGTTTTGCTTCTGCAATTTTACAGTCAGTCCAGGCTTGTAATTTAAATGTTAACTACTATGCAAACTGGCCATGTTTTTATTCAAATAATTTCAGAAATGATATACCGGTATTTTACAATTGTACGTTTTGGTGCGCGTGTGTCTGTGTGAGTGTAAAACAATAGCTTTTTTTTAACTACAAACAGTGTTGTCATGAAAGAGACCTCCACCATCAAAACATGCTCATTAATATTCATGAGCTCAGACTTCTCTTTATTCAGATGCCACAGCCCACAAATTTTGTGCTTAATATTTCTCACTCTCCCTCTCTCTCTTTCTTTCTCTGTCTCTGTGATCTTTAGGCTGAAATTAGCATTAGAATACGGTGAGATGTGGGGTCACTGTAATTACCCTCTAAGCTATTGATTTGACCAAGCTTATCTTAAGACTCTGAGATGGCTTAATGAGTAGCTCATGTTTTCTTAATTGATGTATATATGCATATGTCTTCGCCTTCGCCTGTCTTATAGCTTCCGGTAATACACTGCAGTGAAACGTTGCGCTGTCGATGCCATTGAAGATCACAGGGCACTACCCAATAAAAAAAAAGAAAGAAAAATGCAATAGATTTTTTGGTCCATATGACTGGTGAACATTTCATTATGTTTTATTCTGGGAGAAAGGCAATTAGTCTTGCACTCTGCTGCAAGGCTCATGGTTCTTATTACCTTCTCGTGGCTTCCAAGGCATCGAGAGTCTCAGCAAGCGACGTGATTGGTTAACGTGTTTAACCTATTTGCATGGGACTCATCCTTGTTCAATTATCTGGTGTAATTAAATAAATGTCAGTGAGTGTAACATGCGGAGGACACCATGGAGAGCCCACCGTGATGTACTGCAGCCAAAAAAAGAGAAAACGAATCACTCGAGGGTTTCTAATTTTCAATCTTAACGTAAGAATTACTATGTGAATGTTTGAACAGTCCACTATATTGTTGATCGTTGAAAGAATTGTATTGACATTTTAAAATTTGGCCGTTTTATCTGGATTAACTTTGATTTTTCACGTAAATCAAAGGCAACTTTTATACGTCTCGTTTTCAGCTTTTGGAGAAATGTACAGAAATTAATTTCATGCAGCATTCCTTTGGATATAAGAAATTATGGAAATGGCTGTCAAGGCTCTGCGTTTTATTTGCTGCCTTTTATTCGTTTTATCCTCCAATTGAAGAAATCACCAGACTGTGGTGTTTCCTTCAAAACATGTATTTTAATAATGTGTGAATTATTTTGTAGTGCATCAGGCACAAACGGAAACCATTTCTGTGCTCTTCTGTTGAAATTTTCTGTAATGTCTGATTTTAGACAAATACTAGTATGTTTTAGTAGATTTTAGTATGTTATTTTCAAATTGTGTTGCTGTTAGTAGAGAATATCTTTTTTAAAAGTAATAATTAAAATGTTTAAACAATGCAAGATTTATTTATTTTTATGTACAACTGTATTACTATTTAAAAATTAATCAACACTTTTTTTTTCTCTTTCTCTTTTCTCTTATGCGCCATGATGGGTCATTGATGAACCAGGTAAGAAAACAATTTTTTTTTGCGTAACTTGGACACACACACAGATAAAAACTGCTTCCATGTTCACCGGTGCAAGACATGATTTCTGAGGGAATTGCAGAGATGTGCAGTAACGTACAATAAACAGATAAGTGTTGGTCGGCGAGACCTATATGAGACTCATCTGCTCAATGTGTGGAGTGTGATCTTGACAACCTTTATATTAGTCAGTGCTGGTGGTCTTATCACTCTCACTTTCACCACTTTGAAAGCTGAACATGTTTGATGACCGTTAGACTCCGCTTGTTGGAGGATTATTTGTTGGAGGGTTATTTGGAGTGTCTGTGTGTTTTCGGGTGGTGAGGTGAAGATTTTATGTGGACCTCTATTTATCACATCCATCTTTTGTGATCATACTATAATATTTAGCTGAAGTAGCTCTCTCTCTCTCTCTCTCTCTCTCTCTCTCTCTCTCTCTCTCTCTCTCTCTCACTCTCTCTCTCTCTCTCTCTCTCTCTCTCTCTCTCTTGCTCTCTCTGCATTTTTGTCTTATGTTTTGGATGTTGTCAAAATTTGCAAAAAAAAAAAAAATCATGAATAGCTTGAAATTAAAATTCTTTGTACAAAAATGTCAGTGAAAAACTAGAGCTAAAGTGCAATGTGTAGTGTGTCGCCTCACATCAAGGAAGATTCTTTCAAGACTTTGCATGTTCGCCTCCTGCTTGTGTAGATTTTCTCCGGGTCTCAACTTTGCTCCCACTGTCCAAAACCATGCATTCAGGAAAATGTAAAATCGCCTATTGATGGGAGTGAGAGTTGACCACCAATACCGTCTTGCCATTGGTTGGAATGGCTCCAGCTTAATATGACCAAGAAATGGATAAACATTTCAGGAAATGAAAGTACTGTGTGGCTTTGCTCAACGTGCTGTAGTTCTGTTTCCATTCTGGGGTTTGTTGTTGTGATCATTGTAATCACTGACATGTTCTTGCTGTGATGGAAAATTTTTCAAAACAACAATACAAATAGTTTATCAGCTCCTCCCTGATGGCTTATCAGATCTTTTGCTGAATTCTAAGCACCAGCGGAATGAACAATGCCTGCTTTTGAACACACTGTCATTTGCGTCTCTTAACAAACAATTTTACTCCCAAGACTCTTTTTTTTATCAAATGCCCAAGTGGTTTTAAGCAGAGAAAAGTATGTTGCTAATCAAGAGCATCTTCTCAAGTTTAAATCCCAGTTTGCTGTATGAGCTCAGTGCCAAGGTCAGAGACTTTGAAAGACAGGGAGAATTAGACTCAGTTCACTTGAGAGAAGCATATATAGACCTCAACTCTTTCCCATTTCCAGAACCAAATGGGATTTCATAGTGTTAATTTCTGTTATCTCAGGTATCAGGACCCCATGGGCGATGTGACCAACATCATGTTTAACTCGCTCAGAACTGCTAAAAGCCATGTGCCTTCAGGGCACGACCGTTTTAATAGGGATCCTTGGACTTACGGCTGGCTGTCAGTCAAAGCATTTTTAAACAGTTTAAACTCTGTAGAGAATCTAAGATGGATGCTGAAGTTGATAGAGTTGCCTTTTGAAGTAGAGAGTGATGTGTGAGTGATGTCTACCTTGAAGACACTGCTAATGTTTCAATGTGTCAGATTTACACAAAGCCATTAAGAGAGCCTGAACAACTAACGGCAAACAGTGCTGTGGCAAGCCTTTTGGCGTGTAGTAGTTGAGGAAAGTTGGATTCAGTTATGGTGATGGTCTACATGACAAGGTTTTCCAACAAGTCTGAGCATGTAGAAAGACCTCATCTTGAGAGGATTCCATGAGCTCAATCTATGATTTCATACCAGAACAACAATTCATCATTGTACTACCTTGCTCTTGGGGTGGTTTGAGCAAAGTTGTATTATCTTATTAGCTATTTTCATGATCTTCACACCAACACTAGTAAGCCTATCGAGTAAAAGTCTGGACAAAAATGTAAAAAGTTGTTAATTTCTTGCACTTCAGTGCACATACATTGGCAAAATTTGAGCTCAAGCGCAAACGTAATTTTTTTTGCAATGAGATACGTTTCCGAGGTAACAAAACCAACCAATCAGTGTGAGTGGGAGGATCCTCTGAATTAATGGGTGGTGACGTTGCTCAGGAGACGTTGAGGAAAGTGAACAATAGAGTTTATAGGTGAAACTAAGCAGGAATGTTTAATGCTTGTCCAACAAGTAGATGCTAATGGTTTTTTGATGAGTGCTTTATTACTCTGGACGGAGTTAGTAAAACTGATTTGTGCAAGAAGTGATTGCAATTCCGCACTGTCGCTGCTCACTCGGTCTTCGGACCCTTTGCATTTGACGTCCACTGGTGCTGTCTGGCAGGTTCGCCGTATCTCGAATTGATCTCGCAATTCCATCTTGCGAATTGACCTGGCAAAACCTTGGTCAAAGATCGAATGCAAAGCAAATATTTTCAGTTTCTTCGCATCACAGTAAAGGCAATGCATTTTCGAATGCAGTTTGGCAAATTTAGTCATGTCTAAAAACATTGTGTCTCCTGCTAATGTTTGTAACGTAGTAAAGCTGAATCAAATACCTCTACAGACTTGGCGAATTAAACCAAAGTCTGATTCTAGCAATAATTCAAGAAAGTTGGACCTATGTTGGACTTGAGAACAACAAAATAGACTCGCAATCACTCCGAGTTGCTTAGTGGCTCCCTAGTGGTGCTTTTGAAAAGTCAGGTGCATCCACATGTGTTTGAAATGCTCCTGCCTGTTCCCAGCTGTGCTCTTACACCAAGATGTGGTTTCCTGGCAACTCCGTTTCTGGAGCTTTCTAGCAGTCCATAGCAAGAGACTGGGAGAACCTTTACAGTTCTCTCATGTGTCGTTAATGGAGCAAGGTATCGGAGCTGAGGAGATGGCTCTCTGCCACACCACATTTAGCCTCGCTCACCCTCCTGTGGCTCAAGTTCATCCCCGCTTGGCACTTCCCAGCCAGACACCCCTGGACAAGACAGACTTTTCCGAAAATGGAATTGTGGCTTTCCGCTGTTCTGTGTGATAGAGATGAAAGGCTAAAGAGCAGAGATAAAATGTTTGGAACAGAATGGGAACAGAGCTGTTTTTGCCTCGTATCACTGAGGCACATGGCTGCAGATTGTGTGTTGAACTGGCTAATGCGATCATTTTAAAGACAGAGCCGAGATGGACGCCCTAAACAGTGCCAGTCATGTGAGCCAGCTTTGAAATAAGATGAAAAGGCAGCGAGAAGGAGGTTTGCTGTTCCGTTACATTAGCTCTGTCCAGTTTACTTGAGGTCAAGCGGATATTATTTACTTTAAGCACAGTTGTGATCATTTTTTTTACAGTCTTGATTTGAAATATGGTAAAATAATATTTACCAACCCAGAATCCTATAAACATGGGCATATTGAGGATTCTAGATCTCAGCTGATTGGCTGGCCCAAAGGCTTGGGGGGTGGGGCTGTTGGGCGAGATTTTCATCCATTATTTTTAGCAGGTGTTTTTCACTGCATTTTAGGGAAAAATCATTCAGTTTTTGGGGTGCAGCAGATTTTTCTAGAGGTTTGTGATGGCTAGACTCTGTCTTTTTGACTGAGTCTTGAAAGCCAAGATAATCACTGATCTATCTGATTACCAATTTTGCATGAGCGAAGCTGGAATGAGGGGCATCGTGCAGCTCTCCTGGGTGTGTTTGATGTACACATTGATATTCAGATCTCCTGTGTCTGCTGACTTGAAAAGAAAGAGCGTCCTTTTCCTGAGCTTTGACGAGATGAGCAAAGGAGTTATATATGCCCTTCAGGCAGTTCAAATAGAAATATTTTAGAGAAGCAACAATTTTATACACGTTCAATATTTTTCCTTATACCATTTTATTAAAAAAATATATTTTTCGAATTTGTTTTTTCCCCAACACTATTTATTTATTGATTGAATTATTAATATTATTTACTATACAACATTTACTGAAAAAGGTTTATTTTGATACACATTTTCAGATTTCAGTGGTTTGGTGAACCTCTGCTATGAACTTTTTGATGTTTAGATCTTCAATCAATGATTCAAGTCAAGTGATAAATGCTTTTTATCCAGAAGCTTTATATTCTTTCAACGAAACTGAGATCTTCCGTGGCTTTATATTCTGTTCAGTCTTTCTGAAATGTTCACCCAGCTTCATTTTCATCATCCTGCTGATGCAACCGACTTTTATTGAAATATTCTCGACTACATTTTTCCACTCATATTTCCAATTTTCTTGCATGACAATTGTGCCAAACACACATTTTTATTATTGGGATAGGGTTGTTGGGTGATGTGCCATTTACAGTTAGTACCAAACATGATGTGAATTAAGGCGTCATGGATTAAATCTTTTCAATTATAGATTATAGAAATTATAGATTATTGTCAATTATCAAAAATTGTGTTTTCAGTCCACAATAAGGGCTCTTGTGGTTTCTTGAGCCTATTCATTTGTCTTTCTATATATTGATTTTAAACAGTGCTTTTACATATACATACATACATGTTTAGCTCTCCAGTCCAAGTTTTAATACATATTTCTCAACATTTTATGCATCAGTTAAATAGTATTTGATTGGTTGTTCTCTGCTACTAAAGAGGAAATTCGTGAACAAATTGATTTGAATCAAAACCGAGTCTATACTCACAATGCAGACACAGTTGGCTCCAACCTCTTCGATTGATGTCCTAAAATAGAAATTGGACTCCCATTGATGACAAGTCATGGTCCTGTTGAGCGGCTGAAAATGGAAATGAGAAACAAATTCAATAGGACACACCTGCGTTGGGACTTAAGGGGCAGTGGCTGGCAAAAAGCCTTCAGCGTCTGTCAGGACCAATCAGGGGAGGCGAAGGGCCGGAATCTGCCATTTAGCAGTGATGTGCATAGAGAGGTGGCCCACAGGGGCCGGCCAATAATAGCCCTGCCTTTCTCAAGATAAATCACCATTGACAACAGGAAGTTGAAATGTAGCAGAAAGGAGGAACAAGAGACTGCAGAACATTGATACTCTTTTATTCCCACATGTTGGCTTTTTGTCAATGTGTGTTTAAGTTGTGAGACTCGGGCAAAAGTGGATTTTGGGAATGTACCGAATACAATACGGCTTTTCAACCTTTCAGTTCTTGAAAAGTCTGCGGCTTTTCAATTCACAAGTGTGAATTTTCCAGTTATTATTTCAGATTCTTTCCTAAGAAATGCCATTATTCACAGAATCTTTCAGGACTCGTCTTGGCATTTAGGTCCAGCTTGGTTTTAGCCTCCGCTGGCTCCCTGCAGGGCTCAGATATTGCCATCGATCTCATTCGAAGCCACAAATCAGCGATAGTTCATTTATTTCTCTTTTTTTGACGCACTCCCCACTGCACGTTCACTTGACTTGGTATTAACAGCAGTCGCATTTGCTCTTGCTTTAAAAGGTGCTTGCCTAAATAATTAAGCAAGTATGAAATAATTAATCTTTTTAAATAAATAAATAACAAGACAATTTTCTTCCGCGCTCGACTTGAAGGGAAAGACTTTCCAGTGGGTCAGACGGTTCATCACGCCGTCTTTACAAGCACAGTAACACATCGAAAACGCTGTCAGAATCAATATGTGCACACATGCTCATCTTTACCCACGAGCCCATGCAGCTTCACACATGTTCTGGTGCAAATTACACGCACGGAACAGGCGAGCAATCACCTGGCCATCTGCACGCGTGTCGTTTTAATGACACCAACATGGATAAATCTTACTCACAGTCACTCTCCAGTCATTTTCTCGCCTTTGCTCAAAAGCATCAGCGCTCTTTACAGTCCATCAGGACTGATTGCTGCATTTACACGGGTATAAGCATCATCTTTTTTCCAATTTTTGACGCTCAAACTTGCAAGGTGCTTTTCTTCATTATTTTATAAATAATGGTTCTGGTGGCAGACGTGCAAGCTTTTATTGGCTCAATAACAGAAATAAAGAAGCATTATGGAACGTAATAGAACAAAAACGACAAAACAAATAGCAATCGTAGGTCACCGCTAACAGCTAGAAACAAAGCAAGAGCACAGGCCAGAAGAAACAGGGTATAACAATACTTCTGATAAATACATCTGATAAAATCTCTGCTAATAATCATGAAAGGTCAGCCGCTGAGGTTTCTGGGAGGTGCAGTTAGAAATAAATAGATTATTTACTTATTATTCATGTGAAACAACATTGAAATGATACGAGTCACAAGTTAAGTTTGTTAGATGGATGCATGGATAGATAGATAGATAGATAGATAGATAGATAGATAGATAGATAGATAGATAGATAGATAGATAGATAGATAGATAGATAGATAGATAGATAGATAGATCGATCGATCGATCGATAGATTGATTGATTGATTAGAAGATAGAAGACTTTATTAATCCCATTAGCAGAACTTTTTGTGTAAAAAACAGAGAATTAAAAAAAAGCAAGGAATGTATTTTATGAATAAGGAAAAGGGAGTGTTTTTAAGAGAAATGTAAATTAATTAATTTTTTTAATTTTTATTTTGTGTGTGCTGTTGTTTGCAGGGTGCTATTATTCATGTCAATACGGCAAATTGTTTCAGTGCGTTCACACCCAATGCGAGAGATCTGTGACCCGGGGCCATTCTTCTGCTGAAGACGCAGCGTTCAAAGTCAAAAGACGTCATAGATTAGCGTACTGTAAGAGTTTAAGGGAATACAGCAGATATGCATCACATGCATACACAAACACTGGAAATGACGTCTCCCAGAATGCACTTGGTGGACTATGCTGGGACACACATGAATGTCCTCAGGCTAAACGTCAATCCCCATGCTGTGCGCTCAAGGTGGTCTGGGCTTTGACACTGACTGATTTGGGAGAGACAATCTCTGTCAGACTCGCAACGGCTCAATGAGTCAATAGCGCAACCTTCTTTTTGTTTTTTGTCAAACAAAGACGTCTCGTTTTGTTTATTGGCTGAGATATTGAGATTTTCGCTGACATCGTGAGTGGCGTTTTTATTCCTTTGGATCTCCTCGGAACTTCCTGATTTTCCACAGGTTTTATGAGATTGATAGCAAATGACCAATAGTTTGGCCAGTAATGATGTGAGTGAAACAACGGTGGAATAAACGGTGGAATAAAAGCAGAGCCTGTAGTAGATGGTATATAACTGGATAACTAATTATTGTTGAAAGCCATTTGATAAGTGTAGATTAGTGAAACAGCAATAGAGTATTATTTATGTTATATTTTCTGTCACATTATGTTATATGGAAAGCGTTGTTTATTGTGCAGTGGTAAGGGAATGGCTTTTTTTTTCCTTGATAGTTCATGAAGCTATAGCACTTGTCATGCGCAAAATGAACACAAAAGACATGTATAATTAGTACAAAAGAAAATTGCACTTTATTATACAATTACATTTATTATTTTTAATTAGGGGTGTCCCGATCACTCGTTGTTGGGAATATGAGTCATTTTAAACAATATACTTCGAAATATATCGAAATTTTTGTATGTTATTGTTTGACACACGGAGTTAAATATTTCATAACTAAACAGAAGTGTGATTTGTTCAGATTGGTTTAGGCTGTGATTGGTTCAGATGTGATCAGGTCCAATCACAAAGCTGTAGATGCTGTTGGTTTTTGTTGCTTTCAACTAAAAGTGAAAAATAAAGCTAAGCATTAACCTAAGCCATGTTTACTGTGTAAGATTGAGTCTGTGTCTCAAAATTGGATTAACTCAAACAATAATCACCCGTAGCACTCGTTCACCCGAGTTAACTATTGTTTATGGTAAAGTAAATCTTCAAATCAGGTGACGCTTTAGATGTTCAGCTCCGAAGGTCACACACACACACACACACACACACACACACACACACTCTCAGACTCTATTTCACACTTGGTTCAGTCGTGCACATTGCTCATCAAAACTAGACAGTTTATTAATAATTATAATTAAGTAGTCATAATAGCACTAAACCCGCGGCTTTTTAAATTCTGAACATGATTAATTACGCAGCAACGCAAGTGTGAAGTGACAGTGAACTGTTTCAGGACCAGTGCTGCTTTGAATCACACGATAAGAGAGAAACGTGCAGAAGTGTTTGGGCCACTCCGAGAGAACACTGTTTGGAACCGAGTGTGTTGTTTAGAAGCAAAGGTGTGGCTTTGATCCCCATGATGACAAGAAACCTAAACTGAGACATTGATATTAAGAATTATTTTGTATGTAATATGTATTTATTTAAATATTTTACATTTGCATAATGACATACCTATAATTACATTTGCATAAATGTTACATAAATTACATAAATACATTTATTACACTATTGCTTGAACTTTGTTACGCTTTTCCTGCTGTAGAAAAGCAACTTGTTAAAAGTGTTTTCAGAGTCACTCTCTCTCTCACACACAGACACACAACACACACACACACTCACACACATACATGGTAATATATTAACGCTTATTTATAGAGTGCGGCTGTAACTCATTCTGTGGTCAGTTGTCTGCTTTTTATAAAAATATTGAATGCAGATTGAGAAATAACCCCATGTTGAGCAGGTCTGTATATGAGCAATGAAGCCCCCCGAGGGTCTTTGCACAAGGCTTTACTGCCTGAGGCGGTACGGCACACCGTTATTTGCAGGTGTATTACAGTAAATGCAACTCCAACGCGCAGTCCAACTGTTTTATGCTTTGTGAAATGTGATTTAATGGTTGAATTATAATAAAATCCCTATATTGTACACGGCAATTAGTTTGATTTAAAATGTACTTGGTTGAAGTACAAAAGGTACTAGAGCAGGTGTAAAGAAAAAAAAGAATATTTAATCCGTCACAGGGTTGAAAGGGTTAATGGACACTTTTGTTGGTTTCAACTCGTGTTTTTACAGTTTTATTTTTTTTTGAACACAATATCACACACAGAATACTATTCCAGTGAGCATCCTTCAGTGTTCCAGTGTGTGTGTGTGTGTGTGTGTGTGTGTGTGTGTGTGCGTGGACAGAATAAATACGCAGTCAGCACTGAGAGACTGCGAGACTGCTGCTGTTCTGTTGCTAGACTGGGGCTTTTATCATATTTCATTATTCATATTATTTATATGATGCATTAGTAGGTCTCCCTGGGTATTATAGCTGCGTTTCCCAGCCCCCGCTCCCTCCTTCCCCAGATCTCCTGTGGTTCTGGGTGCAGCTGTGTAAAAGCCCGCAGCATTTTCAAGTGTGATTTTTAACAAACCCCTGGGTCAAGAAGATGGAGAAGGGGAAATCTGGGATAAAAAAGCCAAACGTTCCCTCCTCACCGCCTCCTTTGTTCAGCGCCTGGCTGTATTTTATTCTTCTATGAGCCTCGCGGGTCAGAGCTGTTTTATTGGTTGTGTGTTGGTTTCTTTTTGTGTGGCTTGTAAAGTTGAGAGTTTATGACCGGGACAAATCACTTGCTCCAGAAACCGTCTTTCTGCTTAAATTTAAAGAGTGTCACATTGTCAGATTTCATAATGGATCAATTCATTTTACATTTTAGAATTTCATTTTCATCTCATTTTATTTTAATTGAGAATTTGTATATGCAAAGCAGGCACAGATCACAACTCACTTGATTGCCATCGTTTTATCTTTTTATTAGTATCAATGTAAGACCAGACGATGAAAAAAGAAACATAGTCAACTAGATCTCATCTTCATCACTCAGAAGCAGTTAACATCTAAATGAGTTCTAGATCTTTAATCCTTTAAAGAAATTTTCATTTCAAAGGAAATGGTATTTGATCTGCTTGTTGCATCATCTGTCTGGTCAGTGTGGTTTTCTGGTATATACCTTATATAAACACTTATGAATTATTAGTTTTTTTTCCCCCTCTAACTTTCAAATGTATATTAAACTCGTTCATTTCTCTCGCTTCGGTTTCTTTTCTTCCTGCTGCTTTGCATGTGTTGTGCCCAGGGGCCGACTAATGGGGGTGTGATGAGGCAGAGAGTGAGGTGCTTGTTAAAGAGTCCGGAGGGGCGGTCTGCGCTCGTGCCCGTGTGTGTGTGTGTGTGTGTGTGTGTGTGTTCTACATTTCCCTAGGGGATGCATAATCATTTCCATTATTAATGACATGGACGGCCGGGGGTCCAGAGGCTGGAGAGCAGGGCAAGAGTGAGATGTTCACCAAGACCCCAGTCACAATCTCCACTGCCGAACAATTACAGCATTCCAATGGAGTCCAAATGGAAATGCTGTCTTACACGAAAATGAAAAGGTGTCATCATCTCTTCATCTTATTTCATTGTATATTTAAATGGATGAGGGTGATCTTTAATTAATTAAAAATGGTGTTTTTCTGTACAGTTTTGCCATCGTCATCTTTATCGTTTTTGTTATTATTGGTATTGTGACAATATTATTATTATTAATATGATCATTGTCATTATTATTATTATTATTATTATTATTATTATTATTATTATTATTATTATTATTATTATTATTATTATTATTATTATTAATGTTACTATTATTATATTACAAAGTTTTTATTTGTACAGTGTAATTTGTAAGCTAAGTAGCCATTGTTTCACAACAGAAAGTCCACATTTTCAGAATGTGTCTGTTTATGAAAATAATAATACCATAATTTCATATTTCTGGATTACATAATTCCTTTGACTAATAATTTGTATTGTTCAGATTCTATAAAAAAATATATACATTGATATTTGACCTGCTTTTCCTTTTCTTTTGACAAATTTTTGCCGATTCTGTTTGTTTGCTAGAATATTTTTACAAGGTTCTGTTTTTTTTCCGACTTGAAAACCACACAACAGCGTCACTTGAAAGTCTCTGTTTGATTTACAGACCCATTACTGTATATTATGCGTGTGTGTGTGTGTGTGTG
>CM051498.1:21526198-21536894 GCA_028031935.1 Paedocypris micromegethes | reverse complement strand
TGTGTGTGTGTGTGTGTGTATGTATGTGTATTCACTTTTGGCCCTTTTAAGCAAAATCAGGTTTCTTTATGCAAATCTGGAATCATTAATCTGTCTGAAGCATTTCTCCATGAGAATGCAGACTTTTAACACCAGAAGGAGCTTTACTTGAATACGTTTCTGTTGGTTGAACAATAGTAGAGAGAAGCTGATATCCATTTTATCTCCCGGCTGTAAATAATCAGTCACAGTAAGTCAACTGAACTCAAAAGCAAGACCCTTAATTCACATAATAAGCAAATTCAGCACATTATTTTTTTTTTCTCGCTGAGAGTATACACACACACACACACACATACACAGACGTCCATGCTTTGGTTTAAAGTGTGTATCGTCCCTCAGTTGAATGGCTTTCTAATGATCAGAGCGGCCCGCAGAGATTAGCAGTAGCAGTTGACGGCGGTTCTGTGTGTGGAGATGACACTCTCTGTTTTGAAGCTTTTCACTTCTCTCCAACTCATTAGTTTAATTAAGTAATTAACGAGTGAGGTGGTGTGAACGCTGGCGAATTCTCAAAGGATTCACGCCGCTATTTCAACACTGGGCCTGGCACAGTCGCTGTGAATCTGTGAGTGAGATGGGCGAGATAAAAGGAGCCATTGCTTTTGGAACTGGAGTGATTCATACCTGAAACTAGACTTTCACAGCTCGCCGTCTCCCTCCGATGAAAGCTTTCCCACAGCATCAAAGATGCTTGGAAGATTCTGGACCGCTATTAGTCCAGTAATTATGCGAAGGAGGTTTCTTTTAGTAACATTAACACAGTCGGACCTCGTGTTATCAGCCACGGTGAGTAAACGATGCTCAGACTGTAATTAAAAACGAACCTTGCTTTAGATGTAAACATTAATCATTTAATACATTCCTCGATATATATGGTGAATTGCTTTTTTTTACACTGGTTTGTCAGTTTTTGCTCAACTACTTTTATCATTTCTTGGTCAACAGGAGCTAATCCCTACAACAAGTTTGGGCTTGAAGGCAGGAGACACACCCTTGATTGCTGGCCAACCAATCACAAAGCATGACACACAGACATGTACATTTACTCTCACTGACTCTATTGAGCAACTCCCATTCATGTAGGATTTAAGAAATGTCTCTTTGTGGGATACATAGTCAGTCATTCATTCATTCATTTGAGACTGGGGGAGAAACTGAAGACCCAGAGGAAAGCCACGTCAGCAGAGAATTATTTTATATGTAAATAATCAAGTTTTACAGTTGGCGTGTGTACCTTTAAAATATTTATGTTTAATTTTAATGCTTATGTAACCTCATAGGTCATATATCTGCCCCTACGTGATAACTACTTATAAATAAAGAAAGAATGAGGAAAAAAGCAGGCGAGAGAAAAGGCTGATAAACGAAGGAGGAGTGTGAGCAGTGCCTTAGCTTAGAATGGTAATGATGACAGCCATAAGAAGAAAAATAAAAATGCAGTTTTATGTCAGAGCGCTGATTGATGAATCCTAGAGCGCAGGAGGGGAATAAAACACGCCTGCATGTTTTGTATACACACACTCACACACACACATGCACACACACGCACACACGTAATTTAAATGCCTGTGAGCAGTTGTGGCCTAGTGGCTCCTCAAAAAAAAAAAAATATTTGAATATTAATCTCTGTCTGCCATAAGTAAGTTATTATCACAGGGCTAAACCTTTGTTTTATGAGACAAGCACCAGAACGGAGATCTTGCACTTTAGTGGCATATTTTAAAAGATTTGTAGTATCAAAATGAGCATTTCTTTGGTTGTTTAGTGTGTGTGAAAACACTAGTTCGATGCTCAAAAAGCTTGGGGGGTGCATTTAATCGGCAATTTCAAATTAGCGCGTAAACGTAAGCCCCCGTTTTTCCGTATAACCTATATAATGTTAAACAATGGTTCGTAGGCAGACGTGCATAAAATATTAGCTTCTATTGGCTCAAAAACAGAAATGAAGAAACATACACGTCACAACACTTAACAGAGACAAAAATACACTGAAACAAGTAAAATGTAACTAAATACAGTACAATATTTTAAATTACAACTATGACCACTTAGCTTAGTGCAACCGGCTACAACCAAGTCTAATGTGTCATCACAGAAAGAGTCAAAACAATCTAAAATGAAGAACACGAGCAAAGAGTAAAAAACATGCTAAGAAACAGAAACAATCAAAACGCTCGGTCGCTGTACAGGGGATAATAATCCTTCCTCCTCACACAGTGTCGGATAAACAGAGAGCTTGACTTTATCTTTAAGTAAAACGATATAAAAATTATCGAGTCACAAGTTTGTGACTCAAGATTTGTTAAATAAAGATTGAACCAGAAATGTTAATAAACATTTTGTTTTTAAGATTTGTAACTGAAAAATATTCGCAGGGTCCTTAAATTTGCATAAATACGATATATGGTTTGATGGATAAATACGATATATGGGTGTGTGTGTGCGCATAACATCTGATATTCAATTATTTGACGACCAATTTAGGCCCTATTCTGTTTATGACTGTTTTGCACATGTGTGTAATATACAGTAGTACAGTTAAAGTACAGTATCTATCTGTAAATGCGCATCAGGCAAATTTGTCTCTATAAACAACAATTCTCCAACATGGAGAGGAGTTTCACTGACACACTGCCAAGGCATTTAAATTGGTGCACTTGTTTTTTTTTCCAGCTTTGTCTTCCAGGAAAGTCTGACAGCGAATTGTACAATATATAGTCTGTCAGATGCAATTTGACAGGCCTATTTGGTTTTGTGTGGTTGCAATCTCAGCTCCAGCGTTTCCGACACTTTCCATTGCCGAAGTCGTGTCCAGGAAGCTGGCTATGTATTTAATTAGGCCTCTACAGTTAGCAAAACTCCTGTCGGCGGGAGTGTGTCTGTGCAAATATCAACTAGCCCAAAACACCTGCTTGTCTGCCGTGCCAGCCACCGGGAAAAATCCCCAGCGTTCCCACTGCAGTGTTGACTCGGAGCCGAGCAGCGAAAGAAGTGTGTTAGCGCACGCACAGATTGAGCCCGACAGTGTCGATTATCAGTGGCGCTCTGATCAATGTTTATGTAACGACACATTCGCAAACAAGGGGATTTTCTACATATTAATATGAGAAACCCTGCTGAACTTTCATGGCCGTGCCATCTGTTTTCAGTGCGGATTGTGCTGTTTACTGTGTGCGGAACTCTCTAGAACACGGAGGGTTTTTTACGACTAAATCGCACTCGAACTGTTTATCCAGCACATCATTTGAATATATTGAGTTTAATTAGACAACACAGGCAGCAACTTTTCTATATGTGCGACTTTTTAAATCTGCAGACTTTTTTGTTGTTGTTGTTTAATTTATAGTTGGTTAGAGATATTTTCCCACACAGAATTAGTTGTTTGTTTTTTGTTTGTTTATTCAATCTTTTCCTTCTTAATTCCAATCATCCCGTTTTTTTTTTCCTCTATAAGTAATGCACTTTATTTGAAGAGAACTTAGTCTCATTTTAAGCCTAATCTAACGAAAAGCTCTTGATGTTGTTGACATAAGTGCCCTATTTAAAATCCTGGATGAGACGGGAACGCGGCGCCAGTTTCCATTTGGAGCATCACTTGATCAAACCGGTTGCCGTTTGGGGATTTGGTCTGACACGTTCTCATAATAAGTCGAGAGATTCCCCCCGAGGCACCTGTTGGAGGGGCTTGGCATGACGGCCATGTTATGATCGATGGCTGTTTGTTTTGCTTTCTCCATCCAGGCGGTTTATTCTGGTTTGAATATAAGTAGCAGGCCCTTTAGTCCTCTCTTTGTGATAGATATCTATCTTGACATTTGTTGAACCTTTTTCAAATCTGCTTCCCTTCACAGACGCCCACCTCGGAGATAAGTCTGACATCCGAAGTGCTGCTCCCTATCCACGCGCCAGGCTCATTGAATTTGTAATTGATGAGTAATTTGGCTTCTGTTCAAATAAGATTAGGTTGTAATTACAAATGTTTCTTTAAGCGATTAAAGCAATGTGGACGAGAAATCGTACAGGTTCATCTAAAATGTGTATTAGCCCATTGTTTCACGTTATCTTGATCCTGAATGTTGATTGGCTGATAGTTGCGGAATGATAATTAAGATAAATTGAGTTAGCTCAAAAGTAAATATAACGCAATATGTAGTTAGGTTACAATAGATTAAGTGACATCATGTTAAATATTTTACGACTTTGAGCAAAAATTGCCCGGTTAATAAATCCATCCATTCATTTCATTTTTCTGAACCGCTTTTCTATTTCTCTGGATTTGAAAGCAGGACACACTCCTCGAATTAGTGGGCACCCAATAACTGAGCAGAACACACTGACACACACTTATTTACCACTACTCCAAATCTTCTGGCTTCATGTTTTTTGGCCTGTGGATGGAAACCGGAGACCCGGAGGAAACCAAACTAGCGTGGAGAAAACATCCACACAAGAAGACCCCAACCAGGCTTGGGTCTCAAGGGGGTACAGGGACTGCCCACCGTGCCACTGTGCCGCCCACTGCCATATATATAATTTACTAATTGGGCTGGTTAGAGAATTTGGTGTGAACAAACTTTAGGTCATTCCTCTGTGGAGCAATTGAGTCATGAATTATTAAACGAATGGAGTTCTCCACCTCATTCATTTATTTTAATTTGTCTGGTCTCAGATGCTTCTAAATAGGCCCTAATTTATTATTCATTAGCTTTAAAGAAAGTCAAGCATTCCAGACGATACAACATGCTAAGCAAAATAGTGAGGATAGAAAAGACGATGGTCGAAAATTGAGCAAAGTCTTGACAGGGACAGACAGTCGGTGGATGGATGGATGGATGGATGGATGGATGGTTTGTTGGTTGTATGGACGGATGGTTGATTATTTGGATGGAGGAAAGAGAGATGGATGATCCCTGTAGGAAGTCTTGACCGGGACAGACAGTCAGTCAGTCAGTTGGATGCGTAGACAGGTGGAGGTATGTATGGATGGATGACTGGTTGGATGGATGCATTGGTTAGTTGGTTGGTTTGATGGTCTTGACAGGAACAGACTGTCAGTCAATTGGATTGATTGATGAATGGTTGGATACATGCATGAATGGATGGATTGGTTAGTTTGTTGGTTTGATAGCTTATTATTTGGTTGGATGAATAGATGGATGGACATGTTCCTGTAAGAAGTCTTGATAAGGACAAACAGACAGACACAGTCAGTCAGATGGATTGATGGGTGCATTGGTGCATGAGTGGATTGATTGGATAGATGTAAGGATGGATGAATGAATGGTTGGATGGATGGATGGATGGATGGATGGATGGATGGATGGATAGATCCCTGTCTTGAAACTGACCGGCAGACAGACAGACAGACAGTCCGTCGGATGGATGGATAGTAGGTTGGATGGATATATTGGCTAGTTGGTTGGTTTGATGGTTGGTAATTTGGATGGATAGATAGATGGATGGAGTAGGTAAGGACAACCTGACAGCATAAAGGCAGACTGACACAATGACAACATTTCTTGTTTATTTCATGTTGAACAAAATTGATGATTTTTAGTTTTTCTGTCTAGGTGTTTGAACCAAATTGAAGCCCCTGTTAAGGAGAGCATGTTCATTAGCCTATCAAGCTCAGCAGACGGTGGCGTTATCTCTCTGATGCAGTGTCTCTGGATGCCCTCCAAGGGTTCTTCCTCCATGCGGCAGTGCTCTTCCTCTTACATTGCCTTTCAAATCTCAGCTGCTTTTCACGCCAGGCCTGTGTTTTTATGGTCACTACATGGAGGTTTTATAAAATGACCTTGGATCTGAGGCCTGGGTTTGCATGCTCTCCTATTGACAGCAGCGTTCTGATGATGTTCTGATTCAGTTCTGCTGCCATTCGTTCAACCATGAGATGGTCTTATTGAAGGTTTTTTTCTTCTTTTTAAAACCTCACAAACTCTGATATCTACAGCATCGATGATGCACAGAACCCCTCGATGTAAGACGAATGGAAGGATGAATTCAGTCAAACATGGATGTCTTTTAACCATCGATTTTCTGCTTCTTCGCTCCCTCTGGAGAGACAGAAACAGGGCCTGGTTACAAGGTCCTAACTCAACCTTTCACTTTCAGATATTCTCCATGCTGTTCTTGCTTCCAAAGCCTCATGCATCAGCAACCTGGCAGAGATTGAAGACCACAGTGCAGGAGAAATAACACACAACATGGTGTAAAGACATTTAAATGTATTAATGGACTGTATACAATATATTGGAAATATGAAGATTCCTATGGGCTGTTTTTTTCTTTTTCTGGACTTTTGCTCTATTCAAAAGCTCAGTTATATAGATAGCTTTGAAGAAGAAAGAAATGTTTTATTAATATTGTTTTTACGTGTTTTAATCAATATAACTAAATTACATAACTTAAAATAAAATACATTGCATATTGTATATATTAAAAAATTCTGCCTTGATATATTTTCGCATATTATAATAGTTATAAAAATTTAAATGCACGTTTATTTAAAAGGGAAAAATTAATGAAAATAAAAATTACATTGACTAAAAATATATATTATTATCTAATCTAGTATTAGAGAAAAAATGGTTCTGATTGTGAAAATGTGAAATTTGAAAGCAATAACAGTGATTAAATTGAGCCTTACCTACTAAACTCAAGATATTATAGAACTAAATTATGGAAAGGACTTTGGACAGGCAAACACTGGCGGCACCATGTAATTACTCGCGGCCTGGTCACATCAGTATTTGGAAACATACAATTTAACCGAATGAATCTACTACTCAAACTAAATAAAAACTGACAGACAAAAAAAAAAAACTAAACGTCTGACATTTCCGCTAGTTATCTCATTTTACATTGTAGCACCTACTGCACTAGTAAACCAAGTACCGTGTATGTGTATGTACATCAACCGCTTGACGTGGCTTTACAGAAAACACCGCCGCACAGCAATAAATCTCCAAGACGATGTGTTTAACTCGACTGTTGGGGTGAGAGTTGTGCTGTCAGTCTTTGAATGATTCACCTCGACCCTGAGAGATTTATGTGTTTGGATTCTTTTAAAGATGCTTACAGGGCCTCGCGAGCGACGCTAGTTAGCATTCAACGACTGATGGATTATCACTCACGTCCTCAGACGCTCCACACGGCATTGTGAGCTTCCAGAGATGGATCAGGTTGTCTTTGTGTCTTCGATGAGATGACTTGGACTGGACTTTGTTATTTTCCCTACTGTATGAAGGCTTTGTTGTTTATCACGTAGCTGAAATAATTTAGGAGCAGCCATTCTTTGAAGGGACAGTTTTCCTTCGGCAACGTGGAATAAAATTTTTCGCTGGAGGGTTCAGAAATAGAAAAGACAGTGATCTAAAGCTGAATTCTTCACTAGTTAGGTGGTGAACACACACACACACACACACACACACACACACACACACACTAATGTTTTTTCCAGGTTTTCCAAATCCCAGATATTTGCATTTGTTGGCTTTGCACTTTGTTTTTGGGATATGAAATGTACTATGCACTTTGGTTTTCTCAAACTTTAGATTTGATTTAACTGCTAATGGGTTATTCCTGCTGTTTGCAGAGCCCAGGGTGATCACCAAGCCTCTGTAACGTCTTATGACACCATTTTATTTTTCTGTCATTCGGTATAATCGTCTACTAAGAAATTAGGGACAAAGTACAAGGTACAAAGTCATGGTACAAAGAGTGTAACACACACACACACACACACACACACACACACACACACACACACACACACACACACACATTTTCTTTTTACCACATGATTTGCACTGCTATTTGCTATTTTTATAAGATGGAATAAATTCGTATATACATTAGCAAACAAGTAATTCTGAACAAATTGAATTTATGCTAAAATTATTTAAAGTCACTTACTCAAACTACAATTACTATACTGCTTTTTTATTCAAAGTTATAAAGAAATAGACAAACACAGCTGACGTTAAAAACTAAAATGTGTCATTTTTCACAGCAGTGCAGATACACAAGAACCAAACTTTCACCGTATGTCTGTGTGTGAATATTTTCTCTCTTTCATTGTTCAGTCTTCACAGTCCAAGCATAAAACATTGCGTTCCAGTTTGTCTGATTGTATGAGGTGATGATGTAAAATTGTAATAAGGCGATTACTTGATATACTGAGACCAATGAAATGAAATAGGAGATTTGTTAAATGACAATCCCAACTCTTGCTCAAGAAAAATTGCTTAAATATGTCTTCCTTTGGCGTCGGTCTGTTCACTTACCTCTTTCATTTTAATACCCGAGCAGGAGCAACAGAGAAAAAAGGAGTGAAACAGAATGATTGTAGTGGCGAGTGTGCGGACAAATTGCACTTCCTGATTGCTTTCCGGACAGCTGAGCTATTTTACCGTGAGAGGATATTGTTTTGAAGAAACAACGGGGATGATTGGCTCGAGGAGAATCCAGCGTGGTAAACACTCCACAGTTCATCCAGATTTCAATTGGTTAACAACTAAGGCACTTTGCGCTTTTCATCCGGTCCTCCTTTGCCTACTGTTTGTAAAATTTGCCGTGGTAGGCGGTGGTCGCATTTGCATGAAATTGGCTTGTTTAAATAACCATGAAACCGTTGGAAGACAAGCGATCCTTTGTTGTGTAGAACATCCATCTAGTCCTCAAAGAGCATTAGAATGATGACATCATTTCGTGCAGTGGTGTAAAGTATATGAGTAAATGGACTTTACTTATATTTTTGATACTCAGTACAAGTGCAAAGTGGCCAAAAATACTTACATAATTTTTACTTTCTACTTTACATTTCTGATACTATCTGTACTCTTTACCCCACTACATTTGGACACTCACCCAACTCGTTACATTGTTATTGTGAGTGACAAGTCGGCTTCTTTTTCTACTGCGGTTTATTTCTTGGGCGAATGAGGCGATATCGCCATCTGCAGGATGCTGATAGTACTGGATGCTATTTATGAGCTAAATTAGTAAAATAGCGATTGCACTTTTTTGCATCATAGTTTCTTGTTTTTCACATTTCTTGAGCCTTCACTCTGTACGAGTAAAATACTCTTTTAAAGTACTTTTAAGTTCTTTTAAAGTTTGAGACTATACAACTTTTACTCAAGTCCTCTTGAAATTGGTGACTTGTAACTTGTAACTTGTAAGGTAACCATCATTTTACTCAAGAATGGTTTCCAGGTACTCTTTACACGTCTGTTAGCTGATAATAGATCATTAAAGCTGATAATAGATAATTTGAAGGAGGAAAGTGAAGTGGAAGCTGTAGACACAGAGCCTTGATTGCTTGTGGTTTGCAATGTTTCAAAATGCTGTCAGAGAACTTTCCAGCACTGTTAAACCCATCAGGTCCAAACTAGTCAATGTACAGCCGCTGAGGACAGTCTGTGTTCCTCGCAGAGACAAAACTATCTCAGAACAGCTTTAACTTCAGTTCAAACGAGTGTGAAGGGAGAATAAAGCACCGACAAGGTAAAAACTTCAGAATGAATGGCTCCGTTTCTTTGTCAAAGAGCAGCCAGGAATTGATCTCAATTTCTCAGGAATGCAGGTTCAGACCAAACAACCTAGAAAATGTTCCTGTGGAGCTTACAGTAATAGTGGCAAGACACTTACTACACACGTTAAAGTCCACCATGGTTTACTCCAAAGGACCATCTTTGTCGACCACTCGCGAACATCACCATAAAGACGGTTTTGTTCATGTTCTGTGATGTAAGTGTTTGTGTGCAGCTTATTCGGTGTAAAGACCTTCAATTGCTGAATGATGGTTGAAAAGACTTGTACAACACGTCAGTCAGAATTCGGAGCTGGTGTAATATTTGTGTTTGATGGAACAGTGGCCAAAGATCTTAAGAAGAGCATTTTATAAATAACTAAGTGTGTGTGTGTGTGTGTGTGTGTGTGTGTGTGTGTGTGTGTGTGTGTGGGTGGGGGGGGGGGGGGTTTACTTTTTTAACTTTAAAAGTTAAAAAATTTTAACTTTTTAAATTAAATTAGTCTTAGAGATATATCATATCACTTGATCTCATTATCACCTGATATTCTCTGTCCATCAATCTTTTAAAAATATAACAACCAAAAAAACCTGAACAATGACTGTATACAAGCTCTAAAAAGCTGTCATTTTTCATGTATTCTTTAGTACTGGACTAAATTGAGCTGTTTAGATATATGAAAAGCCTCAGCATTCCTCTGTCAAACCCTAGACCACATGTGTCAAACTCAAAGCCCGGGGGTCAGATGTGGCCCGTCATCTCATTTTATGTCTAAAAATAAAATAAAATAAATACCAAAAAATAAATGAAGAGCCTGCGTTGACCAAAAACTGCATTTCACACAATACCTTCCGACTACAGTAGCAGTGTTTCCACAGTTTTATGTTATTTTTCTTCATTCACTTGGACAGTTTGATCCTTCATTAATGGTATTATGTGTGTTTTCATAAGCTGACAAAATTGAAAAGGATTAATGTTAGAGCAACAAGCAAACAGATTTTCTATGCAACTGCAATTGTCACTTGGATACGTTATAATAAATATTGAGTTATTTAACATTAAGTAGTAGTTATATATATATATATATATATATATATATATATATATATATATATATA
>CM051498.1:21510543-21521207 GCA_028031935.1 Paedocypris micromegethes | reverse complement strand
ACACACACACACACACACACACACACACACACACACACACAGTCGTCTGTCACCACTAAAGGCAGAAAGCGATACTCTTAACTGGTGAGAAGGTAAACTCCACAGGATCACTGCTGGTTTGCTGGCAAGCTTGGATTATTCTGTGTTGTGTCAATTCAATCGGTCTGTTCGTATAAATGTTGGACCAAATATATATTTTTTAAATTGTAAAAAGTGAGTGACCATTCAAAGATTCAGAACGATCCAGTCTCACTTATTGAAATCCGTTGAAATGCTGAAATTATATTGAAACCGATCCCCTCGTCCATTATTGTCATCTCTTTCCCATTTTCCACGTTTTTCCTGTTTCTCTCCTTTTATTTTTTTTATCCCTTTTATTTTATTAATATTTCTTCTTATTTTTTTTTATCCTTCTCTCATTTTTTTATTCTCGCCCCATCTCACCTTCCTAATTCTCCTCTCTTTCCCAATGTATCTTTTCTATTTAGTCTATTTCTTTCATCTCTTTCTCCTCTACCCAATTATTTCCTTTCCCATTCTTATTCTTATTCTCTCTCTCTCTCTCTCTCTCTCTCTCTCTCTCTTTCATATTCTCCACTCCTCTCCTTCCTTCCTTTTCCCCTTCTCTCGTTTTCCCCATTCTCCCCAACCACCTATATCTCAATCACTCTCTCTCTCTCTTTCTCTCATCCTAAGAGCATAAGTGTAGTCTCTTTTTCATTCTAATTGCTTTCTAATTAATTACTACCACTTGTGCCCGAGAGCCCTTTGAGAAAACCTGGTCCGTATAAATGCCCCTCCACGCATGGGCACTAGGATACTGCCAGTCTCCAAATTGGATCACAGCCTTTTTTTTAAATTGGAATCGGTGTTGAAGTATCACAGAGATTGGATTTCTGACAGCGAGCAGAATTAAGGCATTAAACAGCATCTGTCCAGATTCAAGAAGGGACATAGTCGACAGTGGGAGTCTGTTCCCTAAGTAGAAAGACTTAGACGAAGCCAAGCAACATTTATTTAGGCTGTGTGTGTGTGTGTTTTTTTTTCAAACTCTTGCTTTCATATATTATACATGTTTATTTTCCCATTTAAATTGCAAAGAAATGCCGAGAATAACATCGAGTTGACTGCAATCGGAAACACAGGCTGAATTTCAACGGAATCCTCCGGAATGACTCATGAACCATAAGCCCCGCCAAAACATCCCACCATTGCTTAAGTTATTATTTCCGTCTTACATAATCATTAAAATATCTTTCATGTGTGTGTGATCGAATTAAATATGTTGCGGGGGTCTCTGATCAGCCCCTGCAGCAGATTAGAGGAGCTTTAGGTGGTGATATGGTGGTTGTGATGGGTAATATGAGAGAGAGATTAAACAGCGTGGACCTTTTATCTTCTGCTTTTAGATTTTTACAGTCCCTGCAAGGCCTTGCTTGGCCTTTTCTGACAGCAAAAGAAGAGATTCTAAGCTTCTAATATACAACCATCCTATACTTTTTCCTGTCATGTCTTAGAAAAGGTTTTACACGGGATATTGAATAGAGCTAGGCAAAGGTCAGCTTTATTAATCACTTTTTGCCTTCACCTTTATAAATAAAATTCTGAAAACCTGACTTTTCAAGTAAAACCGAGCTTCAAAAGATGGTGCATGTTCGTTTGATTTTATTCATTATCTTTTCAGATTTTGGTACATTTAAAGACGACGCTCAAACATATTGAGCAAATTCAATGTTTTCAGTTTGGGGAAACAGCAGAAATGTATTTATTTCTATAAATAAAGAGTTTAACAGCAATGTTAAGCGATATATTCTAGTCTGTTACTTTCAGGGTAGATCTTATGATTCCGAAACACATTAACTTTAACTACAGTTCGAAAAAGATTAAAGTTTTTTTTTTTTTTAAGTTATTGAAGTTGCTTTTTTCTTGTTGGTTAAGAGGTGTATGTCTGAAACACTAGATTCAGTTTTCATATGTGAGCTTAGTTATGTAAGAAATTATGTTTTATCAGCTTGTTGAAAGGCACATTAAGCCAAAACTATGTTCGAACATGGTCTTCCAAACACAAAGCGTTGAGAGCTACAGTTTCTGACAAATCTTCCTTGTGCGTTTTTATTAAATAACTGTTTAACAGTTATTGAAGTGCTAAAAATAAAGTACTCCAATCAAATAGGCTTAGTTTTTTTTTTCCTTTCTGCACACACTTCCTCTCATAGTGATTGTTCATTAGTGTTTACTGTTCTGGAAGAGCTTTAAATCCTTTTTTCTGTCTTTTTCCGAAAGCTCAAATGACTTCTGCATCTGAATAACTTCCTGTCTTCCCATGAGAAATACAGTAACTCTTTCTGTTCCTCTAAAGTCAATTTGTGTTAATCAGCCCGGGATCGAATCTCGCAAAAAGATTCAGACGTGAAGTAGAAATCTGGAACTTGGTTCAAACGGAGGGGAATTTTGGACCAAGTTTGCATTTATAATAGGATTGTCTCACTGCAGAATTGTTTCTTTTGTTTAATTACCTATGACTTAGACAATTAATGAGAAGGAATCGATGACAGTAGGAAACAGTCTCTTCTCACTGTGTGAATTAGTGCCCTCCGTGATCCCTGCTGGGGAAAACAAGAGAGACAAAGCAATCTAACGCATTGATTTCACTAAAGAAGCGCCGAAACTGTAAAGAAACAACCTCAAAGTGACCGAACTGCTACAGTAACAGAGCAATTAAAAATAAATGCAGAAACTATTGATGCAGACTATTTAATTGCATACAAATGTATATATATATATATATATATATATATATATATATATATATATTTATTATATATATATATATAATATATATATATATAATATATATATAGATTAAAATAAATGGAATGAAAAATAGTATAATATAATGTAAAAGTAATGTTGTAAAGAAAAAAAGAATCACTATTAAATGAAAATTAAGATACCAAGGTACAGTTTTATGTACAGTTGAGGGCAAAATTATTAGCTCTGAGCTCTTGATAAGAGCTTTTGAAAATACTTATCAAACAATAATTATTTTGTAGGGGGGCTAATAATTTGGTCCTCAACTATATGTGTTTTGCTGTCGTCTTCTGGTTTGAAACCAGATCACTGAGTTTGCCAGAATTTAATAAATGCTGGATTAAGATAGCGAGTGTGGTAGAATCGAGATAGCAATATATATATATATATATATATATATATATATATATATATATATATATTTACATTTTTTATATATTATTAATTATTTTCTTTATTATTTATTTATCAATTTATATAGTCAAACACCTTCAAACTTTTCTTGGGAATCGACCCCATTACCCTTGTTTCTCGACTGACTGAGCTGCACTGTCACCTTTCAAATCCTGTTCTGGTCCGATTTCCTTGTTTTGGCTCAACCCTTGGCCAGCGACGGCCTTGTGTTCCCAGCGGCCAGATGTTTTGTGTCTGCATAAGCATGTGTTGAAGTGTGTGTTGTGTGTACACACGAGTGTGGGATTGTTGAGCACATGCTTGAGTGCTTGTGCGAGAAAAATAGATTTCCGTGTTTCTTTGTGCATGGCCCCGAGCGCTCCTTATAGTGTAGCCAATAATCCCAGTAGTGTACATTCAGCAAGAAAGAACCAATCAGATTAGGGGATTTGACGTGTGCGCTGAATGAAGTTTAATCTGGACAAAAACCAGTGCCGACACAGTGGTTGGTATGTAAAGCTAACCTATAAAGCTGTATCAGCTTTTTTTAATACATTCAGTCTGTTTTGACGGTGTTGGACACATCAAGGTTGTGGGTTCAAGTCCCAGAAAGAATAAAAGTAGCTAAATGTGTAACTTTTTAAATTCTTAGTTGTTTAACAAATACATAGATTCCATTTTAACTGTATTTATCTCATTGCATTACAGTTAATTGTGAAGCTTACTCCAAACAAACAAAAAAATACATTTTATAATATTGTAACATTTTGTAAAACAAATAAGTAAATGTATATTGATATAAAAACAATACATACATTTTAGTGATACAATAACTCTATTTTAACTGACCATGTAGAGGCAGTTTAAAATAGTAGAGAGCAGTGTTATGTAGTGGCCGTCACAAACTGGTTCTGGATCAGGCTGATGGGTCAAGGTTCGGCTCATTAATCTTATCAGCCAAGTTTTCATTGGATTTTGGTGTTTTCATTCCAGGACAAACATGTCATCTCGGCACACGCTGACCTGTTGACACGTTGTGCAGTTCTTTGGAAGTCTCAGACTATTTCTCCTGCTGTCCGTCTCTGTCACCTTGTACCTTCCAAAAAAAAAAAAAACAACCCTCCTGTATTTTCTGACACTCCAGCACTCGAGCCACTAACAGGGTCCCATCTGCACACATGCTTTCTCAGAGCGTGGTGTTGGCGGAGTGGGCTGAATGCTCTGCGGCATTGAAGAGCACAATAAGCTGAAGCTTCTCCTTCTCCAGAGATGCTGTTTTCTAAGCGAGAGACTCCTTCCTCACAACCTAGACCCACAGCGGCCCTGAGTCTAGCGCAGTAGTGTTTTAAGCTTTGATAAATGTATTAAATTTGTACAGAAGTCGGACAATTAAATTTTTTTTTATTACTCTTACAAACTTCATACATATATCATTCAATAGACACCCCATTTTTTCAAATCATTACTGTAGTATGCCGTGTGTGTGTGTGTGTGTGTGTTTCATGTTTGGACATTCTTATCTTTTGTTTGATAATGGTTTTGTTTTATTTGTATTATTGTTATTATTATATATTTTTTTATTTATAGTAATAATAAGTATTATTAATACTTTATTATAAGTATTATTAAGATTATTAATATTAATAAGTATCATTATTATTGTTATTATCAGTTATTGTTTGGTATTTTTGACAATAATTTTAATAACAACAACAATATAATAACGTAATAAAAATAGCATTTCAACACAATACTACTATTATTTATAGTATTAATGATACTATTGATAAAAACAAAATATAATAACGTAAAAATAATAGAATTGTAACATAATACTACAAATATTATTATTATTTGTTTAAAATGTTAATGATAATATTAATAATAACAATATAACAACTTAATACTAATAGCAATGTAATGTAATAATACTAAATTATGTTGTTTTTTTATTTATTTATATACTGTATCAGCAGTAAGGTGATGCCTGCCTTGCTACACCTCCATAATTCTGATACGATCTTGCCTACACACACACCTGCAGTTTCGATTAAGAGAGATGAACACACCCACACGGACACACACACTTTCTCAGCTCTATCCGTGCTGAAAATCTGTGAACAAATGTCTTCCCCCGCAACCTTTGCTCTGTTTCAATGCGTTTCATTTCTTAATGCGATGTATTGAGCCCTTGGCGTATCAGTTTACAGCATCTTCTTCTTTTCTTCTTTAGACCAGATACACGTGTTAAAACCTCATTAAAACTAAGTCAATATGTTTTGGCCCTATATATTATCAATCTGCACAGAGCTTTCCGGTCTCGGATTTAATAACAGATCATGGTTAGGAGCGAAACATGGCACGACTTGAGGTGACTTTACAGCCATACTGTAAAAAAACAAACAAATCTTGCATATTTAGCAACGTTTGTAATGTATTTGTTAGTTACTCTAGTTACTGTATATATTACTGTAATTTATACGTATATTACTTTTGTTTGCACAGTATATTTTTCTCCAATGTATTGCATGCTTACACTAATTAGTGAGATCCTCTTTCATGGTGCATGTATATAATTTACATTATATATAATATATATATATATATATATATATATATATATATATATATATATATATATATGTGTACAGTGACAATAAAGGCATTCTAATCTATTTTAACGATTTGCAATGCGGACGAAATCCAGCATAAACAAATGATAGAATAACTATATTTAGAAGGTTATGATTAGTCATAGAGCATTAAATGTCAGTGATGCTTCAAGCTTTGTGAGATTTTGACACTTTGTTACCACAATTATTTAGCCATTTGCTGCATTAATAAACACGATTAGAGGTTTAATCTATTTTTCTGCCTATTAGTTAGGAAATTGACGAAGTAAAGAATATGACTGGATTCTAAATGAGCATCGTTGGGAAAATAATTAATAATTGAAGATGTCTTTGACTCTGAAAATAAATTATCTACAAAAATTTAGCATTATGCACCAATAATTGTGATAATCAACTGTTCTGGCATCACTTCAAAAGCATTTGCTCTTGATACATGGGAATTACAATAACTAAAATAATGCTACTTTTGGATACATTTTTAAATCATTAATGTAAGTTGCTATCACTTATATTATCTCTTCTCATGCCTTTAACGGTTTCTAGATATTTATTCATTTGTTTATTCATTAATTTACAACAATTGCTAAAGCTCCCATCCATGGGAATCATCTAAGATTAGTTAGATGTCTTTATCTTAAGGAAAATTGCCCAACATACACCTTTTTTCTATATTGTTTTAAAAATACTGCAATAAAATCATTTAAATGGGTTTGAAATGCTGCCTACCTACAAAACGAAGCAAATTCTCAAAAAACAGCAAATTGCATAAGGTCAAGTACAGTTGGATGTGTCCTGATAGAGCAGAGTTTGCATAAAATTCACAAAAAGTTTCTCTCCTTGGCCTGCTGCACGACTTTAATTTAGAAATCTCACGTTTCTTTCTTTGCTTTATATCTCCTTTCAATCACTGCAAAGGGCTTTGTTCCGAGCCAAGCCCTCGGTAGAGATAAGAGCAGGCAGGTGAGTAGAGAGAGAGAGAGAGAGAGAGAGAGAGAGCGAAGAAGATGAATGGAGCGAGATGAAAGAGGAGGAGGAGAGGGAGAATGGATGCGGAGGAGATTTCTAATGAGTCACATGTTGATTTCATCTGTGTTGGATTGTGGAATTCCACTTGTGATAAATGACGCCATCAAACTCTTTTAATTAGAAGCCAACTCGTGCGGTAAGAGATACGGCCGGGCACGCAGATGTCAAAGCAGGTTTTAGCTGGTGCTATTCACTGCTTTTGGAAAGGATTTGGGCAGCAGGTAGTGGCTCTGCTCACGCTACGAGACAAACTAGACCAGCGTGAACCAGCTAAAGCTTTGAGCAGCACATAGAAAACACTTCAATAGTTTGGAAACAGGAATTAGCTGTAGCTACATGGCTGTGGAAGTTCAGCATGTACTTTCCTCCGGCCATGTCTCTCTTCTCCAGGATTGTTCTTCGGCCTCCTCCTCTTCCTCGTATTTCTCATTTAGGTGCACGGCACCAGGTGCACCTGTCGCCAGGCATCGATTTGATCCGCTCGCGTACAGCCAGCTGGCACGCTAACCTTTGCACGCATCTTCATTACCCAAACAGCCATAACCAAAGTGATCCCTTCAATGGCACCAGGCCCTCCCTTCATCAAACACTTACAACTTGACATTTAGAGACTCTCTCACCTCAGCCTGTTTGATTTGTTTTGTCACGTTCTTGTCAGCACATGCAGAGCATCCTGGCAAACATCTTAAAGCAGGAAGCATGCGTTCGAATGGATAATGATGTTGGGAAAAACTTCTAGTTGAAAGTTTCATGGAAAGTACTTTTTTCGCCTGTTAGGTTACTTTAACTTTATTACATGGTTAGCTACAAATGAGGTGATGGACTCTGTTTCTCTCTCAAATACAAATGCAGACTTTTTGAGGGAAATTCTTTTTTATTATATTTTAGTTGCACAACTCCTTTTCTGCGTGTTTAGTTACAAACAAGGTGATGTTCTTACTTGTTTTTCTCAATTGCAACTCCAATTGTTTTAAAGAATTGTTTTTATACCTTTTAGTTGCACTAAATTTTATGCTTTGCTACAAATTAGGGAATGTGCTTATTTTCTGTATATTTTTTTAATTTTAATACAATTAGGCCAAAACAAACTATAACATTTATAAATTAATTTATTTATTTTTTATTTCATTTATTATTAACAGTGAGAAAATGTAGCCCCACCCATTACACAACTAATTTATGTAGATATAATTTATTGACAACACCATGCTGCTGCACCAAGTCAACGCTAAGATGAAACACAGTCTTCTGAAACAATGTCACAGATCAATCACAAAAAAGTATTTTTTTTTTTTTTTTTTGTGAGATGTATGTGGATTTCATGAACAAAATTTATTTCGAATGTCTCAGTCACAATCTTTCACACTCTCACTTGGAACTGAATATTCAGACAGACAGAAGACATTTCAAAAGTGTGAATTGCAGTCCAAACAATTCCAATATTTTCGAACGGTTGATTTCCCACTAGGTCTTATTTTCAGGTTAATGGTTAGAACATCACTGCATACTAATATGAAGTAGTTGTAGTAGTAAAACACTTGACAGCAGTACATAAAAATGTGAATTAAAATGCAGCAGCACATTTTAATACCGCCAGAAAGATGCTTCTGATAACTGTTAAATCCTTTTAGAATGGTTTCACTATCTCTGGGTAATTATAAAACAATGTCCAGCACTTCAATCGCTAATTAAACAACTGATAAGAATCTCATTTCAAAGCAGCCATTGAAATGATTCTAATAAGAGCTTAAGACCAATCTGGAGATCTAATATATGTTTGCTCTGAGGCAGCGCTCTGCCATATTCCTTCAGATGATGAGATTGAAACACCTCAGACCATCTGAGAGAGTGAGAGCGGATCCTCCTCGTAAAATAACAGCAATAAAGTCTCCTGTCTGAGAGAAAAGGCCTAGTGCTCACCTGGGATGAATACATCAGCGGAGCTGAAGCTCACGCGCGTTTCCGGAGAGTCTGGGTTTTCGAGAGTCAGGAATGTCCGCTTCTTTTTGTCTTCAGCTTTTCTATGTTTTTGTATTTAAGTTTTTAATGCACAGAAAGAACTTGCAGTCCATCAAAAAAAAAGTTCTGACCGATTTTTTTTGGGGGAATGAATTGTTGCCTCGTTGCTGTTGCCTCGGAGCAAAATTGACCCATTTGAGATTTAAGTTCAGGTCAGGGTATTTAGTTTTGGAGTTGGCCTGCTCTCTTTGTGTTTGCTTAGGCTTCCTCCAGGTTTCCATTTTTCTCCCACAGTTGTGAATGGGAAGTTGAAGAAACATGTGAATGTGTTTTTGGAGAATTGGAGCTTGTTCAAAATCATCCATTTAAATCAAATGGGCCATCGGTGTGTTAGAGTGTGAATGTATGTGTGTCTCACTCTGTGATTGGTTGGCTATCAAGCCAGGGTTTAGAAAAGGGACGTAGAAAAAGCACTAGCAAACAACTAATGGAATCCACTTCAAAACAGGCGGCTGAACAGCTGAACAGGTAAATGCTCATTTAAATAATGATGAGTTTTTTAAAGGAGGCCTAATAAAGCTGTAGTTTACTGTAAATTTGATTTCTGAAAAATTAACAGATTAAAGCATCATATCATGAAAGAAACTGTCACGTTTATTTTAGCTTTTAAGTAACACAACTGCAGTACAACATTTGTTCTGGAACGGCAGTTAATGATGTAGAATCAAACCATTAAAGATGACTGGAAATGTCAGGCTTAGCGTTATATTGCTCACCCGACTGTGTTGAGAACTTATGCAATCAAACAAATGGCAAACTCATAGGACTTTGGAGTGATTGATCAATGCGGAGGTTTTGTTAACATGGTTAGCTAGAGCTAAGAGGAATGTGGATCACTGACAGGATCATAGCACTAATTCACAGGAGTGCTTTAATAAGTACGGATTAGCCAGCCTTTCCATTTTCCGTCAGTCCAATCCATAACCGGGGCTGGTGCAAAATGTTCTACCTCATTAAAGTAGATCTTATTAACTGGAGCTCAGCTTTTTCAGCTTATAACTTGTGCATTTAATCAATTAGGTTAATCATCATAATTCTAGACTTTTCTGGGATCAAATGTCAAGGTTTTATTATAAAGTACTTTTTAGGCTGATTGGCAGGATGTTCTCTGTTATCAAATTTTTTTTTTTTGTAATAATTTGATGACTCACTTACAGTATAAGAAATATATAAGAAAAAAAAAACATTAAACGTTAGCTTGTACTTTCCAACAACTCACACATAGATGTGTGTATTCTCTCATGTTTTACATTGCACGCAATATTATGTAGGATAGATGGATGGACGGACGGACGGACGGACAGACAGACAGACAAACAAATGGACAAGGATGGATGAAGGGATGGTGAGATGAATAGATAGAAATACATGCAGTCAGGCAGACATAGATGGATAGATAAATTGCAAGATGGATGGCAAGATGAAAGAATGCATGACAAGACAGACAGACAGACAGACAAAAAGACATGAATGGATGGATGGATGGATAGATGGATGGGAGAATGGATGGACAGACAGACAAATAGACAAAGATGGGTGGATGGATGGCAAGATAGGTAGACAGAGAGACAGACCAATAGACTTTGATGAATGGCTGGCAAGAAAGACAGACACACAGACATGGATGGACGGACGGGATGGATGGATGGATGGCAAGATAGATAGACAGGCAGACAGACAATTGGACGTGAACGGATAGATGGGTGGGTTGGTGGCTGGATGGATGGATGGATGGATGGAAGGATGGATGGATGGATGGATGGATGGAAGGATGGATGGATG
>CM051498.1:21498276-21510529 GCA_028031935.1 Paedocypris micromegethes | reverse complement strand
ATAGATAGATAGATAGATAGATAGATAGATAGATAGATAGATAGATAGATAGATAGATAGATAGATAGATAGATAGATAGATAGATGCTTCTCACCGTTTGCCTTTTCAGCAGTGTTGTTTGATTCTCTTCTTTTCCTCTTGCTTCTAGTTGACATTTTTCTTTATTTCTGCAACAGTTGGCAAATTACACGGCTTCACAAGTCAGCTCAACACACTGCATTTTACTTTCTCGACTTCAGTAACCACAAATAACGTGAGTCAAGTGAGATGAATGTTCATATCTGACATCAGCTGTACTGCACGTTGAAGAGCAACTAAGTGAACAAGGACGGAGCGGTTGGGGTCAGGGATGGTGAAGGGGCTTCAGCTTCGTAATTCATTTTTGTTGTTTTGTTGAACTTCTCCCGCACAATGTTTGACTCCATTGATTACAAAACGTCAGTGGAGAAAATCTCAACCACATCAATGACGGTCTGAAGAAACAAGAAACTTGTTAAAGTGGCAGAAATGAAAAACTGATGAACATGTAGACACAAAGAGGAAAATGTGAAAATTAATATGGAAAACCCTGTGTAGCTCTTTAAAAGACGTGAATAAAAAAATCTGTGAAAAAAAATAACAAAAAACCCACAGTTCACTTTTGATTATGAAGACGTTCATACAAACATGAGACTCCGTTAGTCCCACACTAGAAATGAAATTATGTACACAACCCTTGGAAGGGTTGAGCACCAATCACCAATCTCGATATGGTTCGCCATGTTGACAATCTCACTCACTTTACTTCATTTTAAAGAAAAAATACGTTATCTATGTTTAATAAATGTTCTTCTCTTTTTTCCTCTTCCTCCTCCTCAAACCCCCCACCACCATCTCACTTCCTCTCTCTCTCTCTCTCTCTCTCTCTCTCTCTCTCTCTTTTTCATTGTATCTTTCTTTCTCTTTTCTTCTGCCTCCCTCTCTTTTTCTCTCTTTTTATCCCTACTCTTCTCTCTCTCTCTCTCTCTCAGCCTGCGAGTTGATGAACAGAGGAATCCTGGCCTTGGTCAGCTCTATCGGCTGTATGTCTGCTGGATCACTGCAGTCATTAGCTGATGCCATGCACATCCCGCACCTCTTCATCCAGAGGGCACCGGCTGGCACTCCACGCTCCAGCTGCCCGCCCACCAGCCACGCCCAGGCTGAAGACTACACCCTGTACGTGCGACCCCCTGTCTACTTAAATGAAGTCATTTTCCAGGTGGTGATGGAGTATACTTGGCAGAAGTTCATCGTCTTCTATGACACCGACTATGGTGAGTATTTTCAATTTACTTGATGGTATTGGATGGTAATAAACAGCCATTTGAAATTGTCCCGTCATTGACCCCCACACTTCAGCACCGGACATTATTTATAGTGCAATTCCTTTCAATTATTTCTCCCGTGATAATGTGAAAAAACCATTTACAATTTTTTTTGTATTAAAATAACATTGAATGATGTTGAAGAATGATTGACAGGAAAATGAAAGTAATCGCCCATAGATTTAGCTGTCGCTTGCGGCCTTTATCACAAATGTTAAATATGGAACATTTGTCATTAGGCTAGTGGGGAGCTAAATTTGTTTGCTGACATTTTGATACCTTAAAATTCCCTCAGGATTTTAATGGAATATGTTTGAGTAATTCAAAGGAAGACATGATTAAAAAATAAAAACTGGTGGTTTAAAGCACATTTTTGATACGGTTCCAATTGGCCACTCTGACAAAATCACCTTATTTTTACTTTTAAACACATAATATGATAGTAATTTTGGATTCTAGGGAAATCCTGAAGGAACTGAGATGTTCATAGCTAATAGTGACATTTTCAGGGACGCAGAATAAACATCTGTCCTCAAACTCAAGCGAACGTGGCTCCATCCTTGTGTCTCCGCAGTAATACAGAGATTAGGCCCAGACTGTCCTCTTACTCCTGCCTTAAGCTAACAGAGAGCTTGACCAGTGACTCAGAAGATAGAATCCTCAGACATTTGATTTGCTGGCCCCTGAGTAATAGGGCCTTCCTAAAGAGCAAAGCACTACTAAATTGCTTTGGCTCCTTAAGTTGACTCAGACAACAGAGAGTTCGTTGGGAAATTGTTTTACAAACCTTGATGTCCCGTGAGGCCGAAACTTCAGAAGGAATATATCTGGGAGTCGGACAGGAAGTCTTACTAGTGACTACTTTCCAGATATTTTAACATACAGAAAATATGTTTATGAGTCATTACATCCCTAATGACACCCTATAGCCATTGGAATGGTTTACCATGGCTTTTTCCATTCCCCTGTTATTCAAATTGTTATTTCTAACGGATTTGATTCGATTTCCAGCTCTGCAATCTAATTTTGCGCAAGGACGTCACAGGATGTAGAGATTCTAGCTTGGTCACAAACCTGCAGTGGGCTGTTTAACTCACTTATGGCTTCTGTGTAGGTGCACAGAGGTGAAGTAAATGTATGGAAAGAGACGTCATAATTTGCTGAGAAGCGACGTGATTACATTTGACAAATGTGACGTGTGCAATTTCTTGGCACATAAACGCCGTCCCCGTTTAAGTTCCTGTTTAAAATGTGGGCTATAGGCAATAAAGACATGTGTTCAACATAATGTGTTGACTCAATGCTTAAGGTGAAGTCATTGACCTCTAATACGATTACCACCTTCCATAAATTTAGTCTGAATAGCCATGGCATAGCACTTTAATATTAGAGTAACATGTCCAGCTCTTTGCCAAACCAGGGTAAGGTTAATTTAATGTGCAGCAAGTCCAAATGAGATGATTTCATGGTTAACAGACAAGTGGATTAGAAAGATAAAAGTAATTGAATTCCTGTTTTACAGACATAATTACTAATGATCCAGGCCAATGACCCTATTATTATCATCCCAAGATAACCAGTTGCCCTACAGTGTGTGTTGGGGGGTCATGATAGAAAAATTTGGCATCAAAATGGTGACGCGACAGACCGATGGTTGGTCTCCTCTTGAACTTCGTAATGTGGCCGGGCAGTCAAAGCGGTGAATGGCAATGTCAATGTCATATTTAACGTCAGTATTTATGGCATATACATATGATTTTAGTTGACAGCATTTTTCAATTTTGACTATTTTTATGATTTTTTAACTTTCTTTCTATAGTTTCCGACAGTTAGGTTTTATCTTATTGATTTTTATTTTTTTATTTTATTTTTTATTATCTGTGTTTGTTTCTAGTAAAGATGATTTTAATGATGTATTTCAAAACAATTAATAATGTATTTCATAAAGATAATAAAGATGATGTGATTTTATCTGTGAAAAGTGCTATTTAAATAAAGCTTACTTAAAGTATATGAAGAAAAATTAGAAGAACAATAGGAGTTTGTTGGAACAACTAATAGTTGGAGCAAAATCAGCTCATGAGTTTTGAATCTCAACACATTTTGCGTTATTCAGACTGGAAACATTGTAAAAAGTACCAAACTGAAAAATATGTAAATTAAGTAATTATTTTAAAGTCCGTGAAAATGAAATTGAATAAAACAGAACTATTTTTACTTATCGCTCACTGCATCAATAGTTTTGGAAATAAAGTCAATGGAATCACGGCGCATCCCTGCAACGTCAATTTTCAGACATTTGACATTTCAGCATTTTACCAAGTACATTTCTCACAAGTTATTACAAGAGTTAAGGATTTGTTTGTCAACAGTTGGTTAGGCTTTACAACTCAGCCATTTTCCAACCATCAAAAGTGGAGTTGAACCTGTGACCAAAAGCTTGCAAGTTTGATGCTGTAATTTTTCTAAGTTGCTTTGATGAAATTGTCTGCAATGTTAATTTAATGCATCATAATATTCACAATTTTTGAGAATGGCAATTTTTGAGAAAGGCTGATCCATACAGTACCTTTCTGTGTGGTCTGATCCTTCTTAGTAACAGGATCTTTTTAAAATTATTATAAAACCTTATTTCTGTTGAGTTTAAAGTTAATATTGTCATACTGTATTAATCGGAATCTGCAGAAAATTGAAACGTCAACAACGAATGGTGCCACATTTGGACAGACGCTTGCTAACTAGTCATCCTACTCGATGTGAACAGAACGACTACCAAATAAAAGGTTAAAAAGAAAGCAGGTGTTCATGTTCAAATAGTCTGTTCTTTTTTAGCAAGAATTTATTCTCATTTTAGTTTATCATTGCCATTCTGACAGATGTAATATCTGAATCTTTCTCTTACTGCCAGGATGAGTTTATTTCCTCATTTTTCCCTGAACAGATGTATGATTCTGTTTTAGTGTCTCAAGAAACCACTAATAATTATTGAAAACTGTAGAATGTGTGTGTGTGTGCGCGCGCGCGCGTGTGTGTGTGTGTGTGTGTGTGTGTGTGTGTGTGTCAAAAATTAGGTTGACTGTACTGTCAATTAATTTTTACAAAAACACAATATAAGGTCAACAAAAGTGTCTGATTTTATTTTCCTGTAAATTTACTTGTGGAGTTTAGCAGTTTGTTATTTTGAACCGTTTAGTTGGTGGATCATAAACCAGACCTGTCTTGACCTGAAACTTGAAGATATTTGTCAGTATTGTTGCCTGCTCATGTCATGGAGCCTGGTGAGAGCTTTAAATACAGCAGCTCGGGGGGCGATCACAGCATGAGACCCTCCATCACTACGCAGCTGCTGCCCTTTGGCTTTTCTTCATGGGTCGTACGAGTCCACACACACACACACACACACACACACACACCTCTTCCACTCCACGCAGCCATCTAGCTGTGGAATTTGATTTGGCACGGTTAAAATGGTCAAAAATAGTACCACTTCCTTCTAATCAGTAATCAGGAGACTGAATAGGAAGTTGGCTTGTATTGGCGTTTGAGTGACTTAAGTCACAGGCAGGGGTTGACGGACCCTAATCAAGCCGAGTACTACTGATTTCTGTTACACAATGTAGCATAGTCACGTTACCTGACTCCATTTCCCATAATCCTCTATGGCTTTTTGGTTTAATTCCCGAACTTGCAAGCTATGTGTGACCATTAATAGCGCTTGCGAGGTATTGCCTTTTATGTCTGCGTGTGGAATTGTGTCAGTGTACAATATAAAAACTACAAAAATTTGGCTGATGCTTTTACTCTGAAGAACCTGAGTATCTGTGTTCTGAACTTCAGACAACTAAAGACTAAAAAGTACCTGAAAACTATACTATACTGAGTAAAAGTACTAATACCTTACTGGCACCAATTCCAAAAAGACTTGAGTAAAAGTCATAAAATATCCCATTTTAAAATAACAAGTACTATACTCTTTCTGAGTTTAGGCTCAAAAAACACCAAGGAATGTGAAAAACAAGAAACTATAGTAGAGCATAAAGTACGTGCATTCAATTAAAAATGTAATCAAGTGGAGAGTAAAAGTTGCTTATATTTTTTATACTCAGTACAAGTACAAAGTAGCCAAAATGCTTTAATAGTAAAAAAAAATTACTGCAAGTTAAAGTAAAAAAAAAAAGTCAATTTACTCATGTACTTTACACCACTTGCAATTACGTACTTTATGTCCGTCCACGTTATTGTGTTAAAATATTCACTTCATTCATTATTTCACAATTTAAACACATAAACTCACATTTTAGAATGTTTTTTGTATGATATGAAGTAGTATTTACCTTTCACCAACCACTTAAAAAAAAATAAAACTTTTGCAATGAAAGCCAGAGCTGTGAAGCATAGCGAATTTTGAATGGGATTGTGTAGTGCCATTACTTCATAGGGTCATAAATGAGAAATAACAAGCACATGAACAGGCCATTGGCTTCTTCAGTGTGCGTTCACACCAGATCTGTGTAATGTGTGTGTAAAGTGCATCTGGCCAGATGTCACACCAGCACAGGGACAGCACAGCCTTGTTCAATGTGTCTTCTGCTATAAACACAAGCTGCTTCCTGCTGGAGCCTTGCCCTCCACACTAGCTGGGGAACCCAATGAGAGATTTCCAGCAGAACCGCAGTGGAGGATTTGCTTCAAATTGGATCCAGTGCACAGATGGAGGCATCGGTGATTTCCAGAGTCTTTCGGAATGTTGTGAATATGATCAACGCCTTTGCCTTTTTGTTGTATTAAGATGTAACGAGGTTAGCAACTAATTAGCGCGAGCATAAGTGATCATCTCGGCTAGCAGTGGAATGTTGTGACGTTATAACAGTGTGTTTAAATTTAATGTTATGTTTTGTTCCTTAAAAGTCGTAGGAATTGTTTGCATTCAGTATTGAATTGAGTTCAACAAGTTTTTCTATCACTTCACAACAAGGAGGACCTGTTTGAGGCCCGGTCTGGGTTTGGATGTTTGCGTGAAATTCTACCGCTTCCGATGTTCTCACACTGTCCAAAAACTTGCATTCAGGTGATTTGGAGTCTAGAAAATCTGTGATTGGTTGGCCATCATAGTGCTCTGTGATTGGTTGGCAGTCAATGTGTGTGTCCCGCCTTCACGCCAGAGATGCTGGATTTGGCTCCAACTTTCTTGTGACATAAAAACGAAAAAGTGAGTCTGATGGATGGATGGATGAAAAATTGGTGCAAAAATGTAGCATTATGAATCTTCAGCGTTTAAGATGTTGTTAAATTGTTTGGATTTTTTTCCTATTGCACTAAAATGATTCAGTTTCATGTTTGTTTTAGTAAAACTTAATGTGACAGTTTTGTTAAATTGATTGATATTTATTATATTTTATTTATTATATTTATTGAATGTATTTTATTTATTAAATTGATTTACTCTTGATAACAAATCTATGTACGGAATTATTAATAAAAAAGAAAAACACATATTTCTCATTTTTGAAAAACTAAAACAAAACAGTGATAAACAATAGCCTCTGTTTTTGTTTAGCGTGACGCCTCTAATGCTAGCGTAGCATTAAGCCATTTTTTTTTACCAGCTGAGACTGAGGGGCTACTTAAAGTGGCTTTCATGTGTAGCTTTTCATTAAAGCTTTTTTCCCCCGCACATCCCTGTCGCACCTTCAGAACCCCCCGGTCCCCTCACCTCGGTCCCGTCTTTGATCCTCCGTTCTGAACGCCTCCCCGCTTCAGTGAAAACGATTTGATGTGGGGAAGGGGCTGAGTGCGGCGGAGCTCGTGCTCTGTGAAATACATCTTTTATTTAGCTCAGCCCTGAGACAGCACTTCTGCCTCGCGACGCCACCATGATAAATGCTCTTCACAGGTTCCTGCTGCCGCCCACTCCGCTGGCGTGTTAGCACACATGTTAGTGCCGTACTCACGCCTCACTAGTAGACACCACAACTGACATTGGTGGACATTAAGCACTGCGTGAACATATTTATTTTACGTGTTTTTAAGAGCTTCTTGTACCGAAAATCACTGATAGTTTAGAAAAAAATTTGGATTCTTATCCATGTGTGTCAATGTGTGTCTGAGTGTCCTGCTCTGTGATTGGTTGACCCTTCCATCCCAAGATTTCTGGGATCTGCTCCTTCTCTCGAGACCCAGAAATGTATGTACGCACTTCCTTAAAATGAAGAATAATTAAATATAATTCCCATTAGAAATCACAAATGTGTTTGTTTTCAAGCAATTGTTTTGAAAAAACCCGCTTTTCAAAAACTAAACTTTGTTGACAAAAAATAAAACAAAAAAACAAAAGCCACGTTCATCTTTCTTTAAAGTGAGTGAGTGAGTGAGTGAGTGAGTGAGTGAGTGAGTTTGTCAATTTGGCCACTAGAACGCACACAATCCCAATTCGAACATATAGCGAGTGTACGACGTTAGTGCATATTCTATAATGTTGGTTCTTATTTGTCGGACATTAATCATCAAAAGACATAGCTGACATGTAAATTTATATTTAAACTGGTGACTTGATCTGGGGTTATGATGTGTAGCGCTATTTGTTTATGGTTTATTTATGTTTTGTGTTTGTTCTTTATGATGTGTATTGTTTGTGTTTAAATATGCTTATGTTTGTTTGTTTTTAGTGTGTGCAGTGCTGTTTATGTTGTCGTTTTTAGTGTTATTTATGTGTTATTTACTAATTGTCTGCTGCTGTGACAATTAAAGACTTTTTAAATTCAATTCAATTCAAATTTGATTTGTCTGACAAACAAGAACCCACCAACTTATCATCTTAAAAGAGACACTGTGAACTAACTACAAATACGTACTATAAATATTCAAATTGACACCCAATTAACGATACTGACATGTCTTACTAAATTACTCTTTTTAATTGTCAAAAAAAAAACCAATAATAAAAAAAAATATGTTGATCAAATGTTGCTTTATTTCACCCGTGTCTTTGTAGATATTCGAGGAATAGAGAACTTCCTGGACCAGACCTCTCAACAAGGCATGGACGTGTCCCTCCAGAAGGTGGAATCCAACATCAACATGATGATTACGGGAATGTTCCGCACCATGAGAGTGGAAGAGCTTCATCGCTACAGGGACACGCTGCGGCGCGCCGTGCTGTTCATGAGCCCTGCCACCGCCAAGGCCTTCATTACTGAGGTACTTTCACACGCATTAAGGCCTTCCATCGTGGTGCACACACACACACATGCTCCTCAAAAATTGCCATTGGATATTATAAAGCAAGACCTTCAATGTGCCATTTCCCAAGCCATTTAAATGGTTCCCATTATGTCGATCGGGAAGGCTCACAGCTCCGGGCTTGGGATATGATGTCAAGGCAAATAGAATTTTTTTTAAGCTTTTTATGTCAGTTTAAATACATTCTGTCCGGGACTCCGACCCTGTGCATGTTTACAGTGTGATGCAAAGCTTGACATTTTCATCCTGTTGGTCAGTGTAATTCATTCAGATTGAAAAATGTCACTTGCTTTAATTGTCGATATTTGTAAGGAAGCCGTTCAATGCCTTTTCTGATAACTCTCTGTGGGAATTAAACCATGAAGTATTGCTTAATCTCACATGCTATTCTCATTCGCTTTTAATTAAAAATATCCTGTGAAAAGCAATCAAAATCCAATTTTGGTGGAACGTGGAATAGGACGGGAACCATCTGTAGTGGCTGAGACCGCTGTGGCTGTAATGACTCCAGGCCTCGGGATGATAAGTTGATCCAGGGAAGCTCGGAGTCTTAAAGATACACGATTCTGCTCGGGAGTTGTTGATGGAAATTAAAGTCGCTTAGTGTTTTTGTTATTGAGTTTGTCATTGGAAAAAAGTCACTCGATTTATTACCTTTCGGCCACAGAACGTTCCACAGACTTTCGAAATAACCAGAGGTGTATGAAATACATACTTGAGTAAAAGTGTGAATACCTTACTGTGAAAATCACTGCAAGTTACCAGTCACCAATTCGATGAAGACTTGAGTAAAAGTCGTAAAGTATCCTATTTTAACACCAGCCCTTAAACTGGTTCGGTCAAATTGACCGACAGTAAAAAGAACTAAAGTAGTTTACCCATACTGAATTTTGGCTCAGAAAACACCAAGAAATGTGAAAACGAAAAACCTGTTATTTATGACTTTTCATTTTATAATATAGAAATTAAATTTGACATATCAATGTATAAAAAATTTAAATGGCCGAAAACAATTATTAAAAATAGAACAAAAAGTCAGTGTATGTCCATCTCAAATGTGCAAAGGAGTGCAACTGCTAATTCAAGTTCAAGTGATTTAGCTCATAAACACCTTCAACATCCTGCAGATGGCAAGTAGAGTTGGTGTAGAGTTAAAGTTGCTTATATTTTTGATAGCACAAGTACAAATTAGCCAAAGAATACTTAAGAAACCATTTTTGTAAGACCATTTGTTGTAAAATTTTTTGTCTGCTTTCTAATGCGTGTATTACTACGCCGTCAGTAATTTCCAAATCTAAATGTGAGAAGGCAATTTTAGCCTCAACTTTCTTCAAATAAAGATGCACTTTCTTGTGATAACGTATAATATCTGGAACTCGGGCCTTTGACTTTTGATTCTAGTAGATAGACATATATTGTGTGTAAACACAGCAGCATGTGTTTGATAAAAAGCGATAAATAGGACAGTTGTGTTGTCTTTTCCGCGCTCGGATCTTGCAGCATCGCAGCAGGGACGACTATTAAACATCTGTTGTGAGTATTCATTACCAGCTCTTGGAACCGAGAGTGCGGCGTTCTGGTTTGCTCAGGAACTGTCAAATAAAGGCAGTGTATCTGGCTTATCTGAGCCTTTTGTCTGCACTATAAAGCTGATTTAAAGGCCATCTCATTGTACAAAAGACATTTTGTGTATAGTTAGAGACAAATTGCTCCTATTAGAAGTCATGTTTCAGCGTGCAGCTGCCTCTCAGGTGCTTTATGTTCAATTGTGAGCATAATTTACTAGGGCTGGTATTTTAAAATGGCAAAATAAAGTATCAGAGTACCAGGCGTTTTCTCTGTCGGAAGAGTGCACTGCTGGATCTTGATGGGACCAATGTTTTAAAGCGGAATTGTCTTTCTGAAGATGGTCTTGTTAAGAGATACTTGAGAGTTGCAGAAGTCTTCCTCGTGTGGAAGGACTCAAACTAGATGTTTATTAAGATGAGTAGAGCTCTTGGAAGATGAGTATGAACCGGCTGAAGACATGATGGAGTTTGTCATTAGGACGGAGCGGCGAGTGTCAGGAAGGGGACGCGACTGGACCTGTCATGTGTCTGAGATGTGTGTGAGTCTGACAGACGTTAATCACACTTGTTTTGACGTGATGCAGAGACTGAATGTGAAAACACTCCTTCTGTTTGACAATTAGGATCAATTGATTTAAAATGTGCTTACTGTGTAAAATTTTCTTTCCTGACCTGATTGTTTTAAAGTTTCCGAGGTGTTTCTGAGGTTTCTCTGGTGTTGGGAAGTGTCCAAAAGTTTGAATGTGCTGAGTCGGTACCAATCACGAAGCCGTGACACATCCTAGATTGGTGATCAGCCAATCACAGAGCGGGACACATACATTCATACTCTCACAGCTACAAGCATCTCATCTTCTGGAGATCCCAAGGAATCCCACTCAAGCACAGGGAGAACATACATTGCACACAGAAAGATCTCAAAGCAACTTACAAAAAGAGGAGCAAATGAAGCAATTTGTTTAAATGGTACAGTAGATGTTTACACAAAGCTATATAAAAATACTCCCTAGATAGAAAATATAAATATAGATAGATAGGAAAGACATTGGGTTTTTTTTTCTGTGTTAAGGTGCTGATGAAAGAGCTTGGTTTTAGTGCTTTTTAAAAATGTTTCCAACAGGGCTTGATCATTATTCCACCGAACAGCTGCAGAACGAGAGAAGGTTCCCGTCAGAGATTTCAGCCCTTGAGTAACTAAGTAGTTTGTTTTTAGATGGTAGTGGATTTGAGGGACTTTATTCCTCCAGTACCGTACAAGAGTACCAGAAATCTTGAAGGTTAATGTGTCCTTATAGGTTGTTTTGAAGACCAGTTGTGTCGCAGCATTCTGAATCCTTTTCACAGGCTGTTACGACGATAATTAAAACGTAAGAGAGAATTAAAATATTGCTGAATATAATATGTTCAAAATATACATGAAAATATACATATAAGCTATTTCCCCCCACTGCCGAGATTATTTTTGCGCTTAAAGATCTTCTGAAAAAGTTATACTATTTATTTTTCTGCACTTGTCCGAGCACTATTGATCAACCCCTAAAAGCTCTTGCTCTCCTAAACAAGTCATAGACATGTTCCGAGAGTTTTTAATTAAACTTTAATTTAGGTTTTTTGAACATGTAGCTGAGCAGCTTACGTCGCCTACTTCTTCATGTAAGCTGAAAAAATGGCACATATAAGCATATTTATTTAACGTTTGACCCTGTGTTGTGGATTTGTACAAATAGAATCCAGATTAAATGCTCACTAAATCTCGAGAGAAAAACATATTTGTAGTTTTAGAAGCTAAACTGTTAGAATGGCCTATGAGAAGTGGAGTCTTTGAAAAGCAGAGGATAGTCTGACGCAGGCAGGATTTCTACATAATCAGCTTTGTCAGATCATTTTCATCTTGCCCTGGTTATTAGTGTCGCGTTGTGAAGCAAATCTTTGACAAATCAGCAGATTGTTTACCGAATACTTCCTCATCGAGTCTTTACTTAAGCCAGAAACCTTGCAAGCTTTGTATTGAGGATTATTCACACGTCTCACCATCTTGTCTGCGGTCACTTTGGCTGAAGGTTGCGACTGAATGACCTTTCGGTACACACACACACACA
>CM051498.1:21391408-21490273 GCA_028031935.1 Paedocypris micromegethes | reverse complement strand
TCTCTCTCTCTCTCTCTCTCTCTCTCTCTCTCTCTCTCTCTCTCTCTCTCTCTCTCTTTCTCTCTCTTTCTCTCTCTTTCACACACACACACAGGTGGTGGAGACAAATCTTGTAGCATTTGATTGCCATTGGATTATAATAAATGAGGTAAGTGATACTTACTGTATCTATGCATGTGTATCTAACATAGATGTCCAGAACTGAAACAATATGTCAATTTATTACAATTAGAGCTGGCAAGCAGGGGACTAGCTCTCCGAAATAATTTGGGCTTCTGCATAATGAGTATAATAATAATTTTCCCAAAATGGCACAGAATGCTAGTGAAGATTTAGAGCATGAGAAAAGACTTGATTTTAGAAATTGAAGACACAAGATGGTCTCTATTAACCCTCTGGTGTCAGCGGTGTATACTTGTATTAAGTTAAAAATACAATTTATCAAAATTTCTTAAACTGTACTTTTGAAAAGTCTAAATAATAAAAAAATATATATATTTTATCATGGTATAATAGTGAATCACTCCAAAAATAGGAAAATAGAACTAATTCACCACCCAATCATGTCACACATGTATTTTCCTGTTGCATTATTGGGTTATTATATCAAGTACACTTTGTTGGCAACAGATCCAACTACAAAAACTTGAACTCTAACTTGGGCCACAACCCTTAGGCCGGCTAATTCAATCAACGCTGGTGATTTAACATCAAGGACTTCCTGCGTTTGTCATCCAAGGGTTGATTAAACCACTGTTGGGGTCTTGGGGTCAATAAAAAAAAAGCTTTGTCCTCTGTTAAATTTGGACCACATGCCCCCAAATGCTCCAAGCTTTGTGCTTTTAATGAGCAGAGACACAAACAGTGTTTGGCAGAGTTTGGGTGCGAATCAGGCGACGTTTTGCTTCCTCCAATCAGAGGGACTCAAATCCGCTTTCCAGGAACAGGTTGCATCCTAGACAGCATTAATTTTGTTCTTACCAAAGGCTGAATAACTTTGACAGCCGTACTAAGTTCCTTGCCGACGTGCTACAAGTTCAGATTTATGACGTACTTTATGAGAAGCAGTCAGCAGCAATCTCAGCTTTGCAGGTGAGAATGAAGCTCAAAAGCGAAGGCTGTCAGAGTGAACAGCTCGGCTGCTCTGAAGTCTACCTTCACTGGGGAACGTTCCCTGTCCATTCCCATCACATCACCACTAGCTCTTTCACTTCAATCCGCCCGTCTGTGGAAAAGATGGTTACAGGCTAAAATTAGCAATCATTTCTCCCAAGGCTGTGCAAGGACGGCTGCATGTACATGGTCAAGTGTTTCGCCCTTTTTTTATAGTTTTGAGAGAATTCATAGTGTTCGTGAGAATAGTTGTAGTACTTGCATTGTCTTTACCACTGTTATGATTCTTATTTAGTTTACGTATAAATTAAACGAAAAAAAAAATTTTTTTTTTCATTTTGACGTTGACTTGACTTGACTGTGAAAAACCTGTCATCAATAAATAAATGGAAATACATATACATATATTAATAATTCCCAAATTAAAGAGTTTTCTGATTGTCCCCGATCTGGTTTTTCCTGTTTTTTGTTGTTGGTTTTTCATAGACCACAAATAATGAAACAGTACTGTAAACAAATAGTTTTCATTTTCTATTCCATATTTTGTATTAGTCTTTTTTTATTGCCATGGGAATAAGTGCCTTTTTATTATGCGGATTACACTCAAGCTTAATTTGATATTAAAATAATGATTTTAAAACCCTAGTGTTTGTTTTGTTATTTTTTTTTTTATATTTAAAATTGTAACATTTGGCCTTGACTTGAACTTCGTCATCCACAAATGAAGTTATAGAGTTTTGTTGTTTTTTGTTGTCTGGTTTTCTTAGATAATAAATAATAAAACTAATTTATTATTATTTTTTAGATATGGTTTGCTTGTAAAATAATTTCATTTTACAGTTAAAATTAATGTTCAAATTTTCTAATGCTTAAGTCTATTTTATCGGCAAAAGAAAAAACGTATTTTTATTTTGCTAAAACTTGAATTAATGTTTTTTTAAAGATGTTTTTTATTGCACATGTTAATTTCTTGCTCTCAGTCTTGCTTTTCTTCTCATTTACCCCAGGAAATCTCCGACATGGACGTGCAGGAGCTGGTGATGAAGTCAATAGGCCGACTGACCCTGGTGAGACAGACCTTCCTTCTTCCTCAGAACACCAGCCAGCGCTGTGTTAGAAACAATCACCGCATCAACACCTCGCTGTGTGACCCCAAAGACCCCAAGGCACAGAAGTTAGAAGTGAGTATCTCGTTTGTGTATAATTATTCAAATCCTATCTTCTTTCATTTCCTTTTCCAAATTTTCCCATTAACTGTCACCATTAGCCAATCATTAGCCTTTGAGCTAACTGCAAAAGCATGAACGTGTCAAAGTAGTGACTGTTTTGATGGGTTTTATTTTTAGTTTTTTTTTCTGTGCTTCTCAATGGAATTTGTGGTTTTTTTTTTTTTTTGGTATTTATCCCACTGTATATTTTTAGACACAATGTTGGTTTTGATATACGTGTATATACAGTATATATAATATAATTTTTATTTATATTGCTTTTATTCTCTCCATGCTAACCTTTCTATTATCATTTTCTTTGCATGCCGTCTTATTTCTAAAAACTGTTTGGAATGAATTAAATTAGCAGAGTTGATTTAATTAGCCGGCCTAAGGGCTGCAGCTCAAGTTTAGAGTTCAAGTTTTTTGTAGTTGGTTCTGTTGCTGACAACTGTTTGGATTGAGCTGATATCTGGATTATTTCTAGCATGTTTCACATGTCTTGTGTAGTGTTGAATAATGTATAAAGACTAGTCAAGTTTGACATTAGGGATTCTAAACTGCTCAGTGGTCAGGAGTCCAACATGGCAAAGCTCCAATTTTACATTGTACTGAAGCGTATCTCTCTCTCTCTCTCTCTCTCTCTCTCTCTCTCTCTCTCTCTCTCTCTCTCTCTCTCTCTCTCTCTCTCTCCCTATCTCTGTCTGTATCTCTCTCTCTCTTTTTAGTTTTTATTTCCCCACTATATCTCTCTCTCTCTTTCAGTTCATAACTCTCCCTCTCTCACTTTCATTCTCCTGTCCAACATGGCAAAGCCCCAATTTTACATTGTACTGAAGCATATCTATCTCTCTCTTTCTCTCTCTCACTCTCTTTTTCTCTCTCTCACTCTCTTTCTCTTTCAGTCTTTATTTCCCCACTATTTCTCTCACTCTTTGTCCATAACTCTCCCTCTCTCACTTTCATTCTCCCTCTCTCCCTCCATCTACCTCACTCACTTGGTTCATCTCTCTCTCTCTCTCTCTCTCTCTCTCTCTCTCTCTCTCTCTCTCTCTCTCTCTCTCTCTCTCTCTCTCTCTCTGCCTCTTTCTGTTTACCCCAAACTCCCACTGGAATATGGCCTTCGCTTGTTATTCCCCTTGGAACACAGATCACTCGTTTTCCCCGAAGAAACTGACTTCAACTTCTGTACTTCTAACAGACTTAATGGTTTTCCCTGGTCAGCAGATCATCTCCCTTCTGAATTGAACCCTGTTTTTGTCTGTTTACCCCTTGGGCACTGGGTGCTTTGTTGCTCAACTGCTCTCAGCTACTTCCCAAATACTATATCATGAAATGGCTTCCACAAAACTGCACACCCATAAGCCAAACCGTGCATTGCTGTTTTATTTTGTCTAAGATGCTGTTCATAAATCAATAAGAACAGCACAATTGGTGTTTGCTCTTGGAAAATAAAAGTATTGTGAATGACTATAATCTGTAAAGGTTTGGTAATTCCCTCGTGAATTTGAGGGAGAACGTTACAAATTTCCAAGTTTTATATGGAATTTTGGAGTTAATTTAGGATGCTAGTACATTTTTGTTTGATTGTGCCACATAAGAGTTTTCTCAATGCCAACATTCTCTGTTTCCTTACCACCTAATAACCTGGCCAAACCTGTCCACATGGAACTGAGGTGTTGGGCATGAAAGAGAACTTACTTCAGCGGAAGCACTGACAAGCCATGCTCAATGGAAACAATACCAGCTTTGACACACAAAACTGTACCTAACAGTCTAAAAACTGAGGTTTTCTGGGGATTTTTCAGCAAGGTTGGACTTCATGTGCCAGAGTCAAGTATTCTGAAACGATGCAGGCTAATAAACAATGCTGGAAACCTAATGGCCACCTCACTCTATTTATTATCTTCTCATTATAAATGGAGACAACACTGCTCTAAACCAGGTCGATCGAGGCGGAATTAACTTTTTCTCCACTCTATAATCTAGGCTGTGTGTAAAAGTGAGCTTGACTGTTATTATTTATATATTTATATAATTATATATTATTTATAGTGCAGATTTTTCAGTTCTGTATACTAATGTCGTCCTTTTCTTATCTTGCTGCTGTTTTGTCATTTTTACAGATAACCAACCGCTATATTTACGACACTGTGTTGCTGCTGGCCAACACCTTCCACAGAAAGCTGGAGGACAGGAAGTGGCACAGCATGGCAAGTCTTTCGTGTATCCGCAAGGGTTCCAAACCTTGGCAGGGTGGCAAGTCCATGCTTGATACTGTGAAAAAGGTACGTCCTACGGGGTTAGACTGCTCATGGTTTTGTGGAGACCTGCTAAACTTCTCATGAATGGACAAATATTATGCTAATTATTCCATTTTAATGCTTATTGTTCCTTTTATACTGATGGAGACTTCTATTTTGACATTGCCCAAGTCACTATTGAGTTTGTGTGAAGCACATTTCTAGCAGTCTAGCATCTTGTTTTCTGTTAATTTCTTTAATACTAGTTTTAGTTGCTTCACCTGTCTACCACATTATTTCCCTACCACGTTATTTTTACTACACTATTTTTTTCAAATAGCTTTTTTAAACTTCAATATTATAGTGTCTTTTGTTAGCACTTTTTTACATACAAATGATAAAATATTTAAGAAAATACTACGTAGATAGGAATACGAAAATACTGGAAAATGTTTTAGGATACTTGAATTCATACGAATAAAACCCAATTATGTGTTTGGGGATTATGAAACACAACCTTTTTTTTTAACAACTATTTTGTAACTGTATTTGTTGTACAACTTTTTACAATTGCGGTATTTTCCAATATGTTATCCTGAAGCATCAATGGTTTAATGGTTTTTTGGTGGTCTTACATTTTTTACCCCACCATCTTACATCGATTTGAAACAAATCGATTCGATTAATTTTAATTATGCAGAGAAAAAAGTCTAATGGTACATGATTAAATGTAAGTCGCTTTGGATAAAAGTGTCTGCTAAATGACTGTAAAGTAAAGTAAACTTAACAAAGTACAGGCAGATAGCGAGTTTGGATTGATTCAAGAAGAGATCACAAGGTGAAATTCAAACTCCGTAATGAACCGGAAAACCGGAACTGCCGACAGAGTTGTGATCATGGAGGATCTTTGTTCTCACGTTTGCTTGCGAATCAATATGACTGCTTGAGGCTTGTAATAAGTTTCTACTTCTCCGTGTGCCTGGCTCCGGTGTGGAGACCGAGTGAGTTACTCCTCCCTCCCATCTGCCTGGTGCACTGTGGGGCTGCAGAAATGGCACAGTGCCTGGGGTGAGATGACAGTCTATGTTACAAGGCTAGTGGCTGAGAGGCGGTTTAACAGTATTCTTGCTGGGGAATGGCTTTACCCCTCAGGGATGTGCTGTTCCTTCTCCATCTACATGTATCTGATCTGTTCCGCTGTCCTGCGGTAGAGATTCCACCTCTCACCCTGCTCGCACCTTTACCCCCATGCCCACGATTTATTTGGACAGAAGTTCACGGTAAGAACACAATGGCTAGTCCAGCCTTCAAGTCTACTTAGAGTGCAACTTTTGTCTCCGAGTATTGAGAGTGTAAGGAAGCAGGAACGTTTTATGGAATATTACACAGATAGTTTACTGTACATCAGCTGGATAATGGCCTGCATTCAATTCCCAAGGGGCTGTTTGGACTAGAATGTTGCTTTACAGCTTAATTAGGGAAGTTTGTGTATATTGGCTTTACAAAGCAGTAGTTGGTGAGCTCATTTGGAAAGCGCTCTTCAGCTTTTATAATTGGCTGTCTAATTATTTCTGTGAGCTGGTATTGGTACAGTGACTTCACGGCAATTATCTTCCAGTTCGTGCCGACCATCAAAGGGCAATGCACGTTTCTGACTTGCTGTAGAGAGGTATTTGACTATTCTAAAGGCCGAGATGGATTCTGGTGGTATTTTGCGTTTTCATTTTGGAGATAAAACAAAAATTTGTAAATTCTACCAATAGTGGCTTTGTTGCTCTCGTTAAACGTAGACGTTTCTGATAAGCAAAGCGACAAATCTGTTGACGTTGGAACTTTGATAACTTCTAAGCAGAAGATGCGTCACACAAACACACATGCTCGCACTTGTATGAAAGAAAGGTGAGGGAACCAAAAAAAGTGAGGTGCCACCTCACTAGGGGTCATATTAAAAGTGTGCTCTGCAAAAATGTGACGCACAAACCAGGAGCAGTGGGCAGCCTTAATCTGTGGCGCAAGTGGCATGTTCAACTCCCGACCACTAGGCCACAGAAACGTTTGACTTTTGAGATTTTCTTTAATCTGTATCAACTACAAAGCCTTAATTAAACCCTCGCTGTTTTTTATAGGGAGGTGTACGTGGTCTCACCAGTTTGCTGGAGTTTAATGACAATGGCACCAACCCAAACATCCACTATGAGATCCTTGGCACTAACTACGGGGAGGACCGAGGCCGTGGAGTCAGCAGGGTAAGATGTGATGTTGGAGAAAAGATTTGCCTTCATTTTTTTTTCAACACTGTCCTCAGCTCCCACAGGTCTTACTTTCATACTTCTGGAGACACGGTTTTACTCATGTAAAGAGCAAAACGGTTTTAATTAATAATCGCAGAAGCCTAATGAATTTGTTCAGCCTCCCTCGGAGAGACTCATGCATTAGTAGACACTGGTTCACTTCTGTTGATTTCTCCTCTTTTCTTCTCTGTTCTGATGGAGTGAGGCAGTAGTTAAGCAGCAACAGAAGTCACGAGCTTGATGATCCATACGACAATTAATCTTTTTATCCCCAGTTTGAATGCTGTTAATTACTTTAGTCATATTTATGTGCATTTGCTCATTCAAATATTAGTCCTAATCGGTTTCTGTCTTCCGTTTGGAATGCCAATCAATTGCTCATGACAATAAGCAGCTTGGAGACTAAATAATGTGTAAATGAGGACAGGGTTAAGAACTATTATTGGAAATAGCTGGCTTTAGGAAAAACTCTCCACAGATTTCTGTCTTCTACTGGAATAGTTGCTTTAAAGATATTCATTGGTCCAGAAATGGGCCTGAAGTGAGACAAGTTTGTCAAGAGTGAAATGTTAAATCAACCGTGACGTCACTAATGTTTTTCTACAGTTTTTTAGCTATGTCACTTAATGCAGTCCACTAGAACTACTTGTCCAGCATGCACACAATAAATTGTCCAATTATATTAAAGATAATGGTCTCAAGAGGTTCAATGGCCTTAAAGAGGTTCAAGAAGCTCGAAGTCTTATAGTGAAGTGTTTGGTTTCAATGTACGTAGGATTAACAAACTTAATTTTTATATTAAGCTGTACTGTAGTGAACCATAAGCATCACAAATTATCCACAGTTCATATTTAGCTAGTAATTTTGAAAGTGCTCCATTTTACCCAGCCAGCGATAATAAGATCAAAGTATATGCAAAGTTTCTTCTATAAATATAATGCTAATTATCTGTAGTGTTTCCCATGCACGGTACTGCGTTTATTTACATTGACAAGGCTACAAATCTTTTCCGTATGACCCTCAAGATTGTACATTTACACTACTTATCTCCGACTGTGAGGAAGATGCTTGTCTAGTCCAAACAAAAGACTTGACTTAATTTTGAAATAACATTGTGCAATCCATTCAGTGTTTTACATTGTTACCTGAGACTTCAGGCCAAATGTCCAGAGCATTTATCAGCCTTCTTTGAAAAGACTTTTTAAGGGCTTTTTTTATTCTTTATTGGTGGGTTAACTGCTGTGAAGGTGACTCCTGGCTAATGGCAAAGAATCTGACAATAGCCTGAAATTTAGATATTCTTTCACGCAGAATGAGATGTGGACCAGGGACCTACTGGACTAAATGTATAATGTACAGTCTTATCTTAAACGTTCAATGGGTCAATTTTCCAAGATTTGTATTGTCCACCTAGCAATTTGTTTAAATTTAAAGTAAGATTTTCTATTTGCATCATTTAAAATACTTTATTTAAGTATTTATTTTAAATACTTAAGTGTACACTTGAGAAACGGGATGTATAAAAGCAGACACAAGTTTGTGGAATAATTTTGGATACAACAAATGTGGTAGTTAATCCACAATTAGTTTTAGGAAATTATCAAGGAGTACAGAAAAATCGATTATTTTGTTAGATTTAAATTTTTTTCGCTCCAGCTTTTGAGGGATTTATTATTCCAACAAAGTTGCTATGTATTTGTTTTTGCCTTTATCCACTGTTTTGGTTGGGAATCATGTATACAGAAGTGTATACATGAAGTGGCTCTTTTTGTTTTAATTTTTAAATAGAATACAAAGTGACAAATATAATACAAATTGAGACCAATATAATTTTAGGAACAAAGCTAATAGCGTAGTGTATGCATAACAACATGACCGACAGCAAGGTCTGATGATGTATTCTTTCCTTGGTTATTTGTATCATCTTAAAGCACAATTTTGCTAACATGGCACACACTTACTGGCCTGTATGCACAGAATATTTCTTTAAACTCTGTACAATTTAAAAGCATGTCTACTTAAATGTCTACTGTATTTAATATTTTATGTGATTAATTTATATATATAAAGTAAAGTAATAGCTCATACTATGAATTAAAAAAAATGTTTAAATGTGTTTAAAAAGAAAAAAGAAATTTTCATTGTATTACATGTTGACCTCAGATACATGTTAAGTTCTATTACATTTTCTTTTAATTCTAGCAAGCAAAACATCCGCACAAATCCTGCACAAAAAAAAAATGTTTTCAAACATGAGTTTGTCAAACTGGCTTTGTGTCCTTTCATTTATCTGAAAGGATTTTCTTTAGTTACCACGGCTGCTAAGTGTGACTTCATGCTATATGTTGTGTTAAATATAGAAAAAAGCCTGGAACCTTTTTAAACAAGTGAAATGCGTTAATGTGTTCGACAGCAAGCATCGAAAGTCTGTGCTAAATGTTAATACAAAGTCGGAAAGATCACCTCAGGTCCGAGTCCCCGATTTCCCCAATTTTCCAATCCATTAGGTAGATTCAGTAGTTTGAGGGAAGCGCTCGCAGCCTGTAGGGTTTGAGAAGACGCGAGAGAACAAGAATAAAATGGATCTTTATTTGGAACGTTTCCCAGAAGATTCTCAATGCGTTAAATGTCTTCTCGGTATTCACCTTAGGACCCTCTTGAGTTTTCTATAAGTAGAAAAGATGTTCAGCTTTTTCCATGTGCGACATGAATTTTTGTAACATAATGTAAAGAACTCATTGAATGGATTTAGACGAGCGTCTGTTTGCTGCAGTTTTGTATTTAGCTCATTGTTGTTGACTCTAGATTCAGAAACATCTTTATTCGTATATAGAACGCTGCTTTCGACGATCCGCTAGATATTTTACATCTAAATAAGTTTTATTTGTGCGAGTTTCAATTGAAAAGTTGAAACGAATTGTTGCATCATTGTCTGCCAAAGAAAATACATTTCCATTGAACGTGGAAATGTTTGCTTTCTTGTTACAAATGCAATTTGAATCTTTAGCAGCTTTGTTTTCTCCGCAATGTATATTTCTCTTTCATTTTATGCATTTCTTATTAGCTGTTATGAGCATAAATGAATAAAAGTAATTTTAGATAATTAATAATGAATGTGCTTTTGATCTTATAGTGCGTGTGTGTTTAATGTACAACCATCTTTTCCCTTAGCTTTTTAGTAAAGAAGTGCTGGCAGAGCATCCACTTCTTTGGAACATAAATCTGTTATGGCAGTAAGAAACATCATAGATGTGCAATGAAAAAGTAAACCAACATTTTATTTGGCAATGAATCGTAAAATACCAGAAGCCTTGAACTATTATTTATTCATGATGTTGAATAAAAAAGATGACCAAGAACAAAAGACTTTCAGAGGTTTGTCAGGGTTAAACAGTTTGTACGCACACACACACACACACACACACACACACACACACACACAGGAGAGTCTCGCCCTTTGTCTTAAAATCAAGACACATGGTTTCTGTTCAGGTTTTATAATATAATGTTAGCTCCACCTATACACATTATTTTTATTTAAATTCAACCCGTCAGTACATAAGCCCAAATCAACAAGGGATGCGACTATATTCATATATTGGGGTGGTGGTCTGTTTTCTAACCCTTTCGAATAGAAAACATTAAGTAAAAGTATCATTTGAGATTTCATTAGGCTTAAAAACGTAATTTGATCCAAAGAAGTTATTAGGTGTAACAAGAATTTTTACTTTGATCCAATGAGACACCTTTTTCAGTCTAGATCATACAGGCGTGGCGTCTTGGAGTAGATGTAAACCTGAGGATTAACACAAACAGGGCACTGACTCTCCACGCCTGTGTGGATCAGCACATCCACATCATGTTCTCTACCGGATTAACGCAGTCCGTCGAGTCAATGGCTTCTTCACCTTTGACAGTTGTTTTTTTGCACTCTTTCTCACATCCTCTAGTTTCTCGGTTTGTTCTTGCATCTGGTGCCTTGATCACCTCAGGCTCTTCTCCAGCCGAGTAATTGCCAAGTGATGATGAAGCTGTCAGAACCGCCGTGTGTGTTCCACAGGTGCAGCGTCTGGTCGTCTGAAGGTCAAGCAACGTCTAAAAGTGACAAGGGTTTTCATCTACGAAGCTTAAGAAAGATGGCTAAGAATGGATTTGTTGATTCAGAAGCGACTTTGAAAATGTGTTGTAAAGTGAATGTATGTCAGAGATGCTCATAAAGAAGAAACATAGCTGCTCGCTTTCTCGTTGTTCAACGTGCCCAAGGCTGTTTTCTGCAGAGGACAACCAAAGCCATAATTGTGTGGCTTCCATTCATGTCCTCCTAAACCTCGTCTCCTGCGCTGAAGTTCTTTTAAATTGAAAAATTGCCGTTTTCATAGTAACCTTCATTAAGTTCCTGTAGGATTTCCCTTTTTTAGTTAATAGTTTTTCTCGTTTCATTTTTTTCTTTATAATGAAAAGTAGTGAGAAGTAGGAATGTCAACCTTCGTTGCACATTGTTTGGAGAAGTATGAGGACAAGAGAGAAGGGAGACTTTTATTTTACAAATTCTGATCCAAACCAAAAAAATGTGACCTCAATGGACAAAACAAAAATATGAAGCCTTGGCCAAACTTATAATAAAATACAAAGCCACTACATTTCAGCCTAATAATCCCAATCATTTAACCAGATTAAAATGTAACTTGATAGGCTGGAATTAATGTGTCAATTTTCATTCTGTTATTATTACCTTTGTTATTATTCATTATTGTTATTATCTGTTATTATTGACTACAGTATGAGCTTATCATTAACTAGGCAAACTAATAAAACAATTCAATAGTTGTAAACGAATTGGCACAATGCAAAGAAACAAATATTTAAAACAAACTGAAGTAAAAAAAACTCATGATGATGGTAAAGAGGACACGAGAGGGCACATAATCCAAGGAAATTCGTTTAAAAAGATGTCGAACAAGTGGTCCCCATTAGCATTAAGAAGACCACCGGATCCTGACAGGGGACACACTTCTGATAAATGGAGACCGTTTTGCACATTGGTGTTCCACTATTCACACTCTAATAGCCAGTCGCAGCAAAACGGCTCAACTTATTGTTCTGTTCCTCCATCACTTTTTAAGGTGAGGACGCTTTCTCTCACACAAAGGAGCATTATACTACAATTAGATGGCAAAAGTGCATAATAGTGTTTCCTCCTGAAAGATGATTTAACAACCACTGCTGAAATTTCCAACCATAGGACATCATTATTTCCTGGTTAAAGACTGAGAGCTGCTTCGCTCTTTCCTTTGCATCACACAGCGTTTATGATGTGGGTTAATCCCGTATCCAGAGTGTTTTCTCACGACTGCATTAGCGTGTCCCAGAAGCACATGGCTTGTGCTTTATACAGCAGATAAAGGGATGCTACCGCTGGCTCTTTAGCGTTCTTCTATTCAGGACTTACATTAACTTTATAATAACTGTGCAGTGCAAACAAATGTGTGAAATACGCTTGTTTGTTTGTTTTAGTTGTGTGTGTTTGTGTACAGACATTTACTGTGGGTCCTAATGGGCCCATGAAAGCTAGATGTTCGAGACTTGTGGGGACCTTTGGCTTTGTTAAGCCCCAATTTACTATTGCCAGGACTCCAAATCAGTTCTAATGGTATGGGATGAGAGTGGGGTGTGTAATGTATATTTTTCCACGCATGTTAACCCTCTGAGGTCTTTTACGATTTTTTTTTTAATGAATAAAGAACAATATGTTGTGAGACACCACACTGAAATACATGCGCGTGTGTGTGTTTGCGTGTGTGTGTTATTAATAATAATAAAAATGATATTTTTAGCAATATTAACAATAATCTGATTAACAATAATAAGTAATAGATTTAATCCATATTAATTGTTTTTTTCTTACAATTAAATAAAAAAAACACTTGTTTTAAATGCTACAAATTTGAAATAACGTTATTGAACTTTTGTGTAGCTTTTCTTATCATTAAACATGCTCACAATTTTCTAATCTAAGTTCATAATTGTTTAGATCTTTTGTATGAACTAATCGACTTTAAGCTTTATTGAAACAGCAAAAGCACTCACCTCTCCGAAACCTCTTTTGTGTCTGAAGATTAAACATTAAATGAATTGGCTTACGTCCAGTGCTGTTCAAATTCATCATTTAATCATTAATTCAAATGCATATTTTATGTTTAATGATAATTAAGTCTACAAAACTTGTTTAACCGAAAACATTTTCATTAAGGTGATCATTTTGTAATTGTTTTATGCCTTTGTTTGTTTGCATTAGTAATTGTCAATCAAAAATTTTGTTTCGACACATGTACTTTTTTCGTTTAATTATAATTTATCCGGGATAGAAGAAAATAGCCTCTAACATAACTATATTCCACTCCAATTAAAATGTGTGTGTTGTTATACGCCGGAAAAACAACCTATTCCTGATAAGACCCCCAGTCTACTCCCAACACTCAAATTAAAGCAAAGCAAACACGGACACACAGCCTTAACTCTTTGCATCATAGTTCATCCCAGGCCAGAGTTCTAGTTTATTAAAGAATAGTCTTTTGAATAGTCTAAACTGAACTTTATCCAGAATAAAACTTCTAAAACTTCTGAAAACATTCTAAAGTTATGTTTGTAGTCGTGGAAATACTATATCATTTAAAACATTACAGTGTCGTGATTTACTTTTTTTTGATCTTGATGATCTTTTTTTTCTTTCTTTTTCATATAAGCACAGAAAAATACATTTAGATTTTACTATTGGTTCTAGAAAAACAATTAAGAACGTCCATTTTATGAGATAGTAGGATTGACTCTATCGCTTTGCATTGCATTTTGAAACTATTGACAATTTTTGCCATACGTTTGTTTTTTGTTATTGTTTTTTTTTTTTATAGATTTTTTTTGGAGTTTGGAGTTTTTTGGAGTCTGGAGTTTAATATATATGGTTCTTTTCCATTAATGCAGAAGCTTTACAGCCTAGTTAGAGTTTTAATGACACTGTAATGTTTGAAATTCTCATGGTTAATTTTTTGAATTGCAGGAATCTAGCTTTCCCTCCTAGATAAGTACAGAAAAACACGGTTCTGCTCCATTCAATCGGTTAAAAGTGCAGAAGAACCTTTGCTGCACAACCCCGCGGAGCTCCTGAACCCCGCAGTGTCCAGGCCTTAATTCAGCTGTACTTTCCTATCAGAGAAGGTGTTGTTTTATTGAGCATTTATACATGTACCTCATTTCTTTAGTAATAACAGGAACACCTCATTTGATTTTTAGAAACCTGGCGGGATTTTGACTTTGTAAACACTTTAACTATACAAACTCTTTTAAAAGCACCGACGGGTGTTTGTGTGGGGAAAAAAATCAATTAAAAGTTAAAATTAATCAGCCAGGGTTATTCTGAAGGCCTGATCTCGCCTGGCTTTTCTTCCCGGTGACTGACTTTGATTTAAAGAGACGGTAACAATGATGTCGCACGTGTGGATAAACACGATTGGCCAGTTGTGCTCGCACTTATATAATAAGATTTTAAAATTAACATCGTCAGCTTTTCGTTTCAGTCAATTGAACTCCAAGCGTTGAGTTTACAAACAGCCAGAGGATGGAGAGTATTGATATGACCCTGTCGGCCATATGTTAGTATAGCGTTAGGTCCCACAAGGTCCCAGTGGAATGTTTGTGCAGGGGAAGGTAGGAACCGCTGAAATTAAATGCCCGACACGCTTGCTAATCCTGTGAACACTCATGCATTGATGTGAAGAACTCAGGAATAACACACAGGTCAGTGTAAGCAATATGGTAATTATGATGATTTGTGTTGTGTGTGCGCGCTACAAATCATCAGAGGCGTAAAGAGTACCTGCTAACCATACTTGAGTAAAAGTGTGAATAATTTACTGTAGAAAATTACTCCACTAGTCACCAAATTCAAGAAGACTTGCGTGAAAGTCACAAAGTTTCTGATTAAAAAAAAAAAAAAAAAACGAATGTATTTTACTCGTGTTTAATTTAGGCAAAAAAACCTGCAAAAACATTGAAAAACAAGAAACTTTATTCATGAGGTTTTACTTCCTGTTTTATTTCCTATATTAAAATGTAATTTAACACATCAAAGTTTCAAAATGGCAAAACAAAATACCGTAGATTAATAAAAAAACAAAACATCAATCTCACTCAAATGAGCAAAAAAGTGCAACTGCTAATTCACTTTATTTAATCATCACAAAGTCCATTTACTAAAGTACTTTACACCACTGCAAATCATATTGTTATAAATATATTTAGCCTCTTATTTGACAGTGTTTTTAGCGTGTTACATACTGGTCTTGAAAAAAGTGTCCCGGATCTTTGTAATAAGTCTAGTTTTCTTTGGTTCTTTATTTTTGCTTATTTGGAACTAAATCCCACCTAATTTTGCCAAATGGAAACTAGTAAAAAGCAGCCAAAGTCAACCATGTAAAAATGTTGTTCTCAACATAACAAATCAACTTGTGAGTTGTTCTCAACATAACAAATCAACTAATGAGTGTCAATGACAATGAAAAGATAGCAAGCTGGGAACACAACTGGTTTAAATAATAAGATTTTAAGATTAAATAAGATAATAAGATTCACAAGTTATTTGCGCTCTTTTTTCACTAACCAATTCTATAATTGATTTAATTCTATTTGATATCTATCTATATTCTAATTCTCTTGAAAAGGGGAAAAATATATTATCTGCAAAGACTTTATTCCTAGATGTCGGAAACTTTCCAAGATGTATTTTTTAATTATTATAATTTTTACGTTATTATTTGCATTCGTACTTGGAAAATGTTTGAGGAAAACTTTCTTCTCTAGTGAGCAATGACCTCACACAGCTAAACACTGCACTACATCAGAGGCCCACCGGGGGTGAAAGCAGCTATTTTCTCCGTGACCTTGAATCCTCCTCTGTCGTGTCAGCAGAGGTGTTCAGGCCATCACGTGAGATTACGCCGAACATAGTCATGCGGGAAGAAAAGAACTGGTGAGAGCTGTGCTTGATATACCTGCATAGAAAATGGAACTATGCAAAGCCCAGCAAAGCATTATGGGATGCTAATGGTGCCGTTCTCATGCCAGAGAGGCTTTCTTGTTTCTATACCGCAGTAGGAAATGAGCTCTTATCTGTCCCTCAGAAGATAAGAGGCGTGGGTCTCTCTCGCTCTTTCTTTAGCTTTCTCTCACACACACACACACACACACACACTCTCACTGCTCCCACTTTCTCTGACAGACTTGGAATTTACTGTGATATCTTTTGAGATGAGGCAGTTCACCCCAACAGTTAGAAGATGACAAACATCTTGCTGCTGGTTTGAGACTCCGAGCGCAAACAAATTTGGGCAGACGGAGGCTCTTGCCGTCACACTGTGGTCGCGGAACAACCCCGCTGAAGCCGCGGAAAGGCGGAAATGACAGTTCTGCGCCAGTGAATCCGATGACAGAAACCGCCAGAGTTTGCGTTTGTCGTCGGCCTGTTTTTCTCAAGTCTGCGAGAGGATTGATGAGACTTGGGTCGATGGACGCGTTGATGTATGGCGATGCTCTCAGCGCCGGCGATTAAGCCATACGTGTATTCCCACGTCGGATAATATTTTTTATCGATCCGATAAAGCTGGAGATTTCTCACAAGCACTTAGCATGTCCGCTTGCTGTAAATAAGGCTGTTATGGGTTTATGTTCTTAGACTTGGATGCCCCGTGCATATTGTGGTTTGAGGCCCATGGGCTCTAAAGTTTTTTTTTATTGGAGAACAGCAATCAGACCAGAATAATAGATTTTTTTTTTTTTTTGAAGTGGCTGTGACTCGCATTTGCTTTTGATGCGCTTGGGAAGGTTGATGCTCAGACTCAAGGTGCGATCAATGTAGAGACACTTAAAAGCACTGCAGCGTTTTAAACCACTAAACTTCCATTTTTAATTAAAGGACTTTTGTGAATGAATCTTTTATAGATCTCAAAATCATCCCACCTGCCCTTGGAGGATTTAAAATCTTCAGCGTCATCACATTTTCCGATAATAAATGTTCATTGGCTGGAATTGAATTGGCTGGATTGAGGCGTCAGTTGTGGGACGTTTAAAAGCTGGATTTTGTGGCTTTTGGTTTCATTTTGTGATGTGCAGTTGTTTCATTGGTTGTAATAATTTCATTACTTTTATGTATCATGTTAATCATGATATATTATGATTACACATATGCATTTTGCCTTGTTGTAATTATAGTATTACATTTTTGAATTTGTCAAACATGAAGTCAACTTCGTGCTCTTCTGGGAATCAAACCAAGAACCTTGGTGATGTTTGTTCCATTCTATATCAAGTTAAGTTTGATTAGAGATAATTATTTATTTTAATTTATTTATAATTCATTTTGAATATTTTAATAATATTCATATTTTAATATGTTGAATTATTCCGCAAAATAAGTACTATTAATAAAACTAATTTCTTGCAAACATTTACTTATTATTAATAAATGAGTAATACTTAATAATACAATTAATTTATTCAAAAATGTAAATAATAACAACACTTTTGAACAATTTATTGTCATTTTTCCAGCTTATTTTTTTATCTAAAGCCATTCTAAAAAGGTATTTTCAATGAACAGTTAAGATAATAAATGAGATCTTCATATGATTAAGCAACAATGCAATAGGCCTGAGAAGAGGTGTATCAATCAAAGATCCATACATGTGATTTTCAATTGGACCGTGATGCAACCAGAAAAGTTTTCCCCACCGTTTTGGAGTCCAATTTGTATTCCAGACAGAAAAGCTCCATGACTTCCAGCCTCAGCTGATAATACACCACTGAGGGCAAAATACCGATGAGAAGAATGACTAAATAGTCTCAAAGGTTACCTTACAAACTGTTTTGGGGTCTTTGGGGCCACATTACATTCAGAGATATTGATCTTTGTGCCAACATCAGAGAAAATATGTGTGTTTTTACACACAGATGCCCAGTCCATCAATATTTTAGGTGTATTGATTAAATAATGATAGTCAACTGGACGTTCAGACAGATTCTAAAAGAATTTACTCAATGTGACTTCTTATGGGGAGAAAATTAATCTCTCTCTCTCTCTCTCTCTCTCTCTCTCTCTCTCTCTCTCTCTCTCTCTCTCTCTCTCTCCCTCTCTCTATTTTGGTCTTCCTGTCAGTCTCTCTCTCTCTCTTTCTTTCTCTGTCTGCCTCTGTCTCTCTTTGTCTATCTTTCTTTCCGTCTTTCTATCTATCTGTTTGTCTCTCTTGGTCAATTTGCCTTTCTGTTCATTCTCTCTCTTCTTTACTCTCCCTCTCTTTCTTTCTGTCCTTTGCTCTTTGCCTTTCTTTTTTCTGTCTCTTTTTCTCCCTCTCTTTGTCACTATCTCTGTCTCTTTGTCCCTCACTGTCTCTGTTTTTTTCTGCCGTTCAATCTCTCTTTTTGACGGTGCGCCTTTCTGTTTCTCTCTCTCTCTCTCTCTCTCTCTCTCTCTCTCTCTCTCTCTCTCTCTCTCTCTCTCATTGACATTTTAGTAGCTTTTTTAGCTTCGTTGTATTTTAGGGAAATATTGTAAAGACTAGAAGCACGAACAGATGTGTACAGCTTATACTGGTTTATATTCACTTTACATTGAAACACGTCTCCGTTTGTGTTACTTTATTATGCCCTGTACAATTCTGGTGTCTGGTGTACAATTTCCTGACACAAGCACTTTCATGGGAAACTTCAAAAGCATCAAAGTCTTTCAGATTTCCGCCCTGCCATTCTTACCGCATCATGTTTGATTGAGCAGCAAAATCATTTTCCACACTGTCTTACCGCAGAAAGATCTCTGCACTGCTGAGTTTCCACTGATCTGATGCTCTTCAGGAAGCGCTGTCTCCTTCTCCAGGCTTCATGTTTTATTTGGTTAACGAATCAATAGCGGTGTTCTGTTGTTAGCTGAACTGAAGAGTAAATATTAGCACAGCGGCTCGACAAATCACTAATGAAGTACACAACGGCGAATAGTAATTAAGGTCGACGAACAGACTTGAGTTTGTGGACTAGAGCGCCACTTAAAAAATCTAAAGCATTCGATTGGATTAGGTCGAAAAATATTTCAACATTTTTACTAATTTTTTGTCTTTGTCACATTTGAAAAGCCAACTTATTGTTTTTGCAAATGCCATAATCTACACTGAGAAATAAATGTATATTTTGATTTGGGTCACTTTCACACAGTCTTTTATTTACGTAAATTAAATGTAAAGCAAAATTTGCATGCTAAGGTTTCGATGATTGTGCAGATTCAATTGATCGCTGTGTTAAACTTTCAATTGTTCCAATTTTTTTTTTTTTTTTTTTTTTTATGTGCATTTTGTTTTGATTTTACTTTCAGTGGATAAAAAGATCGCAAAATTATAGCACATGCCAATAGGCTATTTGCAGCTAATTACAGGTCAATATTTGAAGAGACTTTAATTTTAACATTGGAAAAAATAAAAATTAAGACAGGTTGTATTTAGTACGAAATTACGGTTTTATCAATTATCTTTTAGTGGATATTACTGTTGCGTCTTTGACAGTGGTGGAGGAGTTTGAGAAGCCAGAACAAAACAGAGTTTCATAAGCTTGAAGATAAACTTAACAACACATTTCACTGCTGGAGCTTAATAGAGGACACAACCTTGTCAAACAGTAACATCAACATAACAATGACGAGCGATGAAAGGAAGAAACATTTTTGTTTATTCACTTGGCAGATGATTTTATTCTAACTGACGTGAAATATGAATCCCAGGAATCCAATCATCGTAAGAGAATACAGTAAATCTATCACGATCTTCAGAAAGGAAGATAGCGCCAATTAACCATTACTTGTTTAACGCTGAAGTTTAAAAATTGGGAAAAAATGAAAACAACTCAAATTAAAAAGGTTGATTTTTTTTTAATAGTTCTCTAAAGATTTCTATGTTTTGTCTTTTTAGCTTGCAACTTGGGACCCTGTTCATGGATTGAATGGCACGCTGACTGACAGGAAGCTGGAAAACAACATGCGAGGCGTTGTCCTACGTGTGGTCACTGTGCTGGTACGTATATCACAAGAGGGCTTGTCTGGTGGCGTTTTATGCTTTGAATGACCCAAGTGTAATCCATATTCATTTCAAGAAGCTCAAGATCTCTATTCACACCAAGTCACCAATCGCTAAGTTCATTAAGAGCGGGTTCTGCGGTGTGATGAACGGAGACCAGGAGCTAGGTTATATTGAGATTTGAGTTTTGCTATCTCGCCTCCAGCGCCGATTTGAGTGAGTCCCCGGAGTTCTTTAAAGATTCAGAGGTTTAAATTCTTCATATCCCGGCTTTGAAGTGAGTTGGAAAAGAAGAGGTGATGTTACTGGTTCTCTCTTTCTGCTACTTTTTCTGTGATTTTTCTGACTGGTTGAATGTTACACGAATAACTTCATTGGTGTTATATAATATTCGGGATGTGTTTGCAAGGCATCCATTTTCAAACGTCGAATCAAATTTTCAAATTCGAAATGTATTTGTTACACTCAATTATTTTGCAACATCGTGAATGTGTTTTACAATCGTCTGGTGTATAAACATAGTGGGGGGTAACAGTACAAACACAATAAGATAAAAGATAAAAGCAATAAAATACAATAAAAAAGAGATACGATAAAATATGAATCAAAAATAAAGATAAAGGGAGAAAAATACAAAAACAAGATAAATATGCAAGATAAAAATACAATAAGATAGCACAATACAAAAACAGAAAAAGTGACTCGAGTGATCCAGGTAGTAAGGATAGTGATCCAGGTAGTAAGGATAGTGATTCAGGAAGTAAGGACAGTGATCCAGGTAGTAAGGATGGACCACCTAATGACAGGAGAAGATTCATGTGTGATGCAAGTGTAAAACATCCGGGCCTTTTCATGTGAGCTATCTGCCATTAGTTTTGTAACAAAAGATGTGAAATTTGTTATCAGCTATTTTGTTACAGTTCTGAATGCGCCATTATTAACTATTTATTGTGTGTCTTGTCAAAGTTTCCACACGGCACTGAACATTCTGCTAAAAGACCTCAAGGTGAAAACATCACAGCTGTTATTTACTTCTACAGGAGCTTCTGGCAAACACGGCTTTCCGCGAAGCTTAATGGCATAATATGTTCCAGTGCTGAATGTCACCATTTTTACCATTGTTCTAAAACCGAGACACTTTTTAGTAATAAAACGGGAAGTAGACAAATGTAAGATGTGGGTGGAAAAGGTTTCCTGTTTCTTGTGCCATTGGTGCTCCTCAGAGTCTTATGGTGAGACATATGGTTTGGGAGGCAGGGAATTTGAATCCATGGGATGTATTGTTGTTTGTTAAGTAAACCTTCAGGTGGTGAGGGAAAGGCTCACGTTCCCCGCTGGTGGCTGGTGGAACCCATTCCTTCAATCTGGCTTCTGGCTGGCTGCGTCCGTATGCCTCCTCAAGATGTTGGCTTCACGTTTTCCCAGCTGCACTTGTGGCAGAAGTGTCAGCATCTACAACATCCCACCTCTGACAGCTCTGGACAGTCTGGGGGAATCTGGGAATTTGCCATAACATCTCTTAGTCTCAAAGTACCCTGACGTGCCATCATTAATTCATGGCTTTACGTGTGAAACGTTTTTTTAGAAAAACTTTTTTTAGCTGAACAACTCATGACTTGGCACGGATCTTAAAGCTTCTTGGTTTGGAAATATTACAACAATTGAATGCCAAACAATAGAGAAGATCCTTTTTGGGAAGAGTCATGGTTCTCCCAAATCATTTTAATGGCTGTTTCACTAACACCGCAGTCTCATGATATCATCCCATGTTCAACTTCCAGACGTATTTGCTGCATGGATACTTTTTGAGATGTCTAAAGTTGGCTTTTTAGATGTTTGGAATTGTCAGAAAAATTATACAGAGGTGTGATGTGTACCTGAAAACCATACTTGAGTAAAAGTATGGTTACCTTACAATAAAAAAGTACTCCATTACAAGTTGCAAGTCACCAATTCCAAGGACAAGAGTAAAAATCGTAAAATATCTAATAAAAAAAGTATTTTACCCGTACTTAGTTTAGGCTCAGAAAACACCAACAAATTATAACAGCGAGAAACTCTTTATTCATGAGGCTTTATGCTTATGTTTTTGATACTCAGTACAATTAGTAGCCAAAAATACTTACTTACTTTTCATTTACTCAAGTACTTTACACCACTGACCTTGAGTGTGCACCAACCTCGCTAGTACAATGTGAGCGGGAGGCTACCATATTTCTAGTGATTGCCTTAGCAATGTCAGAGATTGTCTCCGAGATCTGAGATCTTGATAAAACTACAACAGGTTCGGGTGGAAGGGGTGACCGTATAATGAGAGTAGGAATCAATGCAACACTGGTGTGAACATGGTGGTCCTCGGAACTGTGCCCCCCTGGAGCCGCTCAATAATGTCTACAGAACCTTAGCACTAGTGAAAAAATAATGAAAGTCTTTGGAAAGGGACATTGTTGCTCTACTTTTCTCACAGTCTAAGTGGCCCAGATATTTTTGGATGATTCTGGGAGATTCCAGCAGGGGTCTGGAACGGGCCCCGCAGAGGTAGGTCTGATAGATGGCACCTCTTGGCTGTATTGCAAGTTGGCATGCATATCCTCACTTCCTCTAATAGCTTATTGAGCGAGGGGGGCCTGGTGAGGATTAGAAAGCGCTAGCTTAATGTGCAGGCTGCATGCAGTCAATAACACTCCTTCCATGATAAATCTGCCTGACATATTCCCAGAAACACTTCAAACATCAATAGGGATTTGTTTAAAAGAATATGAAAAATAAACACTGGGCTATTATTTTGACTGGGCCGGAGGAACCCCACACGGCGGATATTGGATTGCAGGGGGACGTAAACGGAGCGCTTACACTTTGGCTGAACATCGGCTGGAGATCCAGTGTGTCGAGTCCAGTCACTAGATTTGTTCTTGTAAATGTTCAGTTACATAGGGGATACAAGTTTTACGGGAACGCTGAGAGTTATTGCATCAAGAGTGTTGTTATTCTTTTTTTTTTTAGAATTGTTTACATTTACTAGTTAAGTGGAAATAAATTGTATATAATAGTTTTTTGCTATAATAATAATAATAAGAATAATAATTATTATTATTATTATTATTGTTATTATTATTATTGTTGTTGTTATTATTATTATTTTGTATTGGTGTTGTTATCATTATGGTTGTCAATAACAACAGCAACATTATTATAATAATTATTATAAAATAATAATAATAATAAAATGTTTATATTAATATTGATTGGTTTTGGTGGGACTGTAGTAGAATCCATAAATGTCCTAATTAAAGCAAAATAATAAAAAATGCAGTAAAGCATTTGTCATGCTGATCAAGGAATAAAAGCGTCTTATTCAGTCATCAAAATGTTATTTTCGTCATTCTTTTCTCCATGCCAATTTTCATCTTAAAACGTTTAGTCAATAAAAACGCTAAAAGTTTTGTCAATATTGTTTCACTTTTTGACTCATGTATTTTACTGTAGTTGTCAGCCTCTTTGAGTTTTCAAGATTCATTAGTTTTTCTGTCATATTTTGCTGTCCTTGTTTATGTTCCACGGAACATTAATCAATCTTTCCGACAATTTAAATGATACATTCAAGATTCGCCATCTCTCTCTAGTCGGCTGAACTGGTAAAGCGTTCACTGCATGTGTGCATGCATCTCTGCCACGCTTTCATAATTGTGGGGAAGTGTTCGCCCTTGAGTCTTTTTCACAGATCAGTATAATGCGCCGCTGTCAACATTTTCTCGACTTGCAAAGAGCATCTTCCAGAACTTTCTTTGTGATTTTCTGTCTGACCTTCAGAAATTCTCCAGAGCCAATTTGGCAGTGTGTGACAATGCAGACCTTTCATGGAGCACCACAAGGCCCAAGGTTCAAAGAAAAACCCAATCGCGGCGTCTGCTTCCACAGTTGACAATGGTTGGTTTTGGGATCTACAGAGACGGTGTTTATCCTCATCAACCAAGAACAAGCAGTTTTGACCTGCGTGTTTTCTGCTGACACTTTGTTGGCAAACTCTTGAAAGTTCATATAACTTTCTAGTTCGTTTTTTTTTTCTCAAAAATCCGCAAATTACAACTAAATTGTCAAAAAGTAAATCCGGTCTGATTTTAGTCACATTAGAGGAGTAAAAAACAACATTTTAGTTACTAATTGCTTTGGAAATACTTTCACTGCCTATTCCGTTCAAATCAAGACTCGCAAGCATATTTACTTTGTGTTTACTCGCCGTGATTAGATATGACATGGCACTGTTTCCTGCGCGCTTTTTCCGTGAATTATTCCACCGCTCATAACGGAGGGTTAAATCCAACTGACGTTAAACCTTTTCTCCCAAACAAGGCGGCATTGCATTAAGTAAGCGGCAGGAGACGCTTCTCCTTCAGGTGAACACGTGTGTCTGCCCCAGAAATGGATCTGCCGCCCACCACATGAACGTCAAGCTGTGCTCTTAGTGGAGCGTTTATGAAACCCTGCTGACTTTAAAGCCGATGCTCCGACTCTCCTCGATGTCCATGGGCATGTTTTTGTCTGTCTCTTAATCCTGTGTGACTGTGTTTTGTTGCTTCTAGCTGGATGATGTAGTTCCTCAATTAGACTTAATGATTTTTGTCTCGTTGCTCTTTCCAGGAAGAGCCATTCGTTATGGTCTCAGAAAATGTGTTGGGGAAACCGAAGAAATATCAGGGATTCTCGATCGATGTGCTGGACGCTCTGGCCAACTACCTTGGCTTCAAATATGAGATCTATGTGGCCCCGGATCACAAATATGGCAGCCAGCAGGCTGATGGGACTTGGAATGGCCTTATTGGAGAATTGGTTTCCAAGGTGAGATCATATTTTTCTCTTGTCTCCCCTTTTGCCTCCAAGTATGTATACATACAAGCGCACACACATATAAAACAGTCTATTCTGATTAATTGGACTGCTGGTTAATCCAAGTTTTTCCAAGTTTGATATCGAAACAAAGGTTAATATCCAAGTTTGTTTATTTGGAACAAAATTATGCTAATTGGGACAAAAAACATTCAGAATTTATAATGAAAAAAAGCTCATCACGCTCAGTTTCATCAGAACAGTTTCAGTCGCTTGCAGGAACAAGTCTGATGGATCTGGAGTCAATTTGGTGTTTTCTTGCATGTGAAACACAAAATGAACAAATCATTCTTGGAAGTGACTTGTGACTCTCAAATCAGCTTGTTCAGAATGAACGAATAATACAAGAAATGACGCATCACTACAGAACTACTGTCTCCGCTGCCAAATGAAAGTGAAAATGAATAAGGAAATGTGGAACTTTGTCCGGTCAAAAATAACAAAAAATCTATCCATCGATAACAAGCTACTTGGAAGGAAAATTTGATTGTTACGCTGCAATTGCAAAGCAGAACTGGACGAGCTATTTCTGCATTTGATGAGTTCGGAATACGTCAAGTCACAGGATAAGTAGCTTAAAAATTATGACGCTGAGCATCGTGTACATTTTGAGGATTTTGTACATTTATTCTATAAAGAACGTTTATAGCAAACAAATATATCGGGTGTGAAGTATAAATATAAAATGGTTACTGTGTACATTCAACTCTCTGTAGTGTTGTTCTGTGCTAGGTAGTAAACTTGTGGCATTATTCATCTCCGCACAAACCCAATCTTAACACAGGAAACACTGGAGTGTTTTATCGGACCAGCTGGTTATTAGAACCAAAATGATACAATCCCGATTAACTGGAGTCACCTCCGTATCACACATTTCCATGTTTCTTCTTATTATTTTTTTTTTTATTTGTTCATTTTTTTTTTGTATGAATGTAGGTTGTATGCTAAGCATTACTGATATCTTGCTGGATATATTACAACTCTGTGTTCTTTTACCGTCTTCCCAAAGCCTTTCTCAAACTCAGCGACTTTTCAATTTCTCTGGTATTCCCAAACAGTCTGCGCTGCTTTGATAAAGAAGAGCAGCCATTTTTCTTCTGTGAATGGGGGGAAGAAACTCACAGTGAAACGTTGTCCACTGGCTGATAAACAAAAAGCAAATCTCACAGCAGCACGAGGTCAGATGCGCATTTTCAAGACCATTACTCAAAAACTCCTGCTGCTTTCCATTCCGCCGCTCTCACGGTTTCCTCGCCGTACCTCCACACCGCAGTTCTGCGTTGTGAACGTTCCTAACGACTCACGATTGTTCAGTCATGGGACTGGAAACATTAGCTGCAATATTCTTCTTATCTTTGTTTCCAGAGAGATGGACCAAAGAGGAAGGGGAAAATCGGGATTCTCTAATCCTATTGTTTTGCTCTCAGTCGACACAGTGTTTTCAAATTTGTGCGTCTTCGATCTCCCAGACCTTTGAAGATTCGTTACATTTTAGTAAAAGTGTTTGACGTTTTTTGTTGTAGCACAAAAGACATTACAGGGACCGTCAATGTAACTCCCATGTTCCTCTGGTTATTGCTACAAAAAACCTTGAAAAAAAAATTCCTAGGTAGGTAGTTTTTCAGCTTAGAAATATTTTCCAGATATATTATAATTTGGTCATACAGTAGTTAATTTTAACTCTCTGCGGTTAAAATCAGAAGGTTGGCGCCGCTCATGACCATCATGGATGGAATTACTATCACAACATGTGCTTATATGTTGATGCTATTTGCACAGAGTGAAAGCTATAAAGACAAAATAAAGACGTAATCATGCATTATTTTTAACCACAGTCCAAATGAGTTTTTCTTCTCATTTTCCTGAGCAGCGTGATAATCGCTCCCTATCACGTTAGGACGGACATGGCAACCACAGGTAACCGTATTAGTCACCATGTTAGACCATTTTATCTCCAGTGTCGGGCTGAGTTGGACAATTTAGTCATCGTGGGACTTTAGACACAAAGTGAGGCCAATGTTCAACATAACTTTAGATTTTTAGCTAGATTTTTAACATAACTTTCACTACACCGTTGAGCAAACACTAGCCACCACGGGAGATTTGTTTCTACCATGTTCTGCAACTTTGTTTTTCATGTTGAGCTACTAAAAATGCCATTTAGCTCTGTTCACTTCAGATGATCGCATCAGTTTATCTTCAGCAAAACACTGTAATGCTAACACAAAATACATGCAACACACTGCAAAAATGGATATGGAATAAAATAGGCAAATAAAAAAACTTATAGAGTAAAAAAGACTTAAATCAAGTAAAATTATCTGCCAATGGAGTGACAAAATTTTACTTGGTAAGACAGCTTGAAACAAGTCCTATCACAAGAATTTTGAGACAAGCAAATTCATCTTTCACTTTTAATTCTAAGATGGTTAATTTGTATGGAAAGAAAACAAGATTTATTGAGTAATTTCAAGGTTTTTTGGCCTGTCAAGAATACATTTTTTGCAGTGCACAAGCTAAACTAAGGCTGTCCACACAATGAGAAGCTTATCAAGGAAAATTTGAAGCTTCTCTTTGGAACTAACTTATCTTATTCTGAACTTTATAATCTCGCATTTTGAGATCCATGCATCTCATGGAACACCACGAAAGCTAGAAACACGAGGCCAGTGAGAATTCCCTCCTCTTGAGAATGTGCGCATACTTGAGTATTTTTCTTTTTTGCTGAGCTAATAACACCAAAGCACAAAACAAAAGTCGTTTGATTTCTTGTCGTTCTCCATCTGAATGCTTTCTGGATGCACACTTGATGTTTTACTTCCTGTGCAGAAATGACCCGATCTGTCCGTTAAGATATATTTTTTTATTTGGCAGACCATGAAATGAGCAGATTTTGTCAGCTATAAGTTAAATGTGTGGATGCAGGGATATGTCAGGCGGCTTTGCTTGCGCTTACACTAGCTTGGAAGATATGACGTTTATTATTTATAGATTAACAAAGTCATCAGTTCTTCTCAGTTAATTTTAAGTCGATGCTCCGCATTGGAAAACTAAATTCCAGTGGAATGAAACTGAACATATTGCTTGTTTTCTGTATGTCTTAATGGCTTTTATATTTACATTTGCGTGTTTTAGCATTTATGTTAAATGGGGAAGCACTAAAGCTATGTGTCAAATCATTTGAGTCCATCTGATATAAAAACTAAATTGTTAAAAATTGTTGAAAAAAAAAACAATATTTAATGAATTAACAATAAAAACTACTTTTATATTTTAATATTTAATACTTTTACAAAATAATTATTATATATGTAAGATATAGTCATTGAATACTTGCATTGTTTCACATCTTTTACTTATTTTCAATACACAAAGACATAATTTAAATTCATTTCATTCATTTTCAAATTTTCAAATTTAAATCATTTAAATTTGAAACAGAAAAAATGTGTTAATATATCTCTTGTTGTTTGGACTGTTCTTTAGCATGCTTTGTGTATTTCACCACACGCTTATGGGATAAACAATTATCGGCAATTTGGAAAGCTATTTAAGCAAAGCGGCTGCGCACCCTGCATGAACTAAAGCCGCGGGCCGATCAGGACCGATTACGTGCGATCCCGTGGATGAAAATCGTCGCAAAAACGAACTTCGATCCGAATGGGTTTTTACTCACGCCTGTCAAATTTCTAGCTCGCACGGGCATGAAGATATGAATTTTAATAAGCCGCGGCGCCGGTCAATCCACTGTTATAAGTGCTTCTTTGCGGGACAAAGGCAAAGAATCGGGGCAAAGTTATGCTTCTTCGCTGGAGTAAATGCAAAGGAGCCGCCTCCCAAATGTCTAGCTCACACGGCCGAAGATATGATTCTTAATAAGCCGCGTGACGAAACTCGGGTCTAACCATCAGAGTGTCCAATCGTCCTAAGGATCAATCGTCCTAAGGATCAATCGTCCGGGTCCAAAGCCCCGGGGGGCAAACGTCCTGGGTCGAAAAGTCTGGTCACCATATATATATATATATATATATATATATATATATATATATATATATATATATATATATATATATATATATATATATATATATATATTCATAAATGCATTTAAATTCTACACAATTAATACATTTAAAATGAAATTATGACACAGAAGTCTTAACATTAGAATACATAACTGTGATCACTAGTACAGAACAAGCAATAGAATCCATTTGAGGAAATAGAGAATTTGAAAACCAAATAAAATGCCGCAGAAACGTAAAAAGACCAGACGAGAAACAAACACACATCCAACCAGCGTCATAGTATCGTCCTCTTAAAGTAAGACAAGACATGAACAGGCTCTGACAACTATGTTTCAGTGTTGAGAAAAATCCAAAAGTGTGGATTAACATTTCTGAAGCAATCCATTGGCCGGATGCTACTTTAACCTTGTTCAAACACGAGGGTCCCGGTTCTCTGAGCATCGCCGGGTGGGTTAATGGGAGTCAGATAGGTGGCTCCTGCTCCGGCCCTATGATAATGACATGCTTTTGTTCTGCAGATGAAAATGTCTCTTGACAGGAAATCTCTTAGACCGCCCAGGTCTCATCTAATACCAGCGTCGCCGTGCCCACCTAGTCACAACAATTTCCAGAACTGCCAGTGCAAGTTAGATCATGTTTAGCATTTAAAGTCCTCAGAAACTATTTAATTTTTGGCGTCAGACAGCCGATTCTTCACAGGTGGATACTAATGGCGTTTTAAATGAGTTCTATTATCTCCCGAGTAAAGAATGTCAGGACACATTAGATTTGTGATGATAGCATTGTTTTATTTTATTTTTGCAGGAAAAGTATACATGTACGTGATGATTGAAATTAAATGGAAAATGTCATAACTGTTTATTGCTGATTTGTTGCATTGTTTATAAAGACATGTATTTAGAATAATAGTATTATTTATTAGACTAGTTATTAATAGTATAATTTATATTAACTAATATATGGTTTCAAGCAGCTATATGTAAATAAAATACACACAATATTCTGTAATAAATGTAAACATCATGGAAATAAAAATAATTAGACAAGAACTGCCATTTACTCAACAACAAATACACACACACGAATTACGAATTACCAAACACTCCTGACATATACTGTAGACACAACATTCATAATCCTGAATGGATAAATACATATCCTTTATTGTCATGGCATAAATAACTATAATGTACAAAAAAGAATAACTTAAAACTAATAGGTTTAAAAGAAATCTAAAAATACACACTCTCAGACTTCTAATGTAAATATCAAATTATTTTAGTTAATTAACAATTAATTGAATTTTTATTTGTGTTCACAAAAACTGTGTGTGTGTGTGTGTGTGTGTGTCTGTGTGTGTGCGCGCATTTGATTTTCCAGATTTATTCAATCAGATACAGCATTGCACATATGGTCAGATATGAAGTCTTCCTCTTATCTTCTCTTCTCTTTGGCTAGCGGGCAGACGTGGGTCTCTCAGCCTTGACCATCACTCCGGAGCGAGAGAGCGTGGTGGACTTCACCACCCGATACATGGACTACTCCGTGGGTGTGTTACTCAGGAAGGCCGAGAGGACGGTGGACATGTTCGCCTGCCTGGTTCCGTTCGACCTGTCGCTGTGGGCCTGCATCGCGGGCACGGTGCTGCTGGTGGGCACACTGGTGTATCTCCTCAACTGGCTCAATCCCCCCAGACTGCCCATGGGCTCCGTCTCTTCCACAACCCTCTACAACTCCATGTGGTTTGTCTACGGCTCCTTCGTTCAGCAAGGTGAGTGTGATCTTACAAACGGGAAAATGTGCAGAGCTGTGACAAACGCAATCGTGTTCGCATTGTTCTCGCTTTGTTCTGAGTGGAAGTGTGTGAATGAATATGGGAAGTGTTTGTGACACTACAGGGAAGTAGAAAGAGAAATAAAGAGTGAACAACTAGTTCCTTGCCGGATGATAAAAAGGTGTTTGTGTTTTTTTCCCTCTTTCACAAACATCTCTAAAAATGCACGATTAATTTTACGCCAATAGTTCAGCTTGAAAGAGCAAACGACTTTTCTTGGGGAAAGAGCAAACGGAAGTTCCAGAGCTTGGAATGTGACTTGCTGTCAAAATAAAAGCGCGTCATCTTAAAACATGCACTAATTATCAGTTTATCGAACCATGTACTTTTATCCCTCTCCTGACCTCAGTTAGGATTTCACATCTTTTATCACGACCACGTTGATGGAATTAAACTTCTCTATAATATTTATTTAATTGCTGATTGTGTACAGTGAAGGCCCCAATCATGTTGCATTCCTCCAGTAAACACTTCATTATTTCATAGTAAAGTTGACTTTTAATTTGCCCTTTAAGTGACAATTTGTGAACCACGCTGTTTTGCGGTGATGATTAGAAGATTTTTCGTAATTGCTTTGCTGTATCTGGGTTCATTTCTACTGTGATTTCCATAAATTATTATTTTTTAAACACAGCAAATTTTGAGGGATTTTGATGACCAACTGTGGCCTAATGGTTTCAGAGTTCAATTGAAAGATGGCTGATTTAACTCTTAAAACGTTGGAAACTACACTGAAGTGTCCATGAAAAAAAGAAGCACCAGACTCGTTCAGAGAGAAGTTCAGAAAGTTACTTACACTTTAAACAAAGTTACTCACTGAGCATCTTTGCACTGTGAAGTTTGTGTTGCGTCCCTAATCACTAGCTTTACTTTCTTTACTATTGACAGTGAAAACGATATCATGTTTATCCAGGTATATATTTAACTTGTAGCAATTATACTGTGCTAGCAGCGTTAGCTAACTCAGCCTCACCCATTCTTCGGACCATCTGAAGGAAATAAATTGGAAATACATTTTTTTTTTATCCAAATTATCCGTCTATATATATATATATATGTCCATCGTCTATCATAGGTGGACCTCAACTACTCGATTTATATAGAAAAGTGGGGACCATTGACCATTGTGTTGAAGGTGTGTTTTGTGGGTCAAGATGAGAATTTAGGCCTGAGGGTAGAATCTGAGAGTTTGAAGTTTGAAGTAGAATGGAAGTTTTGGCTTGAGGTGTGTGTGTGTCTGTGTGTGTGGTTTAGATTGCATGTAGTGAAACTCATGTCAAACAAATGGAACTCTGCCCACAACTGCATTGTCTACCTCATGCATTCCCCCAACTCTTAAAATGCCACGCTCATCCTTTAGTCTTGTAGCCATGTTTGATGTTTATAGGAAGCTGGTTGAACAAATGCGAGCAATCTTTTAAAACAAGAGAATTGGGAGAGCGGAGACTCTGCTGAAATGGCAGAGCACAGTCTGTCTCTTTGATGAGTCGCTTTCATCTGCCTTACAAAGACCTCTGTGTCTGTCTTCTGACGCGTCCTCACTTTTTGTTTTCTGCATCCCTCTTCAGCCGAAATTGGTCTTGAATATGTTTTCTTAGCGTGTGTGCAATAATTGCAAAGCTACAAACTCCATACTCTGATATTTATATTTCTCTTTTAATTCCGTATGTGATTAAATGCCTCGCATACTTGTTCCTAGTAGGTCGTAGACAGGGTAAACATGCATAAAACAAATCATCTAATTATGCAGCATAGCTAAGTACATCGGCTAGTTAATTTTAATGGGTGATATGAAATGCTTCCTCATTTTTATTTTTTAGAGTTATTTATTTTATTCCCTAGAGTTGTTTGGTTTAGATTTGGAATTTTAAATGTCCCATTTGCTAAGTGTAATAATATTGATTAATATCTTGGTAAAGTCTTGGTAATTATACAGGTGATACTATAAGTAGCCAAGCTGTCGTCTTTAACACTTCAAATGAACAATTTCATTTTCACAGTGGTGTATAGTAAATGGTGGTGTACTTGGACTTTTTTCTTCAGTGTGTAATAATAAATATTACTAAAATGTAATATTTTATGTACACATTTAGTACATAAAATAGGCATTGTTAATACCTTTATACAGTTAAGTACTTTGTACTTAAGTAACAACATTTACTCTCTACTTGATGACATTTTTTATTTAGTATTTGTACTCTTTACTCCATTACATTTGGATGTACACTTACCGTTACATTTAATTGTGTGCAATATATCAACATTTTTTTCTACTGTGATTAATTTCTCGAGTGGGTGAGATGATATCGCCATCTGCAGGATGCTGAAGATACTGGATACTATTTATGAGCTAAATCACATTATCGTTAATTAGTGGTTTACTTGGAATTGGTGTCTTGTAACTTGTAATGGAGTCTTTTTTATAGTAAAGTACTTTTACCCGAGTATTGCTTTCAGATACTTATTACACCTCTGCATTTTCATTAACATCCGTAGATTTTCTGCAGTGTGTGATAGATATACAGATTAAACTGAATTAGGGGACGTGTTCAATCCCTGAAGGTGTTTTGCATGCAGCTTTGCAAACAACTGTAAGCTCTCTGCTTCAAAAACTGCATAAAACAGCAAGTAAAACACATTTCTGTTGCCACTGCGTCCTGTGATTGATCCATAACCTTTCTTCCATGTAGCGCAGCTCCATAATTTGTTGTTTTGCCTTAAATCCCTATAATAATGTGTTTTACTGACATCACTGTGGAAACAGCATCCTGCGAGAAGCTTTTGCTCAGTTTTTGTGGCCAACTAGTATTAAACATGGTCCAAAATGGCCGAAGTGGTCACGTTTGTCCGATGCCGGATGTTGATGTGCTTACTTTGCCCCCGTTTTCCATCTTCAGCCAAGCTTTGTCGGCGTGATCCCCCTCAAATGTGTATCACATTGAAAAAGTGCTATCAACACTTTTATCTCTGTTCTTTTATTCCTTTCATCTCACTCTTTATCATCTCCGCCGCCATCGTTGCAAATCTCACCTTCTTCCCAGCCATGTGGGAAGAGAGATGCTTTAACGTCTTTGAAGAACCTATGATTTAGAGCAGCGAGGAAAAGAGAACGAGCTTTGCTTTTTCACATTCCACGTGCCCTTTGCCTTATCACTGACACACAGAGACCCCGGATTCGCTCCGACTACCATTAGCTTTAATAGGCACCAGCACGACCCAAACAAACCACACAAAAACCTCCTCGCCGGCTTGTGTCTCTTGCCTTCTCAGTGCTTCAACTACCTCAGAACCTCAAAAAAGACAGCAGACGTAGACGAGCAAAGTCAAGCCCCACGCGACCCTCCAGTCAGAAGTGAGACAAATCAAGGAAGACACGCATTACCTAACACTTGCAGGAAGTGTATCAAAATCCAGCCTCGGAAATTGCCCTTGAGGGGTTGCTGTACCGTTTCAGAGCTCAGCCTCTTTAATTATTTTCATGGCTGTGTGTGTGTGTGTGTGTGAGAGAGAGTGTGTCTGTGTGTGAAATTGCGTAGGTATAGATTATTAGTGTGTTTCTATATTCCCTCGCAAACCGCCCATATAACCGCTTACTGCTCCACGTTCTTTAACCAATTCACCACATCGTCCTCCAAACCTGCCGCTTATAGACTGAATCCGCTCCGCATCCATTACTGGAACGCCGCACTCTTGGATTCATCAGACTTGGTGTCAATGCGTAGGTCTAATTTCAGAACCTGCTGTGGATTGTCTTTGGGATCCAGTCGAGCGAATTGTGTGAGCAGCGCTTCTACGACACAGAAATGCTCAAGCGGTCAGGTTGTGTCATGCAGAACAAACCGAATCTGCAGACTAAAAGCTTTTTTACACAACAGCTGACTGGTGTCAATATGAATTTTTGCTGCACTTATTGAGTCGTTGGAATTTTTTGCTTATTCGGAGGTGCGTGTTTGGCTCTTCCGCAATCTGCTTCCGTCGTGCGTGGAATTTACACAAGCAAAAATGCACTACCTTTTCTTCTTTATTTCTTTATTTTTTTTATTGTGCGCTTTGAATAGAATTTCCTTATTCTTTACTTATTGTGCGCTTTGAGACAGTTCAAATTGTAAAAAGCACCTTACAAATGCTCAGAACTTGAACTCAAACTTTATTTAGGTTTGAAATACAAGTAAATATGAGCGAAACAAAGTTCAGGTTACAATAATTTGGTGTAATGAGTGTTACAAACGTGTTTTGATTGCAGATCTCCAACCTATAACACTGTTAGTATTGTTAGTACACATACCATGCACCGGTTTTATTTTTTTTTTGTTTAATTTGTTTTATTGTTTTTTTTGGGGGGGTGGGGGGGTAGACAGGGTGACCATATATGGTTGAAACATTACTGGAATTTGTACTCTGCATTTAATATGTCTATGTTACTGGTTTTGTCACAAAAGAATAATGAATATTGGGAAAACTTTCAAAAAATGTAAAAATAATTATTAAAAATCTATACAATAAATCGTTCAAAAATCTTAAAAAAAATATTTGAATACAATATTTTATGTAGATATAGTACATCATCATTCCACATAGTTTTCTTATTTATTATCTGATGAAAAGATTGGACGACTACTTAAGTCTTCTTGCAATTGGTGACTTCTACCTTGGAGTAGTACTTCTACCAGTAATGGAGTAATTTTCCCAGTAAGGTATCTGTACTTTTACTCAAGTATGGCTTCAGGTGTTACCTCTGGATAAACAAAGCTACAGCAACCTCGCACGACACTAACAGCGCACACAAACCTGTGGCTCTCTTCAATTCCAGCAGTCTGTTTCTTCTACCGTTGGAAGAGATCTATTTCAAGTAGCTACCATTACACGGCTTTGTGAGAATACAGTTGTTAGGATGAGGATGAAACGGGCAGAGTAGTTGAGTAAAGCCCTGAGACTCGTCTTCCAGTCCCTCACTGGGGGCCCAGCGTAGCCCAAGCGGAGGATTACTCATTTCCAGCCTCACCTCACATTTCGCTTTTCATTAGTCTGGTCTGTTTTAGACGGCCATGGAGGTTCAGGGCGCCTCGGCTGCCTGGAGTCGTAATTATTACTGACATTCTCAGCTTGTCCCGCCTCCCCGCTGACCTAATCCAGAAGATGCTGGTGAGGGTTCGGGGTCCGGAGGGGGCACGTCTACCCGCCACACCGTATGATCATAAGCCGATCTCATCGCTGACATCTTATTTGTTGCACCTAATCAGAATGTGGGCACCACGTGGAGAAAGGTGGCACAGTGGGAACCCGAGTACGTAATTCGTTTTTTATTCCCCTCCTCCTGGCGATGGGTGTCTTACTGGATGATTGATTTAGGATTTAAATCTCATACAGTGTTGGCACTTACTTTCTTTAATTGGACTGGAGACTTTTCTTTTATCATAAACGCAGGATGATTTTAATGTTTCATATGGGCTCTTCTTAATTACAGTAGGGCCGGGGGTTAATGATCGTTTCAGAAAATTCATAATTCCACTTAGTGATCACAAGCCATGCTAGTCTGTGGTAATTCTAATACCGAACAGACTAAAAACACTAGGGTGTTGTCGATGGATTAATTTGATTTAAATTGACTTCTCTGGGAATATTTGATGGGTAAAAAATATTATTAAAGATTATGATGAGAGATAAAAATTTCTACTTAAAGCATATTAATGTTATTTTGAGTTTGGCTACATATGTAATGGTTAAGTGCATGTGTCTGCTTTTTGACGCTCTAATCATCAGCAGGGAATCTATGTGTGGGGATCTAGGGTCGCCTGGTGGGCTTAGGTAGATTGTTTTTATTAATTCACGTTCCAAATTTGTTTTCTGTCTTGTCAATATGTCTTTTATTTTTAGTTTATGTAAATACTTATGCTTGTATTGTATTGTGTGTAAATAGTATAATGAGAAATGATTTATGTATGAATATAATTTTGTTATAATGTGTTACAAATGTCTGTTATGTTAAACATAAAATATGTAAAAATCTCCAAACATTCATAATGAATGTTTATTTGGACGTTTATTCACACATTCAAAATACTCAATGGAAATCAGTTATTAGTTTGTAAGATCTGTCTTTAAAAGCCTCGATGCTCATGTCGAGTCGTGTGTAACTGTTACTGTCACAAACTATGGGTTTTTCACCGTGTTTATCGTAGTGGAAGTTGAATTCTGTCACTTCTGCGCAGTGTGACTAAGTGAATTAGAGCCAAACACCGTCTGCGAAGATTGAAAATGGTCAGTGACAGCTGGCCTTTCCCGATAGATAATTTATCTGTCAATCATCAATGCCATTACTACAGCCTTTATTACGAGGTTGTACTGTACTGTAGTTTGAGGCAAACCCATCAAAAAGGAAATCAAATGTGAAAGCATTATCCCAACCAAATATCGTGAAAACAAAAAACCTTTTCTATGCTAACAAAAGCACCATTTTTTTCCAATTTAGATGCTTCAAAACTTGGGTGGTATTCCAATATTCCAAATATGCGCAAAGAAATATGCTTCCATTTTTCCATATGTCAAGTTCAAAGCAAACCAAAATGAATATGAAATGTACCGGAATACACTGTGTTTATGCATCGGTTTGCTTCTTTATTGTGTCTTCTTTTCTTTCCCTATATAATGGTTCCGGAGGCAGACATGTACATATGCTTTTTTGTACCTCACATGCAACCGAATATAAAATATATAAATAACAAATTTACTTGAATAAAAGAAATAAAGAAACCTTATCCACACAACGACACTTGGCAGTGGCTAAATTACACTGGAAGAAAAAAAAATTGAATGTTTATTTATAAATATTTTTATAAACACAATAACATGGGGTTCTCTGTCTGTCTGAACTCTGCCTGTCTGCCACCGTGTAAACCGGAATAAGCCCATATATGGACATAGAAAGTGGAATCATAGCACCCCACACTGGAGATATTAACCGTATACGTCCCTCCCTCAACCCTCACTCTGCGACCGTACTAGTTCATAGTCTGGTCAACTCAAGACTTGACTATTGTAACTCTCTTCTATATGGTCTACCACACAAAACGATACACAAACTCCAGCTTGTACAAAACTCGGCAGCACGAATTATCACTAGGACTCCAACTGCATGTCACATCACTCCGATTCTCCACCATCTCCATTGGCTACCCATCACCCATCGCATCCGCTATAAAATAATCCTGCTCACTTTTAAAGCCATTCATAACATTGCACCTCCCTACATCTCTGATCTGATACGCATCACCATTCCAGTCCGTAGCCTAAGATCAAGTTCATCTGTTCAACTCACTTCCACCAACTATCGACTCGTAACTATGGGCGCCCGCGCTTTCAGCCATTCAGCCCCCCAACTCTGGAACTCACTCCCACCTGATCTGCGCAATAACACAAACCTACACCAGTTTAAATCCCAACTTAAAACACATCTGTTCAATTTAGCATACCCTCCATAGAAGGTTGTGTTTTCTGTCTGTTTTTCCTCTGCCTGTTACTTCTTGTCTTTCTTGTTTTTTGAACAGTGTTTCTCTTTTGTACGGTGTCCTTGGGTACCTTGAAAGGCGCCAAAAAAATAAAATGTATTATTATTATTATTATTATTATTATTATTATTATTATTATTTTATAATACTTAACGCTCTATTTTTTTTTATCTATTAATCAAGTAAAGGAGTCACTAGTCAGTTTTTTTTTAAAAGAAGTGAAAGAAGTTTTGTTGAGTTTTTAGTCAGAATTTTAGGCTCCTGGATTGTGAGGAAGCCCAGTAGAGAGGTGCTTATATATGCTATATGGGGGATGCTTATATATACATTTTTTTACAGTCGTCATCACTCAGATATGTAAGAATTTGACTTCATTTGAAGTCCAAGATAAGAGAAACGTCCAAGTCCTTAGTATCTCTGACTTCCCAGAACCTGTGGCCTGCTGGAGAAGCTGCAGAGATTTCCTGTAACCTTGGCCTTTGCAGTTCATAACTCATTCTGCCTAGTCAAAACAAGAGCGACACAAATGACTCATCATGAAGAAATAATCAGTCAGATTAAATGAAAACTCTTTGGAATTAATTCGCCGGGCCCTGCGTTCCCTGCCCTCCATTTTCTGATTCAATAAAAAGAGAAAAATCGACACTGACAACAAGGGAATTAAATATTAATCGCGCGCCAGTAAGTGCATTTATTGTGGTTTGGAAAATTAGGGACGTGTCAAGATCTAGTCGCCATCTTTTTGTGCCGATGATCTGGTGTTGTGACTCATGTCACACGGTTTTGTTCGTTTTCCTGTTCTTTTGATCTCTTGGCAATTCAATGTTTTGTGTTCAAGTTATCCCACCACACTCATTTTTGTCTCTCTCATGCATCCTCCATTTTAAACCCCATTTATTAGTCATTTGTCAGGCGGAAACTACTGTTTAGAATGGTTTATAAGCTTCAGCAGCTTATGTAAGCTAACGCTAAAGCTAATGATCAGTTGTCCGTTTTGATCTGGTCTTGTTTTTGAATACATTTAGATTAAAATGTATTTTCTTAAGTTTAGTTTCTTGCATTTGGCTAGTTTTGAGTCTTTCAACAATACAGATTTGTCTGTAATTTGTTTGAGTTTATTTTTTTTTATTTTTTTTTCTTAATAAAAGCCTTTCTCTTTTCCATCCCAATTCCATAACAAAGACATCCTAATTGTCTTTTCAAATTGAACTGAATGTGTTTTTTACAGAAGAACGCTTTAAAAAATGTATTTGTGTGCATGCATTATAGAATACAGTTCTTGTGTTGCTTGAAATTTATGGAAACTGTGTATGGAACTGGCAGCTTCGGCTGAAGGGATTCTTCTCCGTGGATCTAGTGCTGGCTTCTTTTTTCTCCCATGTGGCATTGGTGTCAATTGTGATCAGAAAGCTTAAGCAAACAAAGCAATGTTAAAAGCTTCAGAGTCACAGCGTTGACCTCTTTTTGCGAAATCGGCCTAAAACGACATACTTAATGTCTGTGCACATTAGCCTGGAAAGGAGGAAGTTTTTTAAAGCAGCTTTTCAGGGGATGTTTTGGACTTTTCTGTTGAAGTCATGCCATTGTGAACCAGAGGAACTGCGTTTTTCGCCACAGGCACGCTCGGGCAGAGAATGGTGCCTCCATAATTTGGCGGTTTATAGTTCAGGTTGCCCGTCTAGCAACTTTACAAACAATAGACTTCATATTAGTCATATACTACGGGTGAAATAAGCGTCTTGGCAAAATCAAAAATATGGTTCTTTTTTATGCATGTAGGTGTAAAATTTACTCCTAAATTTTAATCCTATGAATAACACACCCACACACATGGAGAGAGAGAGAGAGAGAGAGAGAGAGAGAGAGACAGAGAGAGAGAGACAGATTGAGACTGAGATGGATGGATAGATGGGGAGAGAGATGGATAGACAGATATGCAGAGAGATGTATGGATAGATGGGAGAGAAAGATATCATACTTTTTTAATTAAGTGTAATAACTTGTCATTTCATAATATTTGTGTAGAAAATATAGTGTACTTTTTTCTGTATGTGTGCAGAGTTGTGTTTTGACGTACACATTTTTATATTGATATTCAATTTATATTACAGATTATAGTTTGGTATATATTTGCCAATAAACTGCTAAACTTTCATAAATAAATGACATTCGCACTTTCAACAGATCAAAAAGTATTTTACAATAAAATATGACACAACCAAGTCATGCTAAATATTCAATGGAAGGGCGTTTAGGTCATTTTCTGTGGATTCGGAAAATAGGCATCAGAATAAAAACAAGCCATAAGTTTTGTTGTTTTAGTGTGAAGGAAGTCCTGACACTGTCCTTCAATAAAAAGAAATTAAATCAATTATCAACGCTCATGGTTTACAAGTGGTGTATAGGAAATTACATATGGATTATTTGAGGATATGTTGACATTGCTGTGGCCCGGCTTGAAATCTTCCGATTCCTGGATGAAAAGTTTCAATGTCATGATTCGCCTTGCTGGGTTTTATGGGGCTTCTAAAATAAAGTCACTTTTTAAATTGCTTTGGTACTTTGCATAAAAAAAATATATATAAATATATACGTGTTTATTTCAACAAGGCTTCTAACACAAGTAAAACTATCAAATGGTTTAAAATGTAATGTTTAAAAGTAAAGCTAGTAAAAGGTCTCAGAAATAGTGAAGTTTTAATAAAAAAAGATGAAATAATACAATTTGAAAGAAAAATGTATTACAAGTCATTTAAAAAATATAAATAAGTATCAGTAGTAAAAAAAAAGAAAAAAGAAAAAGTGTAATTAATCAAATTCTCGCCTAATCGAAAAAATGTTGATTTTGCTCCAAATTAGAAACAAAAATTTACAGCTGTTAACAATCAAGTTCGGAAATCAAAAAGGTTTTATTACTTCCACCTCTAGTTAAGTTTAGTTTGCAGATGCGATAACTAGATTCAGCGCAGCGCTGTAGTAATACAATTTCTTTCTGCGGCTCATGCACTTTTCCAGGATTTGTGGGTGGACATGCATATTTCATAATCACATGTGTTTAGCATTGATGTACATGCATGTGAGTGGTGGGCAGATTTGAACCTAATGTGTGGTGGAGGGTCTTGGTCTTTAGTTGATCTTTTCTGTTTTATTTCTTATGCAATTGATTTTATCCACAAGAGGGGAAATCTGAATTTTTCATAAGCTATTGATGAACTTCTAATTTTCCATTCTCTTGAAAATGATTTTCGTTTCTTGCATAATGAGTTTTAGTTTAGTTTTTTTTCATAAACAAAGTTTGCCATTTGGCTATAATTTAACATTTTATTTTGGTTATTTTGTGTTTTTATTGTTGTTGTTGTTTTTTTTCAAGTTTTTTTTTTTTATATGTTTTATCTATCTATCTATCTATCTATCTATCTATCTATCTATCTATCTATCTATCTATCTATCTATCTGTCTGTCTGTCTGTCGGTCGGTCTGTCTCACTGTCTATCATTTTTTGTCCGTCTGCCTGCCTGTCTGTCTGTCTATAATTGATTGTTTAGTAATAACGTGTTTTGTAAAAGGAATACTCTAATTATAGTTTTGTAAAACGCTTTGTATCTTTTAACGCAACATTTGAATATCTCTGATCATATTCATCAGCAATGAATATTCATCTCTTCTGAATCCTATTCATCTTAATCATTCTTTTGCCGAAACCAAACTTCCAGTAACACAAAAATAAATCCTTTCGTAAGATCACAAGGTCTAATCCCTCATGCAAATGTTGCAAGCGAGAAAACCATTTACATTTCAAAAAATCGTAGGCAGATTTATGACTTATTAACAACAGCACAACTCGTGGAAAAAATACATCACAATAGCACAATAAACAACAGGACAAAATAATAATTTGTAAAACTAATCCTGTTGTCAAGTAAGTGAAATTATATTATTATTTACAGTCAAGCTGTTCTGCTCCTTTGCTCCTCCATATGTCAAACCCCAACACGTCATGGCTAAAACGGCACCTAGTAGTTTTATGTACTTTTATTTTGATGTTTTCCAGCACTGAAAGTTCCAGAGTCGCTGCATCCTGCGATAGCAGCTCGGCCGTCCGGGTGTTGAACTCTATGCAAATGGAAGGCAATATTTGCCAGTGAGCCTCATAATGGGATATTTGATGGCTTAAATAGCCGTCACGTCCATAAACATACACGCACGCTCAAACCTGCCAGGCCTGGTGCGGTGAAAGAGAAATAAAGGCGACGTGCTGCAGGAAGCCGGGCTGCAGAGAAACCACAAACATGTTTTTCCTTAAGTTATTTATCGCCAGACTGCCTTTGGAAAGAATGGAAATAAATAAATAAAACTAACAGCACTCATCAGAAGCTACAATCTCCAGCTCTCAAGGTGCAGCACAGATTTACGGCTTTACAAGCTAGAAATGTATAAACCTTTGAATGTTCAGCGCCGGTGATTTCAAAGGACAATTTCCAAGCTGCTTTAACTGTTAGGAAGCGTCATACTGAAAAGGGAAAAATTAAGCAGGTTTTTTTGAAAGGTAGAAAGAAAACATGCATTAAATGTGTGACTCTTTTTTAGGTTTAATTGGTGCATTTAGAGTCATTTTTTCTTCTCTTTTTATACTACACAACTATATCTGTTGTCAAAATAAATATATGTGATTCATTCATGTGAAGTTGATAATTGTATTTCAATGAAACTCATTTTAATAAATGTTATTTGGCAGAAAAGTTTAGTGATTTGCTTTAAAGTAACTCAGGGTAACTCATGGAACAAGCAGGGTTCAACACTACAAATACTTCTACAGAACTTTCTGGTTTGGGATTCAAGCCTGTAACTTTTGGGCAATTTTTTGGTACCATCAGGCCAAAAACTCTCAACTGTAGAACTTTTTTAAATTCTATTTAAAAGTAGAAAGAAGAACGACTTCTTGTCTGCTATTGATGAAACTACAGCTAAATTAATATCGTTAAAACTAGACCAACTTGAAATTGCACTGAGTGCAAGTTGAAATTCCTATTTGTAGTGTTTTATCCCAACTGCGCAAAGTTTACAATGTCAGCCAATCAGAATCACATTCAGACGGTAATGAAACTGAGCGCACAAACAAAACAAGGGAAACACTTTACTTTCCCTGAGCATGCTGGAAAAAGCTGAAACACTGGTGAAGCCGCAACTAAAATTGTAATTACAAAAAAATGTTAGTTAACATAGTAGTCTAAACAGCAATATATACAATAATGAATTCAAAAATAATTACAAGAATTACGTAAATAATTTTCTCATCCCTAAAACACTTTTTACAGTTTCTGTAGGGTATAAACAGAACGACTTGAATATATTAACATTAAATAAAATAAAAATATAATTTTGTGAGCAGCAGTAAGGCGACAGTGGCCAAGAACACAAAACTCTATTAGAGACACTTATACCGATGATTTCCTCTGGCCTTCTAACATCAAAAGTCTGAGACAATCCCAAAAAAGTTCCTGTCCGTTTTGCGAATCTCTACTTTAAGTACAGTATACCGTCTAAATCTGATATTTCAGGATGTGCATTAGCAGATCGACACCAAACTCATCATAATTGTAAAGGCCTGCGTCTCGGGCAGCGCTGATAAACACCTTTCATTTCCGTCCCATTCTCCCACCTCGCAGTAGGTGTCAGCTCACAGTGAGCGTGTTGCCCCTGGCCCGCTGCTGAATCAAAAGCAAGCAGCGAGGGTCCTGCAGGAAACGGGGCTGATTTGATGTGCGTGGCGGGGCGGCTTTCAACCCCAGTCACTAGGTGTGCAGATAAAAGCTACATTACCGTCCTGTTGTTTTCCAAAGATCTACATCCCGCGGACAGCGAGGAAGCGGCGCAATCAGCTTTTGATAAAGCCCTGACATGCCACCATTCTCTACTCGTCGCCAATCAGGTTTCTAACAGGAGGCGCCATAAGCAGACAGCTATCATCAATACTCCACTCGCTGCCAGTCACTTTTCATTGTAGTGGCCCTCATTACGGAGCAGAGGTGAGCGCCCATGAAAGGCGGCACTTTTCATCAACATGGCCTCGATGGCGTGAGCAAACAGACGCAATCACACTTCTGATGCGCACGCACTGCTGATGATGATGCTCTGGTTATATGGAGTTTATTGAATTAATTACACCATCTTTTCCTTTGGAATTGAAGATAAGCTATGCTATTCATGTAACTAAGGGGATAGATGGACAGATGGATGGATGGATGGATGGATGGATAGAGAGATAGATAGATAGATAGATAGATAGATAGATAGATAGATCTATCTATATAGATCTATTTCTCCTCCAGTTCTCCTTACATTGGAGGACAACATTCACACAGAAAGAGTTTAGAAATGAGTGTGCTATGGAATGTTTTAATGGATTGTTTATGTTTAATATTTTACCAATTTGCATATAGTGATCATCTGGCTTTTCTTTGTTCTTTTTATTTTTATTATTTATGCACTTTATTTGATTTTGTTAAATAAATTGTCTGCACACTGTGTTCTGTTTTGGATCCGTAATAAGCAGATCACAGATGTTCAATGTAGTAGGGAGATGGTGAACGATAGAAAACCTTATCATATAATTCATAGTACTTCACATAAATTCCTTAAAAAGGGTTACGGGTTACATTTTTTCCAAAACATTTAATAAAAAGTCTATTAAATAGTTGAAAATAAATGTTAGATTTTTTTATTGGAAAGGAAAGTATTTTTGAATTTTTTTTAGATTATAAAAAAACATGATTTTATAAATTAATTTAACCAATATATAATAATGAAAACATATAAAAAAAATCAATATAGAAACATATCTATACATACTGATTTTTTTAGAGAACACGTTTTTCTAGAAAAAATTATTTGGAGTTTTTTTGGCAATTTTTTTTGGCTGAAAGTCAGGTGAAGATTATTTGAAGTTGTTGAAGTGGTTGAAGTGTTTGGGTGTAAACTGAGCAAAGTCTATACCGTTCACCGAATCTGATGTTTTCAAGCAAACAGTGGCTCAGTTCAATCCAAGTTGAATCGGCTTAACAGTTCATGGGACTTTTCTGTCAACTGAAAGTTTATAATCTCTGTGGTTTCCATCCCAGAAGAGACAGCCCCATAAAAACGGAGGCACCTTCCCTTAATATCTGATGGGTCTTTATGTGATCAGACCCAGGAAAGAATCTCGCGATCACCCTAATGCCAGTAACTTCTTAGCGGAATTTGAAATTGCATAAAATTTGAGCCCAACATAAACAGCCTTGGGGACGTGTGTACGTGAGTCATCGAAAAACTTTCTTTAATAAGACAGCTCATCTCAGCAGACCCCTGCCGGGAGAATAAGTTGTCAGAGACCTTATTGAATTCTGAAACGCTTGGAATGATATGGGAAGCCAAAAGGATAGATGGGACTAATTTTTAACGGTTTTCGGTAGAGCTGCAAGCGCTGGATCGTGCGGATCCTTTTATTATTCTGCAATCTGGTAGTTTTAAGGTTATTTTTTTTTTCCTCCCCTTCAGCATCTTCTGTCGTATACGACTGTGGAATTAGCCGGGAACTTAAATCCTTGATTCTGCTCTTTTTCAGCTGGGGACAAAGATATGACAATTGCAATGGATTGACTTTTTATTTGTGGTCTTAAAATGAACAATTCACAGCATCACTAGAAAAAGCTAAAACAGCTTTTGCTTTATCAAAAAAAAAAAACACGGATGGAGTTAAATGTTTGTGTTTTTCTGTGTTTTCTTCGTAGGTGGTGAGGTTCCCTACACGACGTTGGCGACGAGGATGATGATGGGGGTTTGGTGGCTCTTTGCTCTGATAGTCATCTCCTCCTACACAGCAAATCTGGCTGCCTTTCTCACAATCTCCCGCATTGAGAACTCGATACAGTGAGTACACACTTTTTATTCCAAATGTCAATTTCTTTTATCTAGCATCCACACTTAATCATTCACAATAAGAAAACATCTCACTTGTGACTCTTATCATCCAAGTAAACTATATTGGCTTTAGGTGTAGTTGTAACTTTATTTAGTCTTACTTTGGATTCAACACATTATTGAGGATAACGATGGCGATTCTGGGTAAAATAAAAAAGAATCGCTTGGTGTGCAAAGTGACAAGTCACTGGACTTTCTGTGTTTGTTCTAGCGCCCCCTGGAGGAGACGTCTAGACTGGCATCGGGCAACTTTGAACAACTTTGATGTTGTTTGGCCCCGGGCCCATGCACGGGCCTTTGGTTGACTTTGACTGAACAATTTACACTTATTTGGAAATTACAAATCAAAAACTTTTATTTTTTCATATTTATTTTATGCTGCATTTGTTTATGAAGACGTTTTTTTGTTCTAGTTCCTGAGATGGTTTATTGGAAGCAAAATAACAAAAGGCATGACAAAACTACATGAAAATCACTCGAAATAAGAACAAATAAATTAAGACATTATTTTTACATTTAATATTATTAGATTTTTAAGACAGATTATGCTTTTAGTAAAAAAAAATCAGGCCAAATTCCCACCCTGAACTTACCAAAGACCCTGAACTGACATAAAGAATCTGAAATACAATACTATTATATAAGAAGGGATTTGCCCACCCATTACCCAAATAAAAACTCACTGCCTATGCAAATGAGAAATGTAATTAGCAATAAAAATGGTAAAATCTACCAACGAGATCCTTGTGCACAGACTTGACAGTGTTTGTGACACGATCATCACGGTCTTGAGATCCGCGTAATGGAAGTCAACAGTGACGGTGAAAGCGCGATACCATTTTACTGGTAATGATCTTTCTCCCCTTCATCCGAGTTCTTCGATGTCGGCGACGGAGGGACGTGGAAAATGGCTCTTTATTTTCTTCTGAAATCATCCGAGTTTGTTTATTTTCCTTTGCATTAGATTACCGTTAATGAGCCGGTGCTTAGATTGCTTGATTTGAGCTCTATGCAGCTAATTAGGATTTCCATAAATTTAAATGTATTATCTTTTAATGTGTAGACGAAGGCAGGGTCATTACAGGAATAATTACACCCTAAACTCCGCACCCAGGGGTCTGTGGTGTTTAAAAGCACAGGATTCATTCAGGAAGCGCTGAAAGATTTATGAGGTGAGCGGACGGATAGAAATTTCCTTTGCTAATTGGGAATTGTCAGCACCGTCCTTTGTAGCATGTGATTTTAATCCAGGATACAGTAGAAAACCTAACAGAGAAGTGTTTAGATGTTCATCAGTCTCTTTTATTGACTTTACCGATTCTAACCCAGTGTTAATTAAATCAGGGCACCATCAACTTATCGACAACTCTCACACACCCCACATAGCTCTTAACCAGCAAACACAAAATCCATTCTTTCCTTTCATTCCTCAGCCTCCTGCTTCTGGAATTCAGATGAGTGCTGTGTGTGATTCATTACGGACCTTTAAGGACTCAAATTCGCACCCCGGTCTTGTGTGCTTTTGACATGTTCTCCCTGTGCTTGCATGAGTGGTCTTTGGGTCTCTGGGTTTCTCTCACCGTCTAAAAAAATTCAAAAAGAGTTTGGAAAATTTGCAAAAATGTGAGTGAGAGTGTGAATGTGCCTGTCTGTGCTCTGTGACTGGTAGTGCTGTCAAAAGTCACATTCATTACTCAAGTAGAAGTATAGTAGAGTTTAAAAAAAGGCTTTTGTGGAAGTAACCTTTTTACTCAAGTAAAAGTACTGATTTGATAAATACCTGAAGTATAAAACTAAAAGTATTGCTAGAAAAAAATGCCATCACAAATGACATTTTAATGGTATGGGACTATATTGTCATTAAAATGTTGCCGTATATAATTAAGTTGAATATTAACGCATTTTAAGGATACATATATGCGCTTTACAAAGCATTGACGTGTGCTTCAGGGTGGAAAGCATGATGGAAAAAGTCATACTTCAGAAAACGAACTAAAATTAAATATGAGTAACGGGACGTTAAGTGTAGAAAGTACAGACATTTGCATACAAATTTAAAGAGTAGAAGTTAAAAGTAGATGAAGAAATTATTCTTAAGTAAAGTGTAAATGAAGCCAACATTCTGTTTGAGTAAAGTAACAAAGTATTTTTACTCCATTACTGGACACCGAAATGGACAAGCATTTAAAAAATCAAAGGCTGTAAGATTTCTTGTGGACGAAGCTCTCATTCACAATAGATTCTTAAATGTCATTATTTAATAAGACTTTAGGCGTGTCTTTTTGTGATAAGCCCTTCCGATTTGATTTGCCATGTTTCACATATTTACAAAATGTGAAATGTTCTTTTTTTTGTTCAAAAGCAGCATTGATCAACTCGATCCATTGTTAGGTTTTTGCAGAGGAGACTTTTATCTAATAGATTAGTATAGCTTTGTTTCCTCTGAAGGAAACTCGTTTGGTTCTCATGTCCTTTCACTATCAATATATAAAAACATGGATTAGGAAACAGATTGTAAATTTCCGATCCACGAGTCTCCACTTTCTCCTTGCCGGTGAGACGCATCCATCTGTGCAGGTGAGGGGGCGTGTTTATAAAACCGCAATCCCGCTTTGCTCGCCACGCTAGTGTGAGTGTGACTACAGTCTTTTCACGCCACAGTTGACTTCCTTTCACTTATATGTTTTTCTGCTTTTTATATATTTTTTTACATACTTGCTAGATCCAATAAACTTTTGTGGGTTTATTCCGAGTCTCTATCTGCTCCCACAGTCCAACATTATGGTTAGTCTGAGTTTGAAAAACTGCCCATAGATGTGAGTGAGAGTGTGAATGTGTGATCTGCTCTGTGATTGGTTGGTTGCCAATGTTGGGGGTGTGACCCATTTTCGCGGCCAGCTTTGTTGTGAAGGCTCCAGCTCCCCATGACCCAGAAATAGACAAGCTGTTCAGAAAAGATATGGACGAGCAACGGCTTCAATCAATTGAGCTTGGTAGGGACAAGAAAGCAATTGCTGGGCTGAAATGCAAAGAAAGCGAATAAATAACAAGTGTGTGCATTCTTCCGACATGGTTTGTGTTCTTCTCGGGTTTGATTTTACAGCCAAGATTAGATGTGCCACGATCCGTGATGAATATAATATTTACTGTCGGCTCCTACTTGGCTTGACCATACATCCCCCAGCCAAAATGATGGTTCAAGGATGTAAATTAGGATTCTGACTTCCTGTTTCAATAGGAAGTACATCAACAGCTTGGAGAAAAGCGCTTGGTGTGCAGGTTTGCCAGGTCTCCAATATCTCGGCGTGGATTGGTGAAATATTCGCATTAGAATTGCAAATACAGACATGGTGGAGTTCCATTGCACTGAAGCCATTTCCCTGCAATTCTCCATGACACATAACCAGCATTCTTCAAGAGAGGCGGGGACGGAGTGTCAAGATTAATTGGGAGCGATAAAAGATTAACATTTGTGGCCGAGTTCATTAAACCTTTAGAAGACGCTGGTGGAGTTGAGGACCAGAAGAAGCTAGTCTAAAGATGACAGCTGTCTGAGGTAATAATATTTGATAAAGTGGAGGTCACGCCATCTATCTGTGCACGTTACACTATTCCCATTTACGTTTAGAAATACTCAACGCTATTAACAAGGGAGCGAGCGCTCATTTCTTATTATGACCGCTCATGTAAATGAATGACAGGTCTTGAATTATGTTTTCTGGTGATGCCGTGCGTTTCTCTTAATTGTATTTTCCAATTATTTGATGAATAGAAATAGAACTAGCAGGAATTAGTGTCCATCGGTTGGCTAATTTTTAATTAGATGTATGATATTAACACAAATCGCTGAATAAACAGTTTTCGACATGACATTAATGGAAGAGCGCGAGTGCGGTGTTGCCGTCGACGGGTTTTTGCTCATGAATAGCTCAAAGAACTGGAGGAAATCATGCGTTTACTTTGTCGACTTTGGGAATAATGTTTTAATTGGTGAAATATTACACCCTGGAGGACTGATCGAAGCAATCTGTTTTGAGTCTTTTTGCTTATTAAATTTTAATGCTTTCCCTCTAGGTCTTTGCAGGACTTGGCAAAGCAGACGGACCTCCCTTATGGCACGGTTCTGGACTCTGCTGTTTATGACCAGGTCCGCAGTAAAGGCATGAACCCTTTCGAGAGAGACCCGATGTACTCGCAGATGTGGAGGATGATCAACCGAACTGGAGGCGTGGAAAACAATGTGGATGAATCCAAGGAAGGCATTCGGAAGGTGAGATTTAGCTTTAAATAAAGCCCATACTCTCTCCCTGACATGTTTTTTTTTCTACAAATTAAAATCTATATATACACGGTATGCTTTTCATTTGTTATTGTTTTTGAACATGCTGGAGTGGAGCCCTTAAGATGGTTGGCTAGTGGTGTGAAGTGTTGAAGCAGCGTTTCCGTGACCTTTAAGCAAATGACTGGCCACCATTCGTGTGATTTCACCTCACAGGTGTTTGGATAAATATTGTATGATGAGGTCGCGCTCTTCTGTTCTTTTCACTTGCCGTTTTCCATCGGTAGGATGTAGACGTTAGAGCGCCACCTGGTGACTGCTCAGGTGGAAAAAGAAAAAAACACATTTGGTTTGAACACGATACATTCTAATTAATAAGTTGTTATTATTTATTTGCTAAACATAGTTTTTTTTTCTGTTATGAAAGCATTGTTTAGGAAAACACCTATAATCAGGTTTAAGTGCATATGTGGCTTTGATTGTTGTGGCATATTTTCATTCATTTTGCTTTCACTCAAGATTTGTGCTTTTTGAATTAGGTCCTTTCAACTAGTTCTACTAGTTAAAATTCTTCTTTTTATTTGGTTTAGGCTTTCCTAAACATCTCATAAAATGTACTTTAATGTTTCAAGGAAATTGTTAAAATAGATTTTTAAGCAGTATTTACTGCATTGAATCTTTTAAATGAGTTTAATAAAAATAGTATACCGCTTAAATGTTAAATACAGTTAAAAACAACAGTAAATTAACAGAAAAAAATTACACATTACCCAATTAATGGTATCTAAATTAATGAAGGGATGGACAGACAGACAGAACGATACATACTGTACAGTATATAGCCCAACAGAGGGAATTTGGATTTGAATAATTATGAGATCATCGTGTGCAAACATGCAAAGGATTTTGTGTGAGGAGCACTTAGAGAAGGACACGACAAGGTCTTTGTCCTGGTAAAAACATTTTTCAGGTCATGAGATGAGATATCTCCATTATGTCTAGCTCAGTGCCCACCAGAGAAGGGTTTTGCACATAGACCATTAGTTGACATCAAAACATGATGGACAAAGGAAGGGAAGGGTGGAGGGAGTGTGGAGAAGGAGAGAGGTGCCTTTGACTCAAACGGATGAGTCGATATGAGCCTCCACTAAAAGGATTTCAATCATATTTCACTACACACTGACTTCATTATACAGGATTTATATCAGCCGTATGTCCATCTATTGGGAGAGAAAGAGACAGGTAGAGCAAACTCAGGGCCGTCCAGGAGTGTGAGAAATGAGAAGATGATGAAGGAAGAGCCAGAGGCAAAACAATTCAAAATATAGCTGTATAATCTTTGTTGGTTGGTTGGTTGGTAGGTACATAGGTGGGTTTACATGGATCTAGTCTTTAAATAGAAATTTATTTTTTTTTATTTGTTAATTTATTTTTCGTAGTTCCAGACCAATGCAATAAATGCAACAATGCAACAAAGTCGCTAAAGATTACAATATCTTATTGTGTTAGATCTCTACACAGCGTTTTTTATTTTTTTGATTGATAAGGACACTACACAAATGTGCAAAATGTGCAATTTTGTATGGATTGACTGAAACCCTAAAAATATTTATGCTTAAACTTCTGGTTTTGCTGATATAAAAATTGTGACTTTACAGAGAGAATTTCAGTGCTATATTTATAAATAAATATTTATAATAAATAAAACCAATTGTTTTCGTCCAATAATACGGTACGGATGAAAAGTATGGTAATTTCCCTCCCAAAGCCACGGAGGTTCAAGACGGCATCAGTGTGAATAAACAATAGTGGAATTTTACATTTGGGAATGGATTACTCAATGCGAATTCTCATTATCAAAATCAAATCTGACTTTTTTGGTATTCTACCGAATCGCACACGCAGACCTTACAAAGATCCATTTTCTTCTTATTACACAAACGCTTATTTATCATTTGGTTCTCAGTTTGCTCATTAGTGCGTTGTCACAGCGAGCAGCACAACACAGCGGCGTGCGTGTGGGAAGTCGAAGGATGATTGTTTAGAAGCCGTAATGATGAGATTTGAGTCATCAGCAGCTGAGACTTTGTGAACGCTGGGGGTGAACGACTCGACGGGAAGATTAAAACTCTCCAACACCTGCTTGTTGCCTTTGAGAAATGGTCCTGAGGAGAGACGCTTTATCTGCACGCGACTCTATCTGGAGTCCGAGTGCACGGCGAAGACACCTGCTTGTCACTTATCGCCTGAAACGGCTGATTTGTTGATGCTTGTGCTTTGGTAATAACAGTGCTGTCAAAAGTACTCACGTTTGGTACTTAAGAAGAAGTATACATACTACAAAATACTTCTGTGGAAGTAAAAGTACCAGCTGAACTTTTTCCTCAAGTAATAGTACTGGTACTAGTACTGACAAAACTACTTGGAAAGGAAAAATGTCATTATAGGACCATGTTGTATCAAAATGTTGTATATGATTACATTGAAAATAAATGCATTTTATTACTACTTACTACTATTTCTCCTGATTTTAAATTTGGAAAAAGTTTGATATATCCGAGTAAAAGCACCCCACCCCCCATTTTTGGTGGTGCTAATAATTGTGTAATTACGGTATTTTCTTATATATGAATGTAAATGTAAGGAATGTGGAGCGCTGTCACTTGACACTTGAAGCAGAGTTTGGAGTCTCTTGTAAAACATGTTACTTGTGGGTTCTGTACTGAAATCTGAGTGTTCAGTGGAGTTACAGACTCTAATTGGTTATTTGTGAGTCTTTTCTAGTGTCTCTGATGGGCAGACCACCAATTACCTTCCCACCTTTTCTCACAGGATGCGGGTTTCTTTCAGCCAGTATCTAAAATACGATGGAAGTGGCCAAACTAGAGGACAGAAATGTTCTTTGTGAAACAGAAGAAAAATAAACCTGATAATTAGGTGACAAAAACCACAGGTTAGAAACAAATGGAGGATGAGAAGATGAAGAATAAAAGGCTTAAAGGCCTCCTGATTGATTTGGCGTTGTTGCTAGGCATCTGCAGAAGCTGGTGTTTTAGATTTAAGGAAAGGTTCTGTCTTAAGAGCCACGGTCGAGGGACGCTAAGTGTTCAGAAAAGAATAGCAGAGAGCAAAGATGGGATTCCTTCTTCCCAACTCAACGGTTCTTCAGTTAAATTAAGACTGCTGAAAGTAGTTTGTGAATTGCTGATTTAATGGATTTTTAGGTCACTTCCTCAAATCTGAGCGAAAGGCGTTGAATCAGCTTGACACATCGAGTGATATTTTAGTTTTAAATACAACATTTTTACTCTCTTCTGACATTTCCCGTCATCATGGAGCCTTAAAAGAGAGTGTGTTACCGATCCAAAGAGAGTGCAAAACCGATCCAAACCGATGCTGTAGTAAGCGTCTTTGGATTAAATGCTATTGCTAATACCTGTTTCATTTTTTTTGTAATTACAGACAGTCAAAAACCTTACAATTGGACTGCACTTTTTGTTTTTAATGTTGTCCTTTCTTTGTAAATATTATTAGTCAAGATGGTTGTTCTAATTATAAAAAAAAAAAAAAAACATTTTTGCAAGTTTTTTCCAAGTATGCGCACGTTTTTCTTTATTAATTAATTTCATTTTAACTAAATTTTTGTGTGATAATAAATGTAAATGAAATGTAAAATGTATCAGAAACTTACCGTAACTTGTACTTTCTACAACGTGTTTAAAAGTTTTTTTGGGATTATTTAACACTCAGCCAATTTTGAATATATATTTTTAGTATAGATTTTAAGTGCGCGTTTTAGAAAAATACAATTCTCCAGTAAAGAAACGATTTATTCTGCTGCTGTAGCATTTCTTTATGTTGTGCTTATGTTGTACTTTTTTCTGTGAATAAAAGCATATTTTGATTCATGATACACACACACACACACCACGAGCGAACTGCAAAGTGAGCTGACAACGTTATATTTGAGGAACTCTCGTTTCTGTGCAGCATATTTCTCCTTCAACCAGGAAAACATTTTCCCTCAGACTTAAACAAGTTGCTGCAGTGAATCCTAATAAAACATTTTCGAAGCCTGCTTGCTTTCTTGGCTAGTGGTGCACCAGCTAGAATCTCACACACAGCAGGACATTTCGAGAGAAGAAAAGAAAGAATATGATTAATGTAGAAGATGTGAAATTAAGCTGGAGAGAAAGAAAAAGACAAACAGGATGTGAAGGAGAGTTTAATCTCCAGCTCAACAACCCACCGCTATGATCATTACATTTCATGTGTGTGTGTGTGTGTGTGTGTGTGTGTGTGTGTGTGTGTGTGAGAGTGAGTGAGTGAGGGAGTGAGTGAAAGACAGAGAGAGTGTGAGAGAGAGAGTGAGTGAGTGGATGAAAGACAGAGTGCGATAGAGAGAGAGTGTTTGTGAGAGTGAGTGAGTGAGTGAAATACAGAGAGTGTGATAGAGAGAGTGATTGAGTGAGTGAGTGAGTTAAATACAGAGAGTGTGAAAGAGAGAGTGTGTGTGTGTGTGTTTACTTGAGGTAAGCTCCACCAATCGCGTGCTCATTCACATTCAGTCTGTCCCTACACCCTTCCACCACATCTTTATCTTTGTCGGCGGGAGACAAGATGGCCCACCGCCAAGTCTTAATGGACTTTTGGAAAGCAAAGAAAATAATACATCACAGGTGGAGAAGGGAGAGGTACAGAAGGGGCAGCGCTTCTAAATATTTCTTCTTGCCAGCAAATATCGGAGAAAATGACCTCAAACTATTCATAGAAAAGCTAGCTGGGTGTTACCGGCCCCTCGTGAACGTGATTGCCCACATTATGCTGAAGAATCTGAAATCTAGCAGTCCAGTGTATGATTACTCTCGTACCCCTTCAAGAGTAAAAAATGACATTCAAGTTTGGATGAAGGATGCTTTTTTTTTATTTGCTCATATTGTGCAGACTGTAGATCTCCCCAGTGTCGCTTTTCTCAGTTTGTTTTACATGTTTCAGTGATTTTTGTACTAGACAGATTCTATTAAAACACACACAAACACACTCAAACACTATTTGTCCGTATGTTCGTCCGTCCATCCATCCAATCAACCCGCCATTCCTTGCTTCCATCCATCTATTCGTATTTTAGTGAAATCTGTGTCAAAAGAAAAAATTACTTTCTGATTACTTACTTTTTTGGCGCAGAAATCGTTTTGCACAAGATGTTTTTTTTATGTTGTATAAAAAAGCTTCAACATTTTACAGTTTGTTTTCTGGTATACATCGATGTAACTTAATGTATTTATTTTTGCGTTATTGTTTTTTGTATTAAAATAATTTACCATAATTTGTGGATTTTAAGAAGCATCTTTACTAACTTTCTTGTTGTAAAAATCTAACTTGAAGTCACAATTTGAAAGTGAATAGTTTTGGGCTTTATATATACATATATAAAAGTAATAATGTTTTTTTAATAAATAATGGTCATATTACTTGAACTATTGTTATTTGTTATTATAATTATAATAATAATTAATATTATTAATATTGTTGTTGTTATTATTATTATTATCAATATTATTATTGATTTGTTGTTTTTGATACATCTAACTTGTGAATATTTTTGGGCAATACATACAATAAGTAATGATGTTTTTAAATAAAATAAGTCAATTTACTTGAATTATTGTTCTTTTATTTATTTATTATTATTATTATTATTATGATTATTATTATTATTATCACTATCATTAATATCATTATTATTTTTATGTATTATTTGTATAAATATTTATATAAATAAGGTAAGTAGAGATGGATGGATGGACGGACGGATGGACAGACTGCCCGACCTCAACTGCCAAGATGTCACGACCACAGCCGCTGTGATGCTGAGTCCGGTGGCTTCATTGAGCATCAGTGGCTCCAGAGTGAGGAGAAGCAGAAGATGTGCTGTAGATGTCAGCAGGATGAGTGATGAGGAGCTGTGATTATACAGCAGGGTGTGGGAACATCCACAGATGTGCTGTGTGCGTTTATTTCAGTCAGCGCTAAGATTATCAAGATGTCGGCCTCCTGGAGGCTTTGACAGTTGTTGTTGTTTTTCTGACTTTTTTTTTTGGTACTTTTTAATTTTTACAGTCGCAGCTGAAGTAGTGTAAGAAACTCAGTCTCCGTCTCTCTCCACCTGGATCTTGTTTGCTCCTACACACAGTTCTCCAGAACACACAACAAGCCGCAGTCTGAAGACTCTTTAAGTGTAATGTCGCAGAAGACGAGCAGTGAGACGTTTGAGTCAGGAGACACTGCGGCTTCACAGAGCATTTTTTTTTAAGAAGAGAAACCATGGCACGATTCTGGGCCAGTTTTGGTCTAGTGGGAGAGAATTGGGCTTATGACCAAAAGGTTGCATGTTCCAATCCCAGACCAGCAGAGGTGTCAAGTAATAAAGTAAAAATGCTTTGGTTACTTTACTTAAGTAGAATTATGGCTTATTTATACTTGAGTAATTATTTTTCTGCCTACTTTTTACTTCTTGTCCTTACATTTGAATTTCAAAATTTGTATAAAATAGCTACATCTTACCAATAGCCAATATCCTTACTCCTGTTTCATTTGTTTTTTTTCCATGTTGTCATCAAACTATATAGTCCTATACCAAATGAAAATGTTATTTTCAATGTCATTTTTTTCCTAGCATTACTTTTACGTTTATAGATAGTCAAAATCAGTACTTTTTCTTGAGTAAATAGGTTGTTGAACTGATAATTATACTTCCACAGAAGTTTTTTGTAACTGTTTCTAGGTATCTCTACTTCTACTTGAGTAAAAAATGTGACTACTTTTGACCGCACTGCAAACCACGGCTTGTGTACTTGGGCAAGACACTTAATCCGATCACCTATCTGGTTATAAATGAAATTAAAAACAAAAAATATATATTATATACTGCATATTAAAATATAACAATAGTTAATAAAATAAAAGTTAAGTAAACGTAAATTTTACCAAAAAAAGTAAACGTAAACAGTCATTACCTAATAAGGAATCGTCTTTCCATCTTGTGCTTGTGTTTCTAGGAATCGACATGTGTTTGTTCATATCCACAGCAATATTGCGATAATTTTTTATACGTTTGTTCTCTTCTCACTTTTTTCGCCTCGTTTTGTTCAAGCTTCTCCCGCTGTTTGGTGGATCTCCACTTCTGAATCTCTGAGCATTTCTTTTATGCGGCTTGGCAAATATTTCATTATACATAGTAGATTAAACAAATGTTCTGCAACAATGAAAAAGCCTGTGCTTGCAGTGTGGCGACGTGCTGTTCTCTGACTGCTAATGGAGTCTGTTAAAGATGTGTGTTAGGAGGAGAAGAGCGCCGTTGTTGTAGAGGTTAAAGGACTTTTTTTTTATCAATCTCTTCATTCTCCTAGGCTAAAGTCAGGGTCTCGTGGCGGTCTTAGCTGCTTTATCTTTTCTACTCTGTGTGGGAAGAATATGCACAAACCATCTTTTCGTTTGAAGCCGGTATCTAACCCTGGTGTGTTTGACTAAATGATCAAAAGAACAGTTCTGCTTATACATCGCCTCGATTTCTGTTGTAAATGAACCATAGCTGTGCTGCTTTATCCATCGCTCGTCCTCACTGCTTCTACCTGGTGAACATTATGGTGATTAATGTGAGATCTCCGTCTATTTATTCTCTAAACCACTTTTTGTATTTGTGGGTCACAGGAAGCTAGAGCCAGTCTCGATCTAGAACTGATGGTGGTAACACCCTAGATTGGTGGCCAGCCAATCACAGAGAATGTCACACATTTTTGGACTGTGGGTTGGTACCCGGAGACTCGCAAGAAACCCACATTAGTCCACCGTTCCTCCTTATGTGGGATATATTTCAAATAAATGCCTAATTTAGATGATTGTTTTATAATCACAACTTGTTTCCATTTTCTTGAAAGACAAAGGATAAATTTGAGTTAATTACTTAAAGCGCTGTGTGACAGTGATTATCAACACAAGATTATTATAAGACATAAAGAAAAAAAGATGTGAATATGTGAAACTGTTTAATTATAGAATTTGTGTTAAGGCATGTAATTATTAATCAATTATTAGATTACTACTTTTTACATTTACTAATTACATTTAGATATTGAGCCTTGTGTGTTCAAGTTCACGTTCTGTGCATTTGTAGGGCGCTTTCCACAGTTACAATTGTCTCGAAGCGCGTGTGTGTGTGTGTGTGTGTGTGTGTGTCTCACCCAGTCCAGGGACCATAATTGGCAATAAACCTCTCTTTAACCATTTCACAGGACACTTTCAAAAGACTTGCCAAATAAATTTGAGTTTTTTTTATGGAAAAAGGAGAATATGGTCTATGGTTTTTTTTTATTAATTACCAGGTTTCCTATTCCTTTCATATTTGCAATGTTGCAAAACAACAGATTGAGGATGAGGAGTATAAAAAAAATGAAATAATGGAAAGTTATGCCATATCCTATTAGCAACAGGATCTCGGTTCTAGCTCAGTGAGCTGTCCTGGACTCTTTCTCAAACATCTGTGCCTCATTATTCCTCTCTCGCTTATAGATCCTGTCTTTGGAAAGAGGTACGTCCTTTTGCATATGGTCTGTGATAGACTATTAATTGCTTTTCCTTCATTTTCTGTAGAATGGGGAGTACTAATGACAGCTCAAAGCCAATTAGAGAGTGGAGGCAACACCAGAGAGGAAGTCGTCACATATGGGTGTCTCTCCGTGTTGTCTCCTTTGGGTGACATTTGAACACAGGCCACCTGGGTGTGTGGTTTCAGTGGACTCTTCATGAAAGTCGCTCGGATTTCCTCCTCTGAAACAGCTAATTAATGAAATGAAGCCTTGGCTTCTTTGATGGGAGAGTGATTTTGCTCAAAGCATGGAGATTTATGGGAACATGGAAGACTTCTGCTGATGGTAAAGTAGCAGTGGTGTAAGGTGTTTGAGCAAATGGACTTCTTCACTGCAGTGTATTTTGGCTACTTTGTACTTCTACTGAGTGTCAAAAGTATAAGTGAGCTTCTGGTTTTTCGCATGAGGTGTTTTATGAGCCTAGGTTTAGTACAAGTAAAACACTAAAGTTTTTTTAAAATTGCATATTTTACAACTTTCACTCAAGTCTTCCTGGAATTGGTGATGTAACTTGTAATGGAGTGATTTTCACAGTAAGGGATTCAAACTTTTACTCAAGTATGGTTTTCATATACTTAATACACCTCTTCAAAATAGCCCCGGATCACTTCAAATTTCTCTTCAAATTTGTGAATTCCTCAGATGCTTTCTTCAATAGTTTGCTTCATGCAGTACCTCTCCAAAATAACATTGATTTGACTTTGGAACACCATTATGACAATATCAGAAATGACGAGTTGCGGTTATAAAAAAAAAGTGCTTTCTGAAGTGAATGCACCAAGGACATGCTCATGGGTTAAACGAATGAATCCACTAGAAAAATGTCAATTTTAACCATAAAATATATGTTTTATAAAACAGCGATTTGGACTGAAACCAAAGATGGCCTGCTGTGCCACATGAGGCTGGTTCCCGAAAAAAGAATAAAACCAAACTTATTGGAGGTCAGAGTGTTCGATGTGCAAAGTGGATGGCCTCGGGGACCTTGAGTCGAGCCCTTTTGAGGAAGTCTCAGCAGGAAAGCTGAGGAAGAAGCTGATTGGCTCTCAGTAATGTTCTGGGAAATGATCACTCAGCAGGAATGTCCTCCATCAAATGAAACAGTCTCTCTTCACACTTATTTAACTACTCTGGAGCGTGGCTTTTGAAGCTTCTTGTTCCTTTGAACATTAGGAGTTAGAAGCCTGATAAGGCCTGAGTCCTTCAAAACTTGAATCAAGACATTTATTTATATTTAACTCAAATCAGTGGTGTGCAGTCAGGGTTAGTGGGGGCTTTACTGCAGGCCAGGGAGCCAGGAGCCAGAAATAGTATTAATTTGTTCCTTTTACGAGTCTTCTGTCAGATTTAAAGCTTGGCTTGAGGAATTGCATTGCACAAAAACTGTATTTTCCGTTCACTTTGGCTTGACATATATGCAAGATTTCTTTGTAGCTCTGAGCTCTATGGAATATACATGTATTGTCTAATCAGATTGCAGATTGTAATCTGGTCTTGGGTTTCACTATACACAGTGATGCTCAGTGTATTTTTAACATTATAAAGTGTATTTCTGTAACTTTTTCAGTTCCTTTCTATAATGTTCCACTCCATTATCTAGGTCAGTGGACTTCAATTTGTTCTACAAAAGAGTGTTGCAAAATGATGTCTGCTTAGTACAGTAGCCACAAAGTCGCTGACTCATTGCATGTATATACTTGTGTTTTTATTTTTTTTTTCTTTTCTTTTCTCTCTTACCACAGGAATTCAATGTAAGAACGACAAAGTAAGAATTTCATTGTGCAGAGCAACCAGTGTTGCCAACTTAGCGACTTTGTCGCTAGATTTAGCGACTTTTCAGACCCCCCTAGCGACTTCTTTTTGAAAAAGCGACTAGCGACAAATCTAGCGAGTTTTTTTGCTGTAACTGGCGACTTTTGGAGACTTTGATTTGTCCGTACTGTTCTTACACTTCTCAATTTGCCGTCAGTGATAGCTTCTGCCGCGCCTTCCGCGTCTTAAACTAGTGACAGGCGAGTCTCTCTCACACACACACACACACACACATACACACAGTCGCTCTCAGCCGCAGTTCTAGTGAGACACTTCTCTCTGTCTCCCGATTGCAAACGAATCGCGCATGCGCAGCCGGCGCTTGCTAACTCCGCCGTGGCTTGTAATGATGCACAGTAAATGTAAAATGTACTTTGTCTAAAATAAGCACAGTAACTGCACACAAATGGATCACTGCATTTAACTCGAACTTCCTCAGTCACTTACCTCTTTGTGTGTGTACTCTGTGACAAGCTGGCTAGATGAAAAAAATATATATTAAATATAAAATTATAATATTATTATTATTATTATTATTACTACTATTATTTTTTATTTTGGCTATACACACACACACACACACACACTGTGTAAATCAGCAATATTTGACAAATGTTGTATTTAATACGTGTTACGTAATACATATGCAAATTAGTATGTAAATTATGATGTGACGTCATCTAGCGACTTTTAGCGACTTTTTGGACAGCCAATGGCGATCAACTTTCCTTGCTGAGGAGTTGGCAACACTGAGAGCAACCTGCACATATGACAATAAAACGCTTTGACTTGACTTGACTTGACAAAGTCAGATAAAGTATGTACGTATTTCCCATTATTCCCACCTTATTGTTATCACACTGATTTTACTGGCTGAGGACGGAGTCAATATAAAACAATTGTTTGTTTAATGAACCAGACTGAATGACTGAATGATTCTCTTAAGAGAAATCAAATTTAAAGAAAACTTTTATGCCGAAATTTAGTTTAATGCTGCACCAATGGAATACTCAAAAATGCAAAAATAGCAAAAGAATGCTGGAGTCTAATTCTCTTATCACAGACCACTAACAAAATAACCATGAGATATCATGGTTCTCCTGATACCATATCTTCTCCTGTTTCCGACTTGTAATATTCACATTTAAATTCTGTATTAATCGGGGTTTACAAAATATACAGGAAAGTGAGGTTTGGCCCCTATATCATGAAAGGTTGGGTACCAATGATGTAAGGCATCAATAACCTTGGAACGTCCTTCGAGAGCCAATATTTGCTTGACCAGCTGATGAAAAGGACAGATTATCTTGAAAATGAATGCCTTATTTTGTATAAATATAAAGAAAATCTTTGTAGAGCTGAGAAAATACGTCACGTAACACTATCGTCTCAGGAAAAAAGTGAGTTTACACACTATGGTTGTATGGTCACTAAACGTGGCGCTTTATTTGATCGCCAACTCTAAAATTTTACCGAACTCAATAACCAAGGTGTAGTAAACGCTCTCCACTGCAGTAAACAGGAAACGGTGAAGTGATCTCCCACTCGTCTCAGCACCTGTCCATATTGTTCACAGACCCTCCGGCCCGCCTGATTTGCTTTTGAATCCAGCTCTTATTCCTTTGTCGCCCTCCATTAGTAATCTTAAAATGTTCCTTCATGTGTAAATACTCATGTGTTTGTTCCTCAGGTGAAGTACGGGCGTTTTGCATTCGTGTGGGACGCAGCTGTGCTGGAGTATGTGGCCATCAATGACGAGGACTGTTCGCTCTACACCGCCAGCAACAACGTGGCCGACAGGGGCTACGGCATCGCCATGCAGCACGGCAGCCCCTACAGAGACATCTTCTCTCAGAGGTATGGCAGGAGAGAACGTCTGATCCATCTCCAGGGCCCTGGTGTTCTCACCGTCCACAAGCCATTTTCTTTTTCGAAAGAATATTCAATCTCCTTCATCTGTGCCGGTTATTGCTGCAGCAAACAAACCCCGTGTCGCTTTTTATTTATTTTTGTCCGTGTGCGTGGTACAAATTTCTTTGCTGACCTCGGAGAGAACACTTGTTTTTCGTCGTTGTTGAGCGCGTCGACGCCGCCGAGTTCTTAGACAGCCATTAACGCTGGTTTTAATTGAGGTTTTAAGAAGCGCTCCCTCCGGCTACAGAAACAATGCTGATGAAATTGTGCTGCAAAATCATATGAGGGAAGGTTTCTAAAGGCCGTTCTCATTCAGACGCTCAGTGGAATTTAGTTCTCTGCAATGAAATGGAGAAACACTAGGTGTTGCAGAATCAGTGGAGAACAAGCATCTTCTTAGGATTCATTTCCTAATGTTGGGAAAAGCTACAGGAAGATGGAAAGAGATCTGTCTGAAACCAATACGTTAAATACAAGTATATTTGGAATGTTGAGTTTTTCTCCATGTACAGTTGTTGCGTTCACAACATGTGAGCGGAAAATGTGATCGAGATGATGCTGAGGAGAACTCTTCTAGTGACTGAGTAAAGCAAATGGCAGACGAGATGAAAGTTTGGCTTGAACACGGAAAGAAACCAAAAGGAATATTCATATATGCTGTACTGAAAATGAGCCACAAAGAATTCCTTTCTAAGCTTGACATAATTTTAGAGTAAAGTAAAAAATGTCTTCATGAGATCTTGGTGTACCAAGCAAAATACATGGTGAAATGAAGCTTTTTGAGGAATGACGGCTTTATCTTGAACAAAATCACTTTTTCTTCACACACACACACACACACGCACACACACACACACACACACACACACACCACACACACACACCCACACACACACACACACACACACACCTACACGCACACACTTTACACTGTGTGCTTTATACCGAAAAAAATTGAATAAATAGATATAATAGTTATTGTTATTATTATTAATGTTAATATTATTGTCTTTTTAGATGTTTTTATTGTTGTTGGTGTTGTTGTTGTTGTTGCTGTTGTTGATTTCAATAATGAATTATTGTTCAATTGTTGACTAATTAAATTAAAACTTTGCAGATAATGGCTACTCCACCTTCTCCATCATCAAACAGTATAGTTAACAAATTATAAATCAATTACTATTTAAATTTGGTACACCAGCAATTCCGAATCAAACACTACTTTTGTATTAACTTTTAGCAGATGTTATTAATCGAATGACTAATTGCATGATTAATCGCATGGTTTGCAACTATGTTACTCATCATGAATCAAAACAACAGGAGGGCAACGCTCTTATCAAGCGCAGGTGTTTGTGCTGCTCGTGTGTCCGCATATTTATCTCGGTGTCTAAAACCAGATTGATAAAGCTTGCCTTCAATATAAAATGTTATAGGATTGATTGTTTATTGAGCACATGTAGCTTGTAATCTTAAATGTATGAGCTCTTGAAAGTCATTACTTCTTGAGGTTGTGATCTAAATTACACGTTATTGATTAGTGTCGAGATATACAATGGCGGCGTGTCAGGCGGTGAAATATTGCGGCATCGTAGCTATTGTGATTGAATGCATCGGAGTTCAGGCAGGTGCTTTTCTGAGGCGGAATGTGATTCTGCCACGTCTGAGATGCTCTTCTGAACATTTTTAGCTTTACGCATTAACTCCAGCCACGTTGGAGCCTGTAGTTTAATCTCGACTTTCCAATTCACGCCAGCTCAACGCCGCTCCGTGACGGCCGGCTTTGCCCAGGTGTGTTTTCTCTGGACAAATGTCAGTGTCTGGATTTTTGTTTTCATCCGGAGTGTTAGCCGAGAAGTCAAGGCCGAGTGTGAGGACCATTTGCTCCATTGGAAGTGGCACAGAGTAGAACTCTTCCACTTATGCCCAACATTTTGCAGTCTCTGTGCCAATCAATTTTTCACAACAGATGTGAGCGTGCTTATATTCCTGCGGGCAAGTTAGCCTTGTCAGACTGGTTATAGCCACATGTCGCCTGTTTACACGCCACGCGTCCCTTGGCAGGGGGCAGGGAACACATGACATTTTGGACTCCTTGTCCAGCTCATAGAAATCGTTAGAGGACAGTCACACTATATGTCGGCACTGGAAGCGCTGAGCTTACTAAGTAATTATTGTCTGTATTGCTGCAGATTAGTTGTGCCTGTGGACGTTAAATCTGCCCGGAAACTGTGGAACAAAATGTAAAATTTGATATACTGTGGTGTGGACAGACAGATAGGGGGAGATAGAGAAGAGACAGCCAGACATGGGAAGGACGGACAGACAGACAAACAGACAGACATACAGATAGATAGATAGATAGATAGATAGATAGATAGATAGAGAGAGAGAGAGAGAGAGAGAGAGAGAGAGAGAGAGAGAGAGAGACAGACAGACAGACAGACAGACAGACAGACAGACAGACAGACAGACAGATAGATTGATTTAGTATTAATATAGATAAATAGATTTTTATTTAGTTTGAGACTTGAAGTGTTTGTTCTATAGTGTTGTTGTATTGTTGTACCATATATAAAGTTTATTTATTTAATGCACACATATACAGTATATATTGTATAGCTCAGACAGACAGGGCCTATGGTGGGATTTTGAGAAAGCGCAGCCATTACAGTCGATGGTCTTTCGATTCACTTTGTAAACTGAAGAAAATCTCTCAGTGTTTTGAGGAAAAGGGCTGAAAACTGCAAGCTGTTTTTTTTTTGTCTTTTGGAACCCTTATTCTCTGTGTTTTCACGGTTCTTATCCAGTAGTTTGTCTCCCTGCAGTCAGAGACATCTAATAACGTGATCATTTTTGCCGCAGCTGGTTGCCATGGCAACAGCTCGGGCAGTCCACACTCAAATCAGCGCGCAGGACCCGAGAGGCGAGCGCCGAGACTACATGACAGACACCACCAAGAAGAGAAGCACAATCCCTGTCTGCTTCATCCCCAAAGAACAGCACAATTAGTCTGAAGCATCACCACAACCCAGCACGCCGAGAGACAGACCTCGTGTCATGCCAGGTCTTGAATGAAAGCATCATGTTGTTCTGCCGGAACACCCAGTTGTCATGGTGAATCCAGTTGATCTGGACTTTTGTTGTTAACGGGGCCAAGTGTTTGTGTTTGGCCTCCATTATGGACCGTGGAGCCGAGTCGGGTGGACTTCTTTAGCTCCCAGTGACAGGCCAGTTCAGGAGAACGTTGAGAGCAGAGAAGGTGCATTTCTTTTGGTCATTTTGTTCTGTCTTGTCCGTCGAGCTTGTGTTTTTCGACTTACACACTCTTTTTCCACTTCGCTGGTTTCCTCACACACTTGCTTTTGGACATTTTCCAAGAGAACTGATTTTTTTTTGACGAGACGCATCATGTCAAAACTGTATTTCGGTTTATAGTATGAAAGAATATTTTTTCAAAGCACAAATGTTTTATTTTTATGTTAGTTACGTGTATGTAAATACTGCACTTTATTTTGTTTTTAATTTATTTTTTTCATTTACAGTTTTATTTAATTTACAGTTATCACTTTTTTTAAAGCTTTTTTTGTTTTGGTTCTATTTCATCATATTCTAATTTCCTAATTTTCTTTAGCATTTTTCCTTGAGTAATAACATTTTTGTATACATTTTTTTCAGATCAAATTTGTGTCCAGTTTCATTAGGTGAACAAATCTTCTCACTCTTTCTCTTTTAAACATGTCAAAAATGAAGCAGACATTTCACAAAATCATTTTATGGAGTAACATAAAAAAAGGTAAAAGAATGGACCATATGGCCGTCAAAAGAAAACAAAGCAGACACAGTGTGGTCCCTTCTGAGATGTCGGCTGTCTTTCCCCTGCCATGTGACTGGATAACTAACATGTGGCTAATCCTCAAGGGCGCTACTGGACGGGTGATTCTCGCAGGAAAAGTACCTGTAGATCACACGTCTCGTTTGTTCAAGACACCAGGGTGTTAATTCATTAAACACTGAGACGCTTCATGTGCCCAGAACCCGTGCCAGAAAACCACAGGTCAGAAAGGTCAAAAAGAAGATGGAAAGCTTTAGGGCTGCTTTAGGGAATTGACTAAACTAAACTAGACTAGACTAGAATAGAATAGAATAGAATAGAATAGAATAGAATAGAATAGAATAGAATAGAATAGAAGGTCAAAAAAGTTCATGTTTAATGAAAAGAATAAAATAGAGTAGAATATAATAGAATACCACAACGTCAAAAAGACGCTAAAAAGCATCAGTCCTTTTTAATGAATAGAATAGAATAGAATAGAATAGAATAGAATAGAATAGAATAGAATAGAATAGAATAGAATACCACAAGGTCAAAAAAGCTGGAAAGCTCTAGTCAATGTTTAATGAATAGAATAAAATAGAGTAGAATATATTAGAATACTTCATGGTCAAAAAGAATGAAAGGTGAATTTTACAGAATAGAATAGAATAGCAAAAAACATCACATAGTCGAAAAGCTCCACTTTCTATGTGGGGAACAGAATTGAATAGAATAGAATACCATAGTCAAAAGTCAGCTGAAAAGGTCTAGTTTCTGTTTAATGAAAAGAATAGAATAAATTACAATAACGTAGAATAGAATAGAATAGAATAGAATAGAATAGAATAGAATAGAATAGAATAGAATAAAAAAAGAATAGGAGAGAATAGAATACCACAAGTCAAAAAGTAGCTAGAAAGACATAGTCCCTTGTAGTAAAGGCTTCCATATTGGCAAGTCACCTACTGTAAATGAAATAGACATACATAACCGCCAAGCCTTGAACGCTCTGTGTCAGGAATTGTTCTGCTGTGACCTCCAGTACCTTTGGGGTCTTCAGAAGTAACACTGTGGAGAGGAAAGACACTGTGTGGAATGCAAAGTTCAGCTTTTCATTACAGTGGTTCAGAATCACGGAGCGCAAACATGAGATAAGATCTCTGCCAATGCAACACTGCTTTCTGAGAACATGTGCCTCAAACATTGATAATTCCTGAAGAAACGTGTGGAGCACAGGTGTCCACATGAAAAGCCGTTCAAAAAGGTTGAACATGCAAGAAAAAACAAGATACAAAGGAGAGTAACGGACGTAGAAAGGAGAACGCTTTTTTTTCCATTGCTAAAAATCAAGACCGGTCGTTTCTTCCAGCAACCAAATGGTCTAAAAAAAAATTGAACACATTTGAGTGAACAGAACTTAAAAACGAACTGAATGAACAGAATTGTGTAGATACAAGATAAATCTAAAAAATTACACTTGAAAGTTAAGTCAAATTATTAAAGTGTGACAAAATAAACCTAACTGGCTTAATTTAGCTATTCAAACTTAGTGAACTTTCCAATAGAATGTGTTGAGTGTTAGCGAGTCTGAGCTTTGCCATTGACATGATTGAATTGACCTGATTAATTTGATTAATATACTGATAAATATTATCATCAGATTTTCAATGTTGTCTGATTTTGATTCATCACATGGTTTTGTTCTCCTGATCCATAAAAATACTCCCCATCGGATGCTTCTGCATGTCAGTACGTGTTAGAAATGGAGTGATCTTGTGTCTGAATACTGAATGATTGGAGAATTCTGCTTGAGCGTGGATGCGAATTAGCACTTAGAAATCTTCTACAGGAAATGAAGGTTTCCAAGCCGTGACTTCTAGTTGTAGAAACTCTGAAAGACAAGCCAACAGCTCAGACAATAATTGAGGCAAACCTACTTAAACTGTACTGTACTGTTTTTATTATCACTCATTTGCAGTGGCTGGACTGGCAATAGTGCAAACTCCCAGCTCTGCATCAGAAAAGCTTGCGCTGTTGTGGTCTTAAAAAATATGCAGCCGTTTGTTACCGCTGTGGAAATACTGCCCCCTGGTGGTAGATGGAGAAATCAATCACTGCATCAACAGATGCCACTGAACAGCCTGGGGCCATTCACAGTTATTTATTAGGTGATACTCAAATCACAGCTCAATAAAAGTGTGAAAATTCCGGCATTAAATTTAGACCTGACATTAAATTTCCATTCACAACACAATGCTTTTTTGTGTTCTGACAGACAATAAAACTGTGCATAGATTTGCGCCAGCAGTAAATGTCCAGCCGTGGAGAGCAACACTTCAGTTTAATTACACTTACTCTGAATAACATTTGCCACATCCTGGAAATTATGAACAGATTGCCAGTTATTCTTTTACAGGAGCGTTTCAGTTATCAAAATTTATTTTTTTTTTCTGTCTCAGTATATTTCTGTTTGATTTTTCCCCATTGCTGTATATAATTATTTTGCATTAGAAAATATACATTTACATATACATACCTTTAAATTTTTAGATTTTCTAACATTTCTAATTTTATAATAAATACAAAATTATATATATATATTTTCTGAACATGCAGAACTGTAATATACAAAATAGCGCTTTTTAAATGCATTTATAATCCCATTTTAAAATATAGTAAACTTTAACAATTCCTGTTTACGTCGCCTTGCGGCTTTACTTAAAATATGTGTTCTATTGTACTGTATTTGGGTATTCAAAGGTTTGTTTGTGCATTTAAAACAATATACAAATCACATTTTGTGTCATTAAACTTCATAGACATAAAAGGCAAAAAGTGATTTAACAAAAAGGACGCTTCTCTTTTTAGGATTTTGGAGCTTCAGCAGAATGGAGACATGGACATCCTGAAGCTGAAGTGGTGGCCCCGGGACAGTCCCTGTGACCTGTTCTCGCCCGTGGGCACACGGAAGAGTGCCACCTCGCTGGACATCCACAGCTTTGCGGGCATCTTCTTCGTGCTTGCTGCTGGCGTGGTTCTTTCCTGTCTCATTGCCACGGTGGAGACTTGGTGGACACGGAGAAAGGGTTCTAGAGTGCCCTCCAAGGAGGTAAGAGCCCCCAGCATCACGGCCGGTGTAGGTTTATTCTGCAGTTTATATACGTATGGAAAATAAGTACGAAACATAATAACAAAAATACTTTATTCAGAAAAATTTACTTAAGCACTTAATTGTACTTAATTAATAATTTAATTACTTGGAAAAATGTAAAGGGTATATTTAATTTAGCATACATAATTCATCGAAAGACAAGCTGAAATGACTAAATTCCTTAAAATATTAAAAAATTACAATTTGCTTTAATTGTATTGGGTTTTTTTTCACATAAAAACAGCCTCAAAAATGTTTTATATTCGTTTTTTAATTATGTTTTACATTTTTTTTATATAATTTTTGTATAAATTCTGTACAATTAATTTTTTGCATTTTTTATAGGTTTCCAATTCATGAAACCATAGTATTACCTAATAATGGTCTCTCATTTTAAGGATACGAATGAAACCAGCAGACAGACAAAGCAAGAAAATAGAAAATCTGCATATAATCTATAATTCTCTCATAAACGTATATAGAGTGTAAACCAGCCTTTCTAAAACAAAACGTGTCTGTTCAAAAGTAATAATGAAACCATTTAAACTGAACAAAAATACCCTGAATCTGACCTTCAGTAACCTCAGTGTAACGCCGATGTAGCAGCGACACGTTCTTTTTGCCATGAATCAACCTTTGTGACTTTGTTGCTGACGCTCTTCCTTCATTTCTAAAGGCCTGATACTTTGATAGCTCTTCTTGATAGCTTCTTGTGATCTTCTGCAACTGTCACATTGTGCGTGTTTTACTTTTCTGATATGACATTCTCATCCCCATTATGCCAGAATTCCACCCATTCCTCCGATCTCGTCCCACCCGACACATCCCGCCTCTTCTCACGACCCCCCGGTGTGTTTCATCAAACTCTCCACAGGCCAGATCAAAAATCTTGCCACTTTTCATGCAACGTGGTGGTTCTTTTGATCAATGGAGAGAGTTTTTTTTTCTTCACGTGAGGCAGCTTTTATCTGTCAGGTCCGACAGCGAGCTCTGTCCAGTCGTGTTCCCCCTCGGCCCACCACCCACTGCTCGCAGGCCGTGATCAGAACCGAGAAATTAAACAAGCTAGTAAAGGATTTACATGGAGCGTGATTGTAGTCTTTAAATCTGGTTTCACAGACACATCTGGGCCAGACGTGAGCCACAAATGGCTTAGTTGAAGTGTCATAGGTCACTTTAGGGTGATTTAGTGTCATTTTCACAAGTTAAACACGGTTTCAAATGCAAAGTGTTACTGAAAGTCTTTTAGAACGTGTGTTAGCAACTATTGGGATGCGGAGTGTAAAGATGGTTTTCTCTTCGAGTGTGAAAAATAATAAGAGTCAGATCTGAATCCTGCTCCTTTCTGCCCCAATAGTCGAATCATGCTGAGTCGGATTCATTTCTCGAATCGCTCTTCCAGACGGTTCCATCAGGCTAGAATCCTGGATAACTTTTTCCTTATGTTCAGACAGACGGGCTGATATTCACACTTTTCACACTTTGTTAGCAAAAGTTTAGCGGTTAGAAAATCAAGATGAGTTTAGAACTATTCCTGAATTAAAAAGAACAGTATCGTTCATTTTCTGCGTACTAAAGCAACGTTTTCCAGTAAAATTGCGTTCGTTTTTCACTTCAAATGGAAAACAAATAATCCGACCATTCAAATACGAATGTTTTGTTTTTTTTATGCAAGTATTTTGCTAATTCATTTTGACACAGTATTTCAGTATTAAATGGATCTCTCCTTATTTCACATTTCTCATTCTTGTCAAATTGACTATAAAAAATTCATTATACAAACCATTTCTTTCCATGTCTGCTTTCGACCCTCAACCTTGAACCATCTTCCAGCATGTTGCAGCTTCATTTGTGGGTGATGTGGAGAATCGAGGGCCTGGTTATGCTTTTTCTGACTTGACATTTTTTATTTGTGATTATTTTTTGACGATTGAGACGAGAGAATGTCGTTGTGCATGTGTCCTTGCTTTTGTGCCTGTTTCTTCTCTGCTTCTGTGTGGTCACCACCACAGTTCCACCACCACCATCACTTCTTAGTGATAATTCAGTCCATTTTTGACTGATATTCTTGAGGATGAGCTGGTGGCATGTGGTCCAGAGAACCAGAGATTTGCTAGTTTTCCGGCAGACCAAGCTTTGGGTCCTAATCATTCCTGTGAACTAAAATGGCAGAACGTTCTTCACATCTGTCTGCTGTGTTGGTGATACTTCCGTTTGTCTGGAGTCTGGCGGTCGCTCAGCATTTCTCAGTCTGAATTCCCCTTACGCGAGTGTGTTTTTGGCCTTGAAAGTGATGAGATGATTCTTTTAGATCACCTGACTGAGCACACCGGACCCCAGACAACACGATATTTCAGACATTATTCTGAAAATGTTTAAAAAATGTATCAATGCCTGAAACATTTTTTATTTATTTTGTTGGTTGTGTTTTATAGATAAGTACACTGTGTTGAGGGTTAAAGCGGGCTGGGGAGAGAAATACAAAATGCCATTTTTACCATCTCACACTTCCAGGTATCTGGCTCCTCGGACATGAAAAAAAACGTCTGTGTGCTGACTGTCTGTTTATTGTCTTTTTCTCGTCATTCCCCCACCTCTCTGGAAAAAACAAATCCTCTTTCCCATCTTCTCATTTGCCTCGTCTGTGTTTCCATCCCGTTCTCCACACGCCCGCACACGCACAGACGCAAGCAGACGGACCGTCTGTGAGGCAAGATGAGCCATGTCATGAGCCGCAGACTGACATCATGCTCAGACTCAGGCCCTCCTCCAATCACCTGTCGCCTGCATGCTGTGCCACGCCCCTCGACTCCAAGCTGCGGCACACTTTTGCCATTCCTTCTCGAACCGTCTTCTGCCAGCACTGAGCTTCACCCTTTCCACTATCTCCAAGCCTCGAGGCCACGTAGGTCCAGTGTGATGCATTCTGCTCGAAACCTTTACGCAAAAATCACAGAATTTCTTCACTGTGAATCAGTACGGAAAATTATGAGTAGATCCGAGCACTTCGGAAAAAATCAGGAATTCAATCAGGAATGACACAGTAGTCGGTCAAAGTGTGCTTTTCATCTGAAGAGCGGAATAATCAGTCATTAGTTCAGACTAGACTGTAATAGACTTCGAAATCTAATCAGTTTTTCTCAGACAAAAAAAATTGTTGAATATAAATCCACAGCTGAAATCCCTCACCAGTAGTTTCTTTTATTTATATCTAACTTCCCTACACTCCATGTGTATGACACACCCTCCTCTACCCCTGCCATGCCCAGACACACCCCTAAATGATTAGATCCTATTGGCCAGCTAGGTGCCCCACCCCAACCCCTCCCACGCCCTTTTTTGTCTCAGGGCCTGATGATGATGACCGGAACCGACAATCGCTTTTTGCTAGAAGCTGTTTAATGGCTCCACGGAGTCGCTTCAACACCCGTGAGTGTTGTTTCTTCATCCTACAATTGTATGGAGAGTGGGAATGTGGTGTCTAATGGCTTGAAAGTGGAAAGCGTTTTTGGACTTTCTGCACATGCAAACTTTCATACTTCTGTGAAACACTCAATGTGACGCCAAAGTTCCTCAAAAGTCCAAAGACCGTTGTAGATAAGATTGTTAAGATGTGTTTTCATTGACCATGGCTCAGTTTGTTTCCCTTTTTGCACTCTTTTGTCCCCCTCTTCTTTTCTCTGACTTTATTACTACTGTGCCGATACTAAACACCATCCTGCTTGCTATTCATTCATGTATTCATTCATTCAAACCTCATCAAATTGTTGATTTTCCATACTTCATCTCACGTGTTCACTGACTCCTTCCATCGTTATTTCCCCCCTCGCTCGATTATTCCTTTTCTTCACACTGACAACCGGCCGTCCTGCTTCACTAACCCATCCCGCTCTTTATCTCCTCTTATGATTACACCCCTCCTCCTCCTCTTCACTTTCTCCTCTGATCCTGTAACAACCTTCGCTCCTCCCCCTGTTCTTCTCCTCCCTTCCTGATTTCCCACACCCCTCCACTTTCCTCTTCCTGCTCCCCCTTTTGTAGGACGACAAGGAAATCGACCTGGAGCACCTCCATCACCGGGTCAACAGCTTGTGTACGGAGGACGAGAGCCCCCACAAACAGTTCTCCACCTCCTCCATCGACCTGACTCCCCTGGACATGGACTCCCTCCCTGCTGCCCGTCAGGCCCTCGAGCAGATCAGTGACTTCCGGAACACGCACATCACCACCACCACCTTCATCCCTGAGCAGATCCAGACTCTGAGCCGCAGCCTCTCGGCCAAAGCAGCCGCCGGCTTTGCCTTTGGGACAGTGCAGGACCACCGGACTGGGGGACCGTTCCGACAGAGAGCCCCCAATGGTGGTTTCTTTCGAAGTCCCATCAAGACAATGTCCAGCATCCCGTATCAGCCCACCCCCGCCCCCAACTTCAGCTACGGCAATGACCCAGACAGAGGCACGTCTATATAGACTGGGGGTCCCGGGGGTCCCGAACCTGAAAACCCAAGGAAAAAAGATGTATGTAAATACAAATGTTGATTTTGGTTGTTGTTTTCTCGGCTTTCGCTGTTTGCAGCGGGTCACTTGAGCGGACGGAGGAAATAAGGGACCCGGCAAACTTAACGTCGATGTGGTTCTCGAGAGAGACACCCCCCGTGTGAACAAAAACGAATCTGCCTTTTTTGCCGCAAAACTTTTTGGAGCTTTCTTATGTGGAAGGATAAAAGAGACATGCCTGTCGCCGTTTTCTTTCATTTGACTGACAAAGTGAACGAAAAAAAACTGCCAATTTCTCTCAGAACTGCAATAACTCATTGGTAGGAACAATTTGGCGGTTGAAACATGGCGTCCGGATCAGAACTTCATACCTGGTGTCATCACCTGAGGGTTTCTAAAGACACTCTGTGCTGAAGACTCGACACAAGAACAAAAAAAAATAAAAAAAACATAGTGGAGGCGGAATGAACCAACTTGCTACTAAATGTCTCTTTAAATATTGAAAAAAAAAATCTTAAACCGTGGAATGTGTCTGGTCAGAGAGTTTTAACAGAAAAAAAGTTCAAAACTATCTGTAGTTTTTTAAATTCTTGTCTTAAATGATCCATTTTGTAATTGCTTCGGTGCCATTGTCTTACTCTGATTTGCGCCATGAAATCAACTTGAGTTATTTTTTTCCAGAAACTCGCAGTTTAAGAGAATCTGTAAACGCTGTTATCTCCATAGGTTTTGGAATTCAAAGAGTTTTTAAACGGATTCTTAACAGGAGCCTTAGAAGACAGAATATTTTTGTGTGTTTGTGTGTGTTTGTTTGTTTGTTTGTTTGTTTGTTTGTTTGAATGAACAAAAGATTGATTAATTAGTCGAATGGTTGGATGATTGATTGATTGATTGATTGATTGATTGATTGATTGATTGATTGATTGATTGATTGATTGATTGATTGATTGATTGATTGATTGATTGATTGATTGATTGCCGTTTGTTGTAGTTTGTCCTCAAACTTTTCCTCCACTGAACAACTCGCTGATTAGGGGATTCTCCAATGATCTTTCTATTTCGTTCATATAAGCATAAGGGTAATATTTTGTTCAGATTTTAAAGTGCTAATTGTTTAAATATGGCTGGTGAGGCGCAGTAGGAGATTTAAAAAAGCGGAGACTTGAGGGCAAAACGAATCCTTTTCACTAACAACATGTATTAATACTTACTAATGTTAGTTGTTTAGAAGCTTTCGGTTTGTGATCCTCTGACTAATTCGCAAAATTGTTTGTTTGTGTACAAAATCCTCGTGTTTGGATGCAAGCATTCTAGGTGTACTTTTCTTAAGATATGATTATTGAAAGACTTTAGGAGCAGTTTTATTTAGTATATTTGATTTAAAGATTTTTATTTAGAATAAACAGAGACATTTAACTGTATATTTTACATCCAGATATTTTTTGGGGGTCGGAATAAAGAATATATAGAGATAATATCTGAGTTTCACTATCACGTCAAAAGAAAAAAAAACGATTGTCTTCATTTTCTCTGGCAGCAAGTCGCTCTTCATCAGGTCTCGTTTTGATTTCTAATTTTAACAAAAAAAAAGGCAAGGGTTTTTTTTTCCGTAAAAGAAGCATGCGAAACCTGCTCTGCCTGTAACGGTTTCTAATTCCATTCATTGAGTTGTACAGGACTACATCATTTCAGCTGATTATAATGTACAGTATTTAATATAGGCCTATTTTGTTGTATGTGTTGCATATTATTCAACTGGAACAAACTGAGGCCTCTGTTACAAGTGGCAAAGCTTTCTGTGTATAATTTGTCTAATAAACATGTTTTCTACAGTGGGTTTTTGTCGCCTTGCGTTAAATGCATTTTACCATGTCTTTCACGGGTTAAGTTCTTCCATTGTTCTTCCCATCTCAGGATGAGGTCATTAACATGAAGTGCAGTGGTTCAAACACAATGAGACTTGTGGTCAAAGGTTAGAGCCACTGGGCTTTGACTTTGTGAAGTAGAATTCATGCACTGCAGGTCAAAGTGAAAGGCACCGCAGAGTTTCATAGACACGCTCCACTGCTCCGAGAGCCTGAAGTCTGACCCTGAACCTGTCATGGTCCAGACGCCCAGCCCGAGATCCAGATCCGGTAAGTGAGCTGCGTTCTATTTGATTGATCAAAATGTACATCCCTTTATGAGTCAATTGTCACCATTTATTAATTAAAAATTGTTTTTGTATTGTATGAATATTTTTGAGTGTTAATATTTTAGTAACACTTTTTCAGCCTGTTCTGTATATGTTTATGTCAATGTAACACAATGGTATGCTACAGATATAGTACGACAACTAATTATTACAGTTTCATTGTCACACGTACGAGTTTTTTTTTTTTTTTTAGTAAAAGCAGATTATGTGTTGTAATGCTGGAGAAAAGACATTGCTATAAATGACCGCGAGATGGCGCTTTTGTGTCCTAGCTGTGAGATGTGTGAGGGTCCTGTGGGGGATTGGAGTTATGAAGACCCGTGCTGCCTCAGCATCTTTTGCAATATCGGTATGTTTCGTATTTTCTTTCTTTTTTTTTTTCTTTTTTCCTTTTTTTTTACAAGATATTTTACTTGAAACGTTGTCTTGTAAATTTGAAAGTCATAAAAATATCACCGCCATTGATCTGTAGATCTGAGCTCATTTACAATTAAATACAAAATTTAGGTTATTTAAAAAAAGTGGTATTTTGATATCAATTAAAAAAAAAACGAAATAGTAGTAAAATGTAGCTAATACTATAATAAAAGTGCGTGCGCGCGGGTGTGTATGGGTTTTATCATATCGCAGTCGTCTCCCGGGAAACCGAAATGGATCCAGCAGCACGCAGACTCGATCTCGGTGGAAGCCCCATCGAGACACATTTTGTGTCCTTTCTCCAAAGAGTTCTAGGCGTGTCGAATGGAACATAGAGTCTCCATTGTTCGTGAGACACTTTAATAATCGACGGCAGCAATCCCAACCTGTTGTTTGCTTTAGGACCCACTCCAAGACCCTCGACTCGAGCCGTCCGACGGAGGCTCCAGTTGGGTGAATTTAGGCGCCAATACATGTAAACCTTCGCACTTGTGAATTCATGAATATATATATATATATATATATATATATATATATATATATATATATATATATATATATATATATATTATAATATAAATATATAAAAATATACATGTCGAGGTTGCTTTGGAAATATTTGAAAGGAATAGATTGCAGCCAAATTAATTTTTAGGATTAAACTATTCGTGTTTCATTACATCATCATTATTATTATAATATGCATGTAAATAAACCAGGTTATCACAACTATTGTGTAAAGTTGTTGATGGTTTCATTGAACTTAAGTTACAAGCTGTTATCCCGACAGGACAATTTTCAAATCTTTAATCTCTTTAATTAACTCTAACTTAAATTCAAACGTTGGATTCAAACAATTTTCGGTTCGTTTCTATATACCGTTATTTTATTAGCATATATGATAGTAAAAACTGTTTTATTAAAAGTTTCACGTTATTTCCTCTAATTGTATTAAATGTTTGTATACGCATTTTTAGAATGTTCATGGTCTAAATAAACATTTACAACAGTTGCACTGCTTGTACGTTGATATAATCGTATTGACCGGTCACTTATTTGGTTGTACTGGTTTAATATTTAAGATACTATCGTAATGCCTTTAGGCTGCTCACCGTGTAACTTGTTCAGTTCCCGTGAATGACATGTGATCCTTCATTTGCTAGCTAAACAGATTTGCTGCATCAAAGAGAAGGAAAAAAAAACAGAAATGGATGTGAATAAAGTGTAACTTTTATCATAATAACCTCCGGGGGTACGCTGCAACTTCCCATTGGTCGGCTACACGCGCCTGCCCCGCGTGCTCTTATTGGTCAAAGCGCCACGCGACCAGCTGGAGAAGGGGGGCTCCCAGGCGCGTGCCGCTTTTAAAACCGGCGGGTCGCTCAGAGACACCAGTAAAGAAATCGCCCCGCTCACAAGTGTAAGACGAGCAACCCGCCACGTCCTCAAATAGCCTCGCGATTTATGCAGCAGAGACAAAATGAACGGTATGAACGTGGAAGGCGCGAGCAAGGATGCGAGGGAGGTGATTGAGCTCGACGCCCCACACCCGAGCTCGGGGCGGGGGGAGCAGCACGAGTACCCGCCAGCTTTGGCACTTATGGCCAGCAGCGACCCACGCGCCTGGCTGGCTCCCGTGCAGACTGGCACCTGCGCGGCACACGCCGAATACCTGCTGCACTCGCCCGCCTCGAGCTCGGAAGGCGTGTCCACCGGCCCGGGCTTCAGGAAGAGCGGCAAGAGTTCTGTCAAAGTGCGCGAGCTCTGCCGGATCAAAGATGACAGCAGGCAGCGGGCACCCAGCAGCAAGCCGGCCAACGTGGTGCAGAAGCAGCGGCGGATGGCAGCCAATGCCCGCGAGAGGCGGAGGATGCACGGACTCAACCACGCGTTCGACGAGCTGCGCAGCGTCATCCCGGCCTTCGACAACGACAAGAAGCTCTCCAAGTATGAAACTCTGCAGATGGCCCAGATCTACATCAACGCCTTGTCGGACTTGCTTCAGGCGCCTGGCTCAAAAGCCGACGCCCCAAACTGTGACTTGCTGCCCGGCGGTGTGTTCGAGGGCGAGCGCTGTCCGCGGGCGTCACCGGGCGTCTGTCGGAGACCGGCGGGCACCGCGTTCCCCTTCCAGTTTGACGAGGGAACTTTTGCCTCCTTCATCGAGCAGGATCTTCAGTCTCCATCTTCCACGAGCAAGTCCGGTTCGGAGGGCAGCAAGGACTCGCCCCGGTCCAACCGAAGCGACGGGGAGTTCTCCCCTCACTCTCACTTTAGCGACTCGGATGAAACGCACCTGGAGATGCAGAGCGAGGACGAGCTCTCGGATTTGAAGTTCTCCAAGCACCAGGCTTTTTAGAATCACACCTTCCGGACTGCCCAACAATCGTGTCAATCGTTTTTTTTTATCAGTTGCGTTATTTATCCAGTGGTTATTTTCTTTTGACAGTCAAGTTTTGTGTGCGTGTGTGTGTTTGACGCCAATTCGTGACATCACCCAGACCCCGATGCCATGTCAACTGTCGCGCGCAGCAGTGCCATGGGCTCAAATGTCATGCGTAAAATCGTCTTCCGTGAAATATTCCATCACTGTTTATTCCTCCAACATTGATTGTCATGGGCCTATTTTATAACTGTGATTGATTCTGAACCGTGTAAGAGAATTTGCAACTTCTAAAGTTTACGTGCACTTTAAAACGGGCCATGGGCTTGAGAGACGTTCTTTTCTGTCGTGGAACAAGACATTTTCTCTTTATGTAGAAGTAATGCCAATTTGATAAATATATTTAATATAGCCATTAGATTTTGTACATTTTTTTGTCGTATTTGGTTTCTTTGAAAAATATTTGCATCTTTAGCTAAAGTAAGCTATTTATTTCCGTTTGCCCTGTGAATTTTGTGTTCAATATTTTTTACTGATATCTCTTTTGCTTTGTTGTAGAAATAAAAATGTTAACATTACTATGGCTCATTCGTTTTTTAACTGCATGTAAACCATGATTTAAATCACTCTATTTTATTGATTATTGTTCTGATTATTATTCAAGTTTAAACGTTATATTATACGCAAATTGGCAAGTATTTATTGTCATGGTTTATTTTAGCTAAAAACGTATTGCTTTAGAGCTTTATTGTTTTAAAGTAATTGTAAAAAACGTTTTAATTTTCATTGTTTTATTAAATAAATTCAGTGTATAATAAACTGAAATGTTTAATTAAAAATGGATTGCAGGAAGCTACTGTATATATTTGTGTGCGTGTGTGTGTGTGTGTGTGTGTGTGTGTGTGTGTGTGTGTGTGTGTTCTGCGTTATTTGTTTTTTTGCTTGTACAGGTTTATTTAGATTGTATTTGTCTAAGTTTGCCAACTGTCAGCTTCTCTACCCTCGAGCGCAAGCAAAGTGTTATCGTATGAAAATCCTAATCGTCTTCTTATATACGTTTGACGTATGTGGATGAAAGTGTTAAACCTGTAATTGAACCGCTTATTATTTTTACAAACCCGCGGACTGACCCAGAGTAAGGGGTGTTGGGTGTCCCATACTGTAAGCACGCGCTGTCAGCTGGTGAGCGCAGTCGGTCGAGTCCCTGAGGAACTGATGGAGAGACTATACACTCGTTCAGTGAGTCTGCCCCACACGCGCGCACACGCCCCCCAGCACGCACCAAAGGACGCATGCCGACGGACACGCACGCACGCACGCTCTTATTGTAAACTTAACAGATTTGAGAAAGCAATTCGTTTTTTGACTAAATCATCAATTTGAACCCAATTTTTTTTCTGTGATCGTGTGTGTGCGTGTGTGCGTGTCCCTATTTTTGTTCATCTTTATCAGCTGTCTGGAACCGCGCCATATAATATATTTAACATTACCACACATCAAGTTTGAACAATTCTGAAGAACAATATGGAAATTTTCGCTTTGACCAACTTGTGTAACTTTCCAGAACATTTGTGTTACTATCTCTCTTCAAAGGCTTCGCTGGAATCGCTCAGGAATTATTAATGAAAGCGGGCGGCGTGTTTGTGTGTCTCTGCTTTAACCAATCGCCTGAGTTGATGCCGCGATCCCTCTGCAGATTAACGCCGGGAATAATGAACAATATCATGCACACGCGGAGCGAACTAAATTATTAACGGCTTTATCTATAATACCTTTATGTCCCAGTGAGCAGCACGACCATCTGTGCCGTCACAAGACCCTACAACGACAAACGCACTCGAATTTCGCGACTATATACGATCCCATTTGCGTCCTAGCAACACTTACACAGTAAACTAAACCGACCCGTGATCGTTTGGTGAACTTTTAACGTAATTGTGTTAAACATTTCCCGCTTTTATTTCGGTCATGTGTCTCTTAAGGCGCTGTCAGGTGGTCCGGTGGTGCTGAACACTGCGTCTTTCGCCAATAACCGTAATTTTAATTTCTATTTATGTTTTGATAACAAATTACGACTTGTTTTTGTCGATTTTCCTTTGCCTTTTCAAATGTCAATTTATTTCTGTACAATTTATTCGATTAATTCGAAATTATACTTTTAATTTCATTTTCAATTTCCAAAGTTTTGTAAAAAAAAAAAGAAATCTCGCCGTTTTTTATACTTGAAATATTATGCCATGGCATCTGACCACTAGGAACAGCATGCGTTTTGTTAATTCATTTAAAAGTTGCATTTATTTTGCTCTACAGGTGAATGAACAGGTGGGAGACTGTCTGAGTAGAGCTTTCATATCTCATTAAATATTGAAGAAGAGCGTTGAGTAAAAACATAAACAAATACCCCACCCTCTTTATAAAAAGCAGGGTCGCGTGATCCGAGACATGTTAGTGTCCCTATCGAATTGCTTTTATATTCATTCGTATTAGTAATTCGCTTCTGGTTTTCTTTTCCCGATAAAGTTTTTTATTGGGTGTGGACAGAACTCTAGCTGAAAATATTTGTGGAATAAAAAATAATGCACTTAGAATATTTTTAAAAAGCTTCAAAGATTATTAAAAATGGTGCGTTATTGATAATGGTATTGTGCATTATTTAAAGTAAAGTAAAGTTAGTGAGATTGCCAACCCATATTGAGATTGGTGCACTGATTTTAACCCGTGGTGCACAGAAAAGTACAGTTTATTTTTTTCAATTACAACTTGTACCATTATATTACTCTCTATATGCATGTATACATTTTATTTTTAGTTCTGTAATAATACTGGTTGGAGGCATACTGCCTTTCACTGTCTCCGTCAGCCTTGCATAATGACAAGAGTTTAATGTAATCTGATTTAATTAACTGTAAAAAGTTATCTCTTATCCCCTGGTGTGTTTGTGCAGAAAATATATTTTTAATTATTCATCAATTCGTCAAATGATTTACAAGTTCTGCTTTTTGTACTTCTGCCCTAACCTCTGTGTAATTCAGTCTCAGGTTTGCCTTTTCTTATTCCTGAACACAGTGTAAAAGTGTCGACAAGAGGGGGACACACTGCAAACTGTAAGCAGAGTAGAGAGAATTCATTCCTATGCTAAGTTGAAAAGTTGGGCTCCTAATCTTCATAGGAGATAAGGAAAGTGGGAGGGGCCAAGAAAAGGACTCTGACTCTCTGGGGACAGTTGAACAAAAGCTAAAACTGGGCCATAGTCTCCATCTGCTTGGAGACTGTAGCAACAACCACAGACCAATATTAAAAAAAAGGGAGAGGGCATGTGGGGATGATGTGTACACGACATATAAAAGAGGTGAAGTGTGCAATAAAAAATGAAAGAATGAAATAGAAAGAAGGGTTTGATGAAGTCTAACGTGATCTTGAAACTTCCTGATCAAATGGGAAAAAACAAGTTTGCATGTTTAATCTGAGAGTGACTCGGGCAATTCTTGAAGTTATGAATTATTGACCCTATAAAGTGTTATTTTAATGCATTGGACTTTTGAAACTTTTTATAAATAGTCATACATTTGTCTAAAATAATCAGTTTTTTTTTTTTTTTTAGAAAATAAAAGGCAAAAGATTGTTATCCAAGCAGACAGAAAATAATAGAAAATGTCACTGGAGCTGGCGAATAAGAGGTATGAATAATGCATAGGCTCCCCTGGAACACTAGACTGCAGTCTCTGACGATGCATATCAGTTTAACCCAGAAAGTCAAGACTAGTTTATGCAGTCATAGATAATGTTATGGTAATGTTCCAGATAAAGTTCACAAATACTTCTAACCTTAGAGGAACCCTTTTAAAGGTGAAAGTGATCTCTTTAAGAGCTTTTAAAAGTTCCAGCTTTTGTTATGGTTTGCACAAAAAAAAAAAGCATTTGCTTTAATTTCTTCCTATAGGACAGAAGAGAAGGTACTCCCCTACTTTACGATATCTTCACGTTATTTGCTCATACAGTCGCTGCCCTTTTGTGTCTCGGAAATGTTCAAAGTGAGCGCACCTACACCAACATGAGGCTTCTTGGGTAACCGCCCCATTCACAGGTGCACAATAGGTGAGGCCAATTATATTGCCGTCCAATGGCCTTTGAGCATCGGTTACATTCATTGTGCGGAAATGGATGTGTGTGCACATGTATAGGAAACACCTCAACTGTAGGGGTGTTTGTCCTTTTTGTGGACTTCCTTCTTGGGTTGGGTTACGTTGAGCATGCGTTTCCTTTTCCCGACGAGTGGAGGGTTGTGGCCGCCAATGGTTGTGGCTCCAAAAGAAAGTGTGGTTCTCAAAGCGCCCGAGGCAATTCCGAAGTCACACCTTAGAACACGAGGGCGATTCTTTCTTTAAAGTCCGATGAATGGTTTGACTTAAATAGATCACAAGGGGAGACAAAGAAGGGTTTGATTTGTAGTGTAAATTACAGCGTGTGCTATCAACCACATTATCTACATATACTGGAATCATATATCCGGAATCAGTGTTGAGCATTTAAAGTTTTGTATATTCTACTGGAGCCTATAAACTATAAAGTGAGCATAATGTTTCATCATATGAAAGACAAAAACCGACTGTGATTTCTGTTACAACATATATGAATTATGATTATACCGGTATATACAATATGGATATTACAAATTAGTGTAGTTCGGGATTCCTGGGAAAAAAAATGAAAAAAACATTAATTATGCTTTGCTCTTCATCACGGATGCAGTTTGTTACATTACTTTACAGTCATTTGGCAGACGCTTTTATCCAAAGCGACTTACAAAAAGAGGAACAAGTGAAGCAATTTGTCTACAATAGGCTACAGTAGATGTCTACACGGGCTATAAGGAAACTTAGTAGACAGAACAGCATGACAGTCAACAACACAAGACAAATGATTTTTTTTTGTTCATAAATGTATGTGCTTTGCAAACTTTTAAATACATATATATTGAGATTTTCTCAATATTTGACATCTGACGGTCGTCTTCCATTGTACGCTATTCTAATATTAACGTACAGGCATAACCGCTTCTTCAACTAATTAAGTGAATGAAATAGCGTCCACGTATCTTTATTGACTAATTACGGCCAGAGAGGCAGGGCATCGCAGTCCTAAATCTTTTTTAGAAGTTAGAATCTAATTTTACAGATTTCAAACATTTTGGTCTTTTTGGCATCTATGGAATTATCAAAAATTTATCAAAGGATCCCAATGTTTTGTTCTGATGTCATGGCATGCCTTCTCTTTCTCCATGCTCTCTCTCTCTTTCTCCATTCTCTCTCTCTTTCTCACACTGTCTTTCTGTCTCTCTCTCTCACTCTCTCTCTGTCGCTCTCTCTTTCTCTGTCTTTCTCACACTCTCTCACATTCTGCCTCTCTACCTCATTCTTCTCTATCTCCCTCTTCCGTGTCTATATCTCACTCTCTATATTCTTCTCTCTTTCCTTTCCTCTGTCTCTCATCTTTCTCTACTCTCTACCCTCTCCTCTATTCCTTTCTACCCTCTTTCTTTTTCCAAATTTCCTCTCTGTTTTTTCTCTCTCTCTCTCCCACACCACCTCTTTATCTCACTCTCTTTTTTTATTTTATATTTTCATTCTCATTCTTTCTTCTCTCTCTTTTTTCTCTGTTCATCGCTGTCTCCTTCTATACTCCCCTCTACCCCTCTATCCCTCTCTCTCTACCTTCTGTTTCGCTTTCTCACTATCTTACTTTCTACCCCCCACTTTATCTCTCTCCTTCTCCTCCTTCTTCTTCTTCTTCTTCTTCTTCTTCTTCTTCTTCTTCTTCTTCTTCTTCTTCTTCTTCTTCTTCTTCTTCCTCTCTCTCTCTCTCTCTCTCTCTCTCACTCACTCTCAGTGCCTTGAACTCTGTTAACTCTAGCAGGCTTGGAGAGCCCTGGCTGTCCCACCCACTCACCTGTGAAGGCCATGCATCTATTAAGAGACTCTTGCCCCCATTGTACAGTGGTTGCACAGATAATGTTTCAGCTATGAGGCATCCACCAGGGAGGGATACTGTATATTGTCAGGAGTTTTCTTGTGTTTATTCCGCTCTCCTTTCATAGCCGCTGAAAGCCTCCCCTAGTCCAGATCCCCTGAGACCCTCACTCTCAGGTATCCTGTGGGTGGAGCAGAGGGGAGTGGGGCAAGCTGGGGGAGACAAGGGTATCACTTTCAGGTGTATGCAGACACAACCATGCCCCCTGCCCACCATTTCTCCCTCCCACTCCCAATTAGGGATACATGTTCGACCCCTTTTCTCCATCCCTATTCCCATTCATCTATTCAGCACTTGTGGCCGAGCCGCACACAATGGAAGAAGTTGTGGACAACCACTCTGAACAGAAAATCAAACAGCGTCAAGCGTGTCAGGTAAAGAAATATATTATATCAGGGTTGGTATGGAATTTCCTAAATACATGGCTACCGTGTTGCCACAGAAAGGTAGTTCAATTAATCTTTTATTTTGATTTTCTTTTTGAGAATAATTTTTCAAAGAATTGACCATTGTTTAATGATCATTTCATGTCAATAAATCCTAAAAAAAAAATAAACGTTCATTTAATGTTTATACTTGGTTGTTATTATTTGTACATTTGTTTTGTTTTTTTTATTTTAGCCCTATGGCCAGAGGTGTAAATAGTACTTGAAACCATGCTTGAGTAAAATTATCGATACCTTGCTGTAAAAATGATTCCATTACAAGTTACAAGTCACCAATTCCCAGAAGACTTGATTAAAAGTCATATAATTAAGAATTCATACTAGATTTAAGCTAAAAAAAAAAAAAAAAAAAACCTAACCCACCAAAAAGCTGTTTATGAGGTTTTCTTTGCAAATTTGAAATTTCACACTTCGATATTTCAAAATGACAGAACAAAATAGATAAAAAGAACAAAAAGTCAGTCTCAGACAAACTGAAATGTGCAAAAATATAACCGCTAATTCACATTTTATTCACGATTTAGATCATAAATAGCAACCAATACCTTCAGCACCCTACAGATGGCGATATAGCCTCGTCTGAGTACATGTAATACGTATAATACTGAGTACATATACTAACTCAAAAATGTAGTCGAGTCAAAGATGCTTATAGTTTTGATACTCAGTACAAGTGCAAAGTAGCCAAAAAAAAAGCAAAAAAAAAGAAAGTACTCAAGTACTTTTCACCACCATTTTGGGTTACACTGGGAAAGTCTTGTTTAGGTCAGTCTCATCCCGGATCATCTCTGCAATCCGAGTTTGAGACGTAGGAGTCGGTGCCTGGAGGTGTTCCAATGCTTCCTTGTAGTATTAGGACTTCAGAGGTACACTAAAGAAACAAAAGGAGCTGACTAATTAGTTAAACAGCTAATTCCCAGAAACTGATACTAATCTCTACCGCCACAACATCCCTCCATCCATCTTCTGAAGACCCATCCACCGCCTTTCCATTGCTGGGACACATGGAACTAGAGACAAACTGGGCCTGAAGGCAAGAAACACACCCTGGATTGATGGCCAACCAATCACAGAGCGGGATGCACAGACACACACATTCACTTTCACTCACATTTATGGTCAATTTTCCAAACACCAATTCTTTTAAACTGTGAGAGTAAATTAAAGCAAACATGCAAGAACATGAAAACTCCACACAGAAAGCAACAATCAGACCATACTTTATGCTAAGTGGAAAATAATCTAAAAAAAGCAAAAAAGATGGTAAATAGTTTTTTATTCTATATTAATATAGGAAATTCACCTTTTAACTTCATAATTACAGTACTTAAAATTCTTAGCGCCACAATTCTGTAAAAAACAAAAAAAAAACAAAAAACAAATGGCACACACATAATAACAATACAGAAGCGCTCTGACTTGAGGTTTTCCCGTACTTGAGCACATCTTCACTCCCCACAGATGATGCATCCCTCGTTTCCACCTCATCAGTTACAATCCACGTCTTCCTGTTTCTCCAGAGCAGACCCCCCCACCCCCCGTCCCCTCATTCAGATCAGTGATGCTTCAGTGCACATGTCAATCTCGTCTCTTCTTTAAAACACAAAAACCCCAAAGTTCTACATTTAGAACACAAAAAGCTCCAAAGTGTAAATCGCATCTATTCAATAAAATTACAATGCCGCAAAAAAGATTACAGATATTAATTATACTATTAATATTATACAACATTAGATATTAATTTCCTCCATATATATCTATGTTATATATATACACATATATGTATATTAATATATATATATTTATATATATATATATAAATATATATATATATACACATACATACACATGAATGTAAATATATATTGTTTTTTACTCATTGTACTTGTACTGAGTATCAGAAATATAAGCAACCTCTACTTGACTGCATTGCTGATTGAGTATCTGTACTTTGTTCTCCACTACATTTGACTAGACACTTATGCGCAACAAGTCTTTTTCTACCGTGGTTAATTTCTTGAGCAAACAAGGCAATATCACCATCTGCAGGGCCATCTCAAGGTACTGGATGCTATCCATCAGCTAAATCAAAAGAATTAGCAGTTGTGCTTTTTTGCAAACTTTTTTATCTATTTGGTTCTGCCAATCGAGGTTTCACATTGAGGTGTTACTTTTCATTTGCGAAATAGGAAAAAAAATCTCATAACTAAAGAGTTTCTTTATTTCACATTTCTTGGTGATTTTTTTGGCAGAAATTCAGTGGACGTAAAATAAACTTACCTTATGTTATTCTAAAATTGGAGACTTGCGTAATAATTGGATAGTACAACTTTTTCTCAAGTCTTAGGAATTGGTGACTTGTGATTTGTCATTGAGTCATTGTTACAGTAAGGTATCGTACTTAAGTACTCAAGTATGGTTTTCGGGTACTCTACACAGTACAAACCTCTGCTGACTGGCCATTTCCTCGTTTTACATTAAGTCATGTAGCACAACATCTACTTACATTCCAATACACAATACCCTGCTTTTCGGGGACTGGAACCCTGCGATCACCACACTCCCTGCAAAGCTCCATGAGGCAATAGACAATACATTAAAACTTTACCCATCAGTGTCTTCTTTTTTAACCCCCCCCCCCTCCAATCCCCCGCTCTCTAAGTGTGTGCAGTGAGGAAGCGCATGAGATGTGAAGGCTCGACCCTGATCGAGAGACAGAGGCGAAAACAAAATGATACAACCAACAAAAGGACCTGTATCCAGGCCGAGGCCACAGCCATTGTCCCGAGCAGAGCCTGTCGTCGAACGTGAGACGAGTGTGTCCCCCCTCCACTGGAGGAACCTAATAGGAAATCAAAGTTCTTGGGGAGAATGGGCCGGGCTCAGAGTTACCCTCCCTTGGGTCTTGCTGAAAGAAGAGTGCAGAAAGAGTTCTGGCAGGACCAAAGAAGGTTAATGCAGTGGATAGTCTTTCTGTTGCTTGCTTTTATGGTCCACACTACCATTTCTGTCTGTCTGTCTGTCTGTCTGTCTGTCTGTCTGTCTGAAATGTTGTGCTGAGTTTGACATGATTGTGGATTTTCGCCTACACTGCTGCTAAGCTTCAAAATTAAGACAATCAGTTAAAAGGGGAATTTATTCCTAGTTTAAGTTAAACACAAACTAGTTAAGGTCCCCTTTTGGTTTTGTTCTATGTCGAAGACAATTAATACGTGGAATGCATCAGACATTTCTTTTCTTCCTAATGAAGCATGAAGCTCACTTCTGGTCAGACAGGAATAAATTATTGCATTTGGTCTGAGAAAGACAAACTGACAGTGTTCACAAAAATTACAATTTTTTTTCTTATTTATTGGAATTACAAGACTTCAAGAAGAGATAAAAGCATGGTGAACATAAAAATAAACAGATACAATTAAAAAAAACAAAAATCACCTTTATGGTACAGTTTTATTTATTTATTTATTAAACTAAATAGATAAATAATTAATACAGTATAAAGCCTTTAAATTATGTACATAATTATATAGACCAAAAGTTATAAATAGTTAAAATTATAAATAAAGGTATAATAATGTAATTATTATGTATAATTACATTATTTTACCTTTACCTTTTAATATGTGTGTAAGTGTGTGTGTGTGTGTGTGTGTGTGTGTGTGTGTGTGTTTGCACATGCATTATTATATAATAACTACATTATTATACTATATGTATGCATATATAGTATATACTCACACATCCTCGTGTACAGTATGTTATGTGTATACTAAATGGATATAATGTTATATTAATATATATTTTTTAATTTCATTACAGGATGAAAAACAATGCCATTTCAAATCAATCGGTTACGTCGAGATGCTGCAACAGCGAGTCCATGGAAATGCCACGGGTCAAGATGCCGTGTGTCCGAATAAGAGGGTTAAGACACGCACTTCCCGTCAGGTGGAGGTGTTAAGTGGTGCAGCTGTGTTAAGCTGCTTAAACGCCCCAGAAGCCCTGGAGGCAGAAGCAGGGGAAGGAAGATCACCTGAGGGAAACTTTTCAGTGTGACACAGCACCGCCGCCGGCCCCCCAGGTCCGTTTCTGGGTTACCCGCCAGATAACAAGAGCTTTTTGCGGTTCAGATTCTTGGGAGGTGTTGGATGTCTGCAGTGTCACAACTAACAAAACCATTTGAAAACAAAGTGGCCCGCTGAATGGAGCGCTGCAATGCGATCCCCTCGCCTTTGTGTCACAGTAGAAACTGTCCCCTCAGAACCAAGAGGGAGATACTCTATTTAATTCCTCTGATTTTCTCCTTTTATGTGTAGTCTTCAAAGGTGAACATGTTAACTATAAAAGAGTTGTGTTACCTCTACGCCGGGGCGAAACACTCCTTCGGTTTTTAGGTGATGGAAATGCTGAGCTCAGCTTTAGCGATTGTCTTGACGATATATCAAACCTCGCTTTAAAAAAGTCCAAACCAATAATGTTATTATGCTTTTGCGATATCTACTAAGCACATAGAAAAGAAGGATTGTCTTTTTCACTAAAGATGATAGTTTTCAGTACAATCTATTCGATTCATTGATTAACAATTGCAAATATAGCTGCAAGACAGCAACGGCAGCTCAAGCCCTGCATTGATCTTCCATGTACTATGAGCTAAACCCCGTGTCAAACCTTCCACCAAGATCAAAATCAGATCATATTGCATCCCCAAGACGTATTGTACGTTGAGTAATGCTGCAATAAGGTTCAAAAGCAAGATTTGAAAAATGCAACATTTTAAAAACATGCCTTACAAAGTTACAATTTATAAATGATATCTGAATGACTAAAAACATGCTACAATACATTGCTACATCAGATATTGTCAAACTAATAATATTTGAACAATTTAAACCATGTGTTGACTAGCTAACAGCTAAGCATATGCAAAGTTTTTTTTTTTTTAAACTTTTAAATTGATCCCAGTGGTAATTTTAGTGTTTTTAAATAAGCTTTCAGACTCCATAGAGTAACTACTTTGAATCAATAGGATTTTAAATCAACAGACAAGTTTGACTTTGGATCAAACGTCTTTTTTAGAAATTGCTGTACTCCAAAGGGTCTAGGTCAGGGCTACTGATCCGCATCCGGACCCAGACACGATTACATTTGGACCGACGGCAAAACCAACATGCTACTCTTGTGATCATAATCCAAATGCGTTTTTTTAGTCGATCATGCAATTTTGATCCAGCAATGTTTATTCACTCTCACACACACACACACACACACACACACACACACACACATGAACGCAAACAAATATATTTATAAATGTATATAATTTATCTTGATGATTGTACTTGTTTTAGCTGCGGCATTTGTCCAATCACAGCCGCTTTAAGAGCAACGTAACAACTACGTCATCTGTTTGCGCTCTTGCGGCATTTGGTTACTTTAGAACACGGCTGCGGCGCGCAGTCGCTCAGGTCTTCAGGGTAGCCAGAGCCAGGCGAACAGGCGTTCTGTCGTTTGCGTAAATCGAGAGATTTTTTAACCTTAAAGAATATGGCAAGCTCAAAGCTGGCCGTTGATTAGAAAAGAAAAGTTGACTTTGAAAACTGCGAGTTTAAGAGTGAGTGGACAGAATAATATGCATCCGCGCGAAGCAGAAAACGAATGTGTTTAATCTGCAACGAGTCGGTCGCGATCGTCAAAACCGATTGTGAAATGCCATTATTAATCCAAGCACAATTTGAACAAATTACCCTCCACACACACACACACACACACACACACACACACACACACACACACACACACACACACACAGGCAACGAACGTCTCACATGTATCCTGGGACAACACAAGACACCTTTCTCTAATGCTGAAATAATCAATGAGTGTGTGAGTGAAGTGGTGACTGCTCTGTTTGAAGGGACTCAAAAGGATAATTCACAATTTATAATCTTTCTCAGATTGTTTGATGAAGAAAAGTGAGGTGAACAATATTGTGTCAAATTTATGAAGATGTTTTGGGTCTTACAAACCTCACACAAGGAGGGATTACATTTATGAAGTAGTGATACAGATTCTTAGAGATCGAGAGATTGACCTGAAGCATGTTGTTTCTATACGGATGACGTGCCATTCACATAGTGGTTCATATTTGCAACTTGACCGATATTTTTCCGGACGTCGGACTGAACGGGAATTTCATAAGTGGACCCTTCAAGTTTATAATTGAGGACCCCTGGTCTAGGTGTTACACCCATTTCGTTTTTTTGATTGTTAAATCAGTTTGGCAATAAAGTGGTTGAATATAGCAAAATATGTTATAAAGGGCTCAAATCGAATAATTATTTTAATTATACTGATATTAAATATTGTAAATAAGCTAAATAAAGCCTAGTTGACGTTTGTTTCAACTAATGACCATAATAAATAAAAAGAGCCAAGAAAAAAAGTTATCGTATTTTTTTTATTAATAAAAGCATACTATTTCCTAACACTTTTCACACTGTCAATTCTGAAATATTTTGATATGCACCTTGTAGTTTGAAAACTACAATAATCTCCAAATAAAATAAACCGTCTGGATCAATCTCCACGCAATTCATGACATGCAGGGTCAAAATCCAGAGGGACGCTGATGTCCACACTAAAACGAAATAATGCCTTGCTGACGGTCTGTCTGTCTGTCTGTCCTGTTGTGCGATGCGACAGCTCATTCCCCAATCCCTCTTGCTGTCTTCTTGTCAATCAGCTAGTTAATTACCCCTTTTGCCCACTGTGTGAAAACCCATGTCAGGAACTTTGACCCCATAGGTTTTCACCCCATCCTTCTCTGTGCGATGCTGCGTCACAGCCCAGACCCACTGACCACCTGACAGAGCGCACTACGTTCTTCCCGTCCCGAGCTTAATGGCTAAACGTCCACCTACATGTATAAATGAGAATATCTTGAGAGGCAAATCATGTCAGCAAGGTCAAGAGATAGATGTATGATTGTGTGTCTGTGTGTGAAAACCCTTTGCTGTTGACAGTGACGGATGGAGATGAAGAGGAGCAGGACTCCTGGGACCTAAAGCTAATCCAGGGTTCTAACAATGGGCTTTCCTGGCAGGGGAGCCTTTGACTCGCTGTGACTAAGGCAGGAGGCGGAAAATAACACACTGACATGTTTCATTAAGCTTGGTAATGCCGTCTCTCCCCCGTCTCTCGCAGCCTATATGCCAGACATCCGTGTTTGAGAATGTTGCTGAAGGAAGCTCCGATCAATCACTGTTTAGCTAAGATTGAATTAGAAACCAGAAAAGCTTCGGCAAAGACTGTTCTATCACGGTCCGAATTACAAATGAATCATTGAAAGCAAAACTTTTCCAAATCTCATCATGACACTGCTTTATTTTAATAATTGGTTAAGTCTTCATTGTTTAAATTGAACCATAGATCCAAAACAGATTGAGATAATTTGTTGAATTTTTAAATATTTTCTTCAAACAATTTCTGAATTTATGAAACAATTCAGTACATTATGACATTCTACACACAACATACATTTGTAGAAGGACATTCGCAACAATATTACACATCGAAACATTGTTACATACATAAGCGTGTACACTATTACCATCTTTTGATCTCTTCTCACCTCGGCTCAGATAAAATCTGTCTTAAAGCAATCGAGAAGAAAAACACACTCTACAATTCCATTGAGAACAAATAATGCTATTTCCAGTGATCAATACCAACCTGGGTCTGTGTGGAAGGCGAGAGAAAAACTGCCAGCTAAAGAAATAAAGTGTAACAGGAGAATGAAAATTAAAATGCCACCGCGTTGTTGCGAGATGAAAGGGAGAGTGTAAAAGAAAGGCTCGGGAAGCAGATTAGGTTAGAGTACCTGAAATCACATCACTAAGGACTTGCCCTCTCTTCACAAATTCAATCGTGAGCAATAACTGCCGATTAGGAGCGCTATCCATGAGTGTAAAGAGAAAATTCAAAAGTCCAGTGTGACTGCGGGGACCTGGCAGGATTGAGTTAAGGCCCGGAGAAAGAAAGCGAGCGCAGGGGAGGCATACTGATGAGAGAGGAGGCGAACGAGGTCTCACACAATACTTTATAGAACAAAAGTTGTGTCCGAGAAGACCGGGAAATAACGTAGAACCTATCAAGGGCTCAAAATTATGTCAAACATTTTTGATGATATAATTCGTGCTGTAAAAAATCCCAACTTTTTGAGATCATATTAACACCTAAGTCTTGGCATCAGGAATCTGGCATTTTTTTTTCTGGGGGACAATACGGAACAAAGAAAATATTTTGGAGCCCCAGACAAAAGCATGATCTCGATTCTTCATAGTAATTGTATTTCTTTACCAAAGCTATAGATAGAAATGAAAATGTTTCATGAATATATCATTGCATTTGTATGTATGTGAAAGAAATAATATACATTTGAAACAGAGTTTAGGTCAATGAGTACAGTAAATAAAAATGTACCTTATTTTTTTTGACTATTAGGTGCATTTAAAATAAAAAAGAATAATGAATTACCTTAGTTTTGGAAAATTAACGTGTGATAACCTTATATATGATAAAAGATTGGGGGGGAAAAGCGTTTTAAATAGTATTATATAATTTGGTGCACTTTATAGTCTGAATATTACGGTGACCACTGGGCAGTCAAAGCCAATGTCTGGTTTAGAGGAGCATATAGAAATTAACATTGATTTATAATAGCACAGACTGAATTCGACAATTCCACTCACATTTAGTAAACTTTTAAAATCTTTTACAAAAGTTGCTGAGCCTGTTGGGTCTAGTTTTGCCAACAATAGCAAGTTAATATACAGAACTCTCTGACTTCCAGAAGCCCAACTAAAATACAACACTGAAAATCAACCTGCTTGGCGAAGACAGGAGCGCAAGGTGGTGCCTCTCCACACACTTCATCTCCCGGTGAACTTTAATGGCCGAAGACCCTCTTCTCTGATTACTTTTTGACAAATTGTCTTATCAGTCTTGAGGCCGATTGGGCGAATGAAAACATGACCCTGGTCTGAATCTCACCGACATTCATGCAGACATCTCAGGTACAACCGATGGGGCAGATAAGCCGGATCAGTGCAGCCACTGGAGTGGCTAACAAGCGGCCATTAGACTTTCTTTTCATGCGTGCGGCTGGAAGGGGCCAGCGACCGGAGAGGAAGGAGAGGGAGGAAGATGGTGCTGTGGGGGGGAAGTAACCTTTCAGATCAGCATCATTGTGCAGCGTTAAGAGGCACAGCCTTTGTGCCGGAGAGGCAGCGGGAGCGGGAGGTGAGGCGAAGGGGGGCCGGCTGGAGATAAGTGGCTCCTCCTTTCTGATTCACGCTCTGCTTCTCCCACAGTGGCTGATGGGGACACGGGGATAGAGGCTGGTGGTGACACAGTGGAGGCTTTGTGGGAGCAACCCAGACGGCCCCTGGTTAAAAAGAGCGCGTGAGACGGGGAGAGGTGGAAAAAACAGAAAGGTATGGAAACGTAAGAAAGCAAGAGTCGGTAAGAAAGGTCAAGAGGAAGATGAGGAGGGCATCGCTAAATCAGATGAGGAAGTGGAGAATCCTGGTGCGCCCTGAGACTTGGTGTAAGGACTGGAAGGTCAATGTTGGAGGTTTAAGCTTCAGTTACCGAACTGTCATGGCAGTGTCGCAACACATTCGTGAGCCTGTGCCCAATTTTATTAGACCTGTTGATGTATAGAGTACCTGAAAACTATACTTGAGTAGAATTGCAGATACCTTACTGTAAAAATCACTCCATTACAAGTTCCAAGTCACCGATTCCAAGAGGACTTGAGTAAAGTTTGTGGATCCATTTTATAAAAACTTTTACTCACTTTACTCACACTGAATTTTGCTCATAAATGCCAAGAATTGTAAAAAAAAAACAAGGAAGTCTTTATTTATGTGGTTTTATTTCCTAGTATAAAATTTAATTTAACACCTCAATGTTTCAAAATTGCAGAACAAAAGAGATAAAAATGTCAGTATCAGTCAAACTCAAATGCGCAAAGAAGAGCAACTGCTAAGTCATGTACACTTGATTTAGCTTATAAATAGCGTTCAGTACCTGCAGCATCCTGCAGATGGCGATATCGCCTTGTCCACCCAAGAAATGAACCGAGGTAGAAAAAGATGCCGACTTGTCACAATCACAATGGAGTGAGTAACGGTAAGTGTCCATTCAACTGTAGTGAAGTAAAGAGTAAATCAGAAGGTAGTCGGGTAGAGAGTAAAAATTGCTTATATTTTTGTACTCAGTACAAGTACAAAGTAGCCAAAAAAAAAGTAAAGTAACAAAGTTTATTTTACTTTAAAGTCCATTGATAAATTGTCGGTTGCAGAGTAATGAATCAAGAGATGCCTATTGTGCACATTCAATCATTTGGACACTTGTAGAAAGAGAAGCAGGACCTGTGCACTCAACTCTGGGTTTAGCCACATTAACCACACAGTTACTCTGGCTCGAGATCTTTCCATCTCCTCATCTTCAAACAAATGGACGCTCGCACTAGCCCACGTCGCACTGCGTTCAGTCCACACGTCATGCAGACTCCTATAAGACTGGAGATATATTCCGAAGCAAAAATGAAATTCTCATAATAATTGTTAACAATTCTCAAAACATCTTTATCTGAGTGTTTATGCCATAAATCAGCCTCCCACGTGGGACTGTGACCATTGGCAAGGAGCCAACGGGAAAACAGTCAAGACCCTTTGGCAGGCTGCCAAAACTCCCGACTACTCTAGGCACCCACTTTGATGGAAGACAAAGTGACGAGAAGCAAAGACAAGAATATCATTATTCGATGAACACATATCTGCGACAAAAAAATGGGTTTGAAAAATTGGATTTTTGTGGAAATCTTGTCTGAAGTCAAACTGTACATTTACAAAATCCAGACTCCAAATGGAGTGTTTAAAATGTAGTGTTCAAAAGTTAGTCTATTTCTTGACGATGCAGTTCTAGTCCTCAACTAAGGTTGAAGAACAATGAGAGACCTCACGGTAAGAAGACTAAGAATCATGACGACAGCCCAAAGCCTGATGATGGCCTCCTAGGTCCATGTAGGGCCCCCACTGGGAAGGGTCATGTCAGACATCGGCTCCTATGGTGGGGCCCTTCTTACGTCCTCCTCCTCCACTATGACTGTCACCACTTCCCCACTGGGACCGTCCCAACTCAGACTGACCCCACCAGTCCAAACCAGCAGGAGAGTGTTCCCTGCTTCACAGTCTCAGTCCAGCCATCTCAGCCTCTTCCAGTGGGAAACACTGATAGAAATGGGGGCCTTCTTGATTTGTGCACCCTAATTACTTAGCCTAGAGAATTATTGCAAGGTCTGTACTGATATCACCGTGCTTTTTGGACTATAAGGAGCATTGGATTCCATGGTCCACCATTAAGAAGCAAGTTTTTTTCAGGATTGAAAAGTTTTTATTATTTTGCACAGAAAAGTTTTCAAAAAAGAGAGTTTGTGCAAAATCTATAAATCACATTACCAAGATTTACCAAGAAGCAGTATAAAGTACTCCTAATTATAAGACACATCAATAATAAACGTCTACCTTCTTTTACCTTCTAAACGCACCATATACTCCAAAAAATATGATAGTCTTGGTAAAACTTACTTTGTTCCGATGTTTATAGGTGTATCGACAATATGAATGATAATGTTTTTAGGACTGATTGATTTTCTTTACTTGAATCTGTTAATTATGTAAAATGATTAGGCATTATGATACTTTATTTTTTAGTAATCAGATTCTAGGCAACGTTTAGCGTCTCACAGCCCTCTTGGAGAATTCCCACAGTAGGCCGATATAAGATGTGGCAGGACACAAAGAGAAGACACAGCAAGGAGGTGCGCATTCTCTTCCCACACTGCCTTTACCCTGGAGATGGTCACTACCCCCCTTCCCTCGCTCCTCTACACTTCCATCTTCCTAAGTGTAGACTGATTTAATTAAAATTACCCAGCAGCACCACCCTGGACCTCCAAGCACCCGCCCGGGACCACTCGCTGTGGCAAGGGGAGACATTGTCATTTACTCCAGTGTAGGAGCTCCGACATTCCCATAGAACACAATTCATTTCTGACACACAATGGATGGAATTGGATTTGGAATGGATTTGGAAGCATCTCGAAACATTTATGGCTGAAAATTGGACAGAGTTTACAATAAAGCGTTACAACTTTTTTACATTGAACAAACACATGGCGTGTGAGAGTAACTAAACCATCTGCCAAGTGATTCTAGTTTAGGCCTGGAAATACATACTGTATATACAAATAACTGGTTAATCCATCATAGATTTTTGGACAGGACATATTTAATGAATGTGAAGCGGGACAGTGGCAATTAATTTTGTGATGATCATGCCATTTGAAGAGGGCGGAGATTTCATTTTGGCGGGTGGGAATGTGCCAAATGGCAGACACGTTGCCACGGTGATAAGGTACTCCCTGTCGCCGTCGGGTCTCGGACAAGCAGGGAGTCGTGGCGGCGAGATAGTGACAGACAAGTCCACGAGGATGGTGGATCAGTCTTGAGCTTGAGGAATATTTCAAGTCAAAACTGAAAAATACAAAGAATTCATCTTATCTTCTCATCATTTGCATACAAACATTACTGTAAATTCTCGCTGTCCTTAAGCCAAACGTGTGGCATCCCAGGCGCATCATATTCTGTTGAGCTGACATGTTCATCAACGTTAGCGATGGAGGCTGCTGGAGAACTATCTGAGGTCCAAGATTCAGATCCCCGCTGTTTAGGGTCAGGGGTCCGATCAAACTCAATGTCAGTGTGCCCATTGTGTACATGGCACTAGTGTAAGTTATAGGAATCTCCATAGTGACAAGGAAAGGGAGACAGAGTGGCGGCACGGACTGAACTCCGCTCTGCACACTGCCGACATGTACTTTTGACTGATTTTGCAGTGGATGTTTGCCAAGATTGTTGCTGTTGTTGTTAGCAATTGTCCAAGGGTTCAAACCTCATTTGTGAGGTTAGCGGATTCATTTGTCTACGTAGATTTCTGTATGATTTTCTTTTTATTACCTCTGCCAGCGTGTGTACATTTGCATTGTCTGAACA
>CM051498.1:21373908-21388908 GCA_028031935.1 Paedocypris micromegethes | reverse complement strand
GTGTTTGTTTGTTTGTTTGTTTACCACATAATCGTACATAGATACAGTCGTCAGGATTAAGTGAAAAAGTTTAACCGTTGAAATGTTTTTCTTCTTAGCAACTTTCCACAGAAAAGCCAATGGATTTTCACACAGGTCTTCTGCAACCCCACTCGACGATGTTTCTGGAGATGAACTGAATGACATGTCGTACGTGTAGCCTTTCTGTTCTGTACACATTTTTCCTTTTCAACTTGTTTGTTTGTAGTTAAGTCATGGCAACAATCGTGTTTTGTTCATCTCGTGCACAATACACTCAAGACAATGTAACAATAAAAGCAGAGACTGTATAGTATAATACGCTATTAAAATTGTATATTTATTCAATGCTGATCAAAATATAAGACATTCGAAATACAAAATAAAGAAACTGTAATATCAGTATAAAATACGCCAACACCCTACACATGATGTCCATCACATTTCTAGTGTGCTGTTTCTTAACAGAGGTGAAGCGATGGAGTCTAAACCCAAATGCAAGTCCAAGGACATGGAGAAGGTGAACAAACTCCAGGAGCTTTTCCCTCAAGTGTCCCGGAAAGACTTGGTCAAGGTCTTTTGGAGTAACAGTGATTTATAGTTGGACTTCTACAAGCACATTACTCAGTTTTTGTTTTCCTGATACAGATTGCTGAAAGCACAAGTACCTTGGAAGGAGCAGTTGCACACTGCATCATATCTTTTAGTGATAAAGGTAAAGCTGTGGCTATTTGTGTTTGTTTGTTTTTTTGCGCATTGCCGATAATTATTTTTGTCGTGACTGTAGTTGTGCATGAAACATATAGATAATTAAAGATCACGGACAATCATATACACAGATCAACATTTAAACAGAGAACAGTTGTTTGAAAGTTGTATTTAAATCCCTCTTATCAATATATTTTAATAGACATGCTTTTTATAACATCAATCTCATGTTTGAATGAGAGTATTTTAGATGGAAGATTATTGTGCTTTAGTGTATATATAAACAGGATTTTACACTATGATAGAAATATAATTCACAGCAAATATCATGCGCAACATCTCAATAACCACGAGCAATCTAATGTTAAAAGATCTTTTGTTTGATATTACTTTATGTACTTGTTTTCTTATTTGAATGTTTTGCATTGGCTAATTTAGAAGAACATAATAGTGATGCGGATGATGAGAACACTAATCAGCCAAAAAAGAGGAGAAAAACTGAGGTGAGGATCTAATGAAACGTGAATCTAAAATCATTCTTCTAAAAGCTTATAACTGGCTGTATTTTTGGATTTAGCCTTCAGAATCCGATTCTGAAGAGGAGGACGAGCAGAAGCCAAGCAGGGAGAGGCAGGAGGTATTGATAAGGAAACTACAGAAGAAACTACCTGAGATAGAAAAAGAGGTAGACTATATATATCCTGTTCAAAAATGAAAGTCTCGCTTTGGGATGTTCGGGGGCTTGGGAGACTCATGGATCTTTCCGACAGGTCCTCAGAGATGTCCTTCAAGAGCATCAGTGGAACTTTGAGAATGCCTCGGGATCACTGATGATGTTTTCAGGTACTTGTTTGGTGGTAATGCATTTTACATCTAGTAGTTTTAAACAGTTGGGTAAAAACTTGGTTTACCTTTCAAAATTCAGATTGTAGTTCACCAGAAGATCAGAAGCAGAATGAGAAAAACTCATCAAGCTCCAAAGAGAAAGACAAGAGCTCACAAATGCCCAAAGTTTCCTCTAGCCTGTCAGGGTGGCTGACTGCTGTACCGTCACCAGCGCCAAAACCTTCTAGTGTGAAGAAAACATCTGTTGGAGCAGAAGCAAACAAGAATTTATCATTTAAACGAAAGAGAGAAGGTTCACCGTTAAATGACAACAGTTCCTCTGAGGATGAAGACAAGCTGGACAGTGAGGTTTGTAGTGACTCTGATGATCTGGAGTCTGAAGACGAGGACCGTGTCTTCAGCAATTTCCAGAATCAGATCATCCAGTTCTTCCAAGACGCCTCTCTGGATGAGCTTGTGCTGATTTCTGGCTGTTCCGTCAAGAAAGCAAGAAAGATTATGTCACTGAGGCCTTTCAACACATGGAAGGATGTGGTAAGGCAACTTTCCCTACTACTTGTGTTCATGCTTCTCTCAGAACTGTATGATTTTGATGCATGTGTGTTTGCGTTCGCTTTTTATTGAGATACTTTTCAAGAAACATGGGATCCTTTTCAGCATTTAATTTAAATTTGAATTAATTTTGAATGTGCAAAAGTTTGTGTTGGAGAAATCCATATTTCTGTAAGTGTTTTCTTATAAGTTGACATTTTGAATGTGGGAATTCTGCCCGAATCCTGCTTTGAAAGAATGTTCTGTTCCCTTTCTCAACCGAGGCCGCTCATGACAAATGTAAGATAAGGGCTAAGTTATTGGAGCGTAGTATTCCAAATGTGGGTGTAAGATGTTCTCAGGAAATGTCTAAAATCCATCAATCGATTGTTGTGTGGTTATTTTGGAAGATAATCAAGTGGCAAAGAACCACGGCCGAGTGTACTTTATATCCTACTATGGTAAACTAAAAAAATCCGAGTCGGTGTAAAGAATTTAGGATCAATCAATAAAATGAAAAAAAAAAAAAAGAAGTGGTGTCTACTAACAATATGTCCTGCAATAATAAGTTTTTTTTTTCTTTAAGACCCTTGTGTTTCTTATGATTGGATGGTGGACTGTAACATGTAATTTTTTTTAGACTGTACTTTATACAATTATAAAGCACAGCAATGGTAATGATTTCTCTTTCAGAAAGAGCAGTTCTACAAGGCTAATGGCCTCTCCATCGACTTGGTGCATGGTTGCAAAGTGGTACTCAAGGAGAGGCGGGTGGTCCAAAATCTGATGAACAGATGTGAAAATATCTCACAGAAGATGAGTAAAGACGTCACCCAGGTGATTGAAGCAGGATTGGCCTCCATGAAACAACCTAAAGTCTTGAACAGCAAGTGAGTTCACTTCCTGTTGGTGTTCTTGGTTCTTGGTCTGGTGCTCCTTTTTTTATGTTTAAATGTGATTTGTGTATTTTAGTTTTAAATTACAATCATATCAGCTGATTGGCTTGAAGTGGCTTATTCTGCTGCACCAGCACAATCTTAGTGGAATTCTGGCTGATGAAATGGTGAGTCCCTATAAATATTAAATCCCTGGTATGTGAGCTTCATCAATCTTTTTGTTTTTTTTTAGGGTTTGGGTAAAACCATTCAAGCCATTGCCTTTCTGGCTCATTTGTATGAAAAAGGCATAAAAGGTCCTCACCTCATTACCGTTCCCTCGTCCACATTAGGTGAGAAACTATGGTTGTGTAACTCTTGACCTCGACTTGTTCGGTGTGTTTTGGTGTTTATTATCTGAAATTGTAGTCTGTTTTTTTATTAATGATTTTTGTTTTGTAGATAACTGGGTTCGCGAGTTGAGTCTTTGGTGCCCCTGTCTTAAAGTTCTTATTTATTATGGTAAGCTTAATTTTTTGACAACATCTGCAATGTGGTCTATCACACAGTTTAATGTACAGTAGTGTATTGCATAACTAAAGCATTTAATTATATTTTTGAAGGGACTGTGGAAGACAGAAAATACCTGCGACATGAGATCCTCAACAACAAAGACGATTTCAATGTCATCGTGTCCACGTAAGTTTAGAGTGTTTCATTGGTTACATCTTAAACAACAGGCATCTTATATAAAGTTTATTGTTTATGTTTTGTGAATAACATCTTTTGTCTTTTTTCTGTCATAGCTACAATCTCACAATAGGGAACGACCACGACCGCAGTCTCTTCCGCAAACTGAATCTCAAGTATGCGATATTTGATGAGGGCCACATGCTGAAGAATATGAATTCACTTCGTTACAGGCATCTAATGTCCATAAATGTAAGTAAACAAGATCTTTTTTTGCTGTAAAACAGAGAATGCTTCATCAATCTCCTTTTGTGATTGTCTTCTCAGGCCGAACACAGATTGCTGCTGACGGGAACACCATTACAGAACAACCTTTTGGAGCTCATGTCCCTGCTGAACTTCATAATGCCCTCCATGTTCTCCAGCAGCACCTCACAGATCTCCAAGATGTTCTCCACGGTATGACTCATCTCTGTAGTATTTGAACTGCTCATATTTCAACTCTGTTTCCTGGATTCAGAGGTCATCAGAGGAGGAAAGCAATTTTCACAAAGAAAGAATCAACCAGGCTAAACTTATCATGAAGCCATTTATACTGAGGCGAGTCAAGCTTGAGGTCAGTATTTTTTGTTGTACAAATACCGATGTGACACGTCCTGTTACACTGTTTTAATGCACGCAGTCATCAAAAATGCACACATACTTTGCATAATTTTTTTTTTAATTATTATTATCATTATTTTTTTTTTTTTTTATTACTAAGTTTCTGTTTTTTATAAGTGCATTTTAATCTGTGGGAACGTTTGTGTAACTGGTTTTGATTTAACTTTTTCTGGTGAAAAAATAATGATTTTTAGTAATGATGCCACTTTTTTTTTTTTCCCACTTGAGCACTAACCAAACCACCACATTTTTATACTACATTGTGAGAGCTGCCTTAAAGATAAAATATTTCTTTATTGTACTTTTGTCATACTTTTGCTGTGCTAGATGCCTTCTTTGTGACATAGATTTTATGTTTATTTTAGGTTTTAAAAGATCTCCCTCCAAAGTTTGAGAGAACTGAAATCTGTGCCATGAGTGATGGTCAGAGGAAACACTATGACAAACTGTTCAAAAAGCTGAAGAAATCTTCTGCTGGAGAAAGTATGTGCTTTTTTTTTCGTATTTAGAATAGCTGCTTCACTATTTTTTTGCACTCCATGACTAGTAATCTGATTTTTATTTTATTTTTTTTTTACTCCCAATTCTATTAGAACGAGAGCTCTGCAATGTGATGATGCAGTTGAGAAAGATGGCCAATCATCCTTTGCTGCACCGTCACTACTACAGCACTGAAAAGTTGGCTGCCATGAGTAAAGCCATGCTCAAGGTGAGGACGGTGTATTATTGTTGCCTATTTTCACACAAATACGGAGGTTTTTCATCTCTAAGTGCTTTTCACGGTTTACTGCACTAATATGATTGTGACTTTCAGGAACCTACCCACTTTGACGCCGACGCGGCCTTGATCCAAGAGGACATGGAGGTGATGTCCGACTTTGAGCTGCACAATTTATGCAAGCAATACAGTTCCATCAGCAGCTTCCAGCTGAAAACCGAGCTGCTCTTAGACTCTGGGAAGTTTATTCTTCTAACCAAGCTGCTCGCAGACCTCAAAGAAAAGGTTGGTCTGCTCCCATCACAACCTTTTGATTGCGAGTTGTTTTTAAGACTTGTTTTTCGTGAAGGGCGACCGGGTTGTGCTCTTCAGTCAGTTCACCATGATATTGGACATTGTGGAGATTCTGATGAAACATCTCAACTATCAGTTTGTGAGACTGGACGGTTCTACTCCAATGGCTGAGAGGTGAGTGAAACCTCTTATTCTGAGATCATTTTGCTCATCTGTGTGCATGACGTTTGCATGTTTGGCTTTTTATTCTGCAGGATTGGTCTTATTGATAAATACAACACCAACCCTGAGATCTTTGTCTTCCTGTTGTCGACTCGGGCCGGAGGACAGGGGATTAATCTGGCCTCGGCCAACACGGTGATCCTGCATGACATCGATTGCAATCCTTTCAACGATAAGCAAGCAGAAGATCGCTGCCACCGAATGGGACAGACGAGGTCAGTGGCATCACGGATAAAACACACCAAACGTCTTGTGGTGTGTACAATTCTTCCTTCTTTGTAATAGAGCAGTGCAAGTGATCAGGCTGGTGAGCGAGGACTCGATCGAGGTGTGTATGCTCCGTGTGGGACAAGAGAAGCTCAAGCTCGAACAGGATATGACCACGGATGAAAGTGAGTTTCACAACACACGCAACCAGTGTCCTAGATAACAAAAATCCTGAGTATTGTAATGCTTTGCCACAAAAAATTTCGTCCCAAGTTGCAAAATTTTCGCTATACAAAACAGAGATAAGAGAGTCCAGAGGTGTAAAAAAAAAAAACTTGTTTTAATCTTCAGGCACTAATGCGCAGTACCAGAAAGAGCGCTTAAAACAATTTTTTTTTCAAACGAACGTAATATTTGGCATCAAACTAAGAAAAATGAAGAAAAAAAAAATAAATTAAAAAAAATTTTAAATATGAAAAAAAAAATGTTTTAAAATAATGCAATAAAAATTAATAGAATGAAAACAAAAATCAAAACATTGACATGTTTCCGGGCATATTCAAGAATACCACCAGACACAACTTTATATGAAAAAAAAATAAAAATTTCGGGTAAAAATATTGCCCCGCCCCCGGTAGATAAGATTTTTGATATCTGGGAAAAAATGGTATTGATCCCAAATTTTTGGACATTGGACAATACAAACTGCTCTGGAAGCCTAATTAAGCAGTAAATTGGCGCCACCTGGTGTTCCAGCATCAAATTACATCTAAAAGTAAAAATATGGGAAAAGGTTTTGAAAATTTTTTTTTTTGAAAATGTATTAAAAAATCATTAAACATAGCGTGACAGTGGTGTCACGGGTTGCATTATAGGGTTAAATTAAAAAAAAAACTATTTAGTTTCAAATATCTTTCTTCCAAAATATAAAATAAGCTTGTATTCTCCCAGAAGGGAGATGTTTTTTTTTCTTCTTCGGTCTGTGTCTGTGTTGCCAAGTCTTAAAATAGATTTACGTTGTAATGAGGCAAAAGGAAAAAGAGTCATTCTTCCTCACACACAGTGTTCAACAGACACACACACACACACACTCTTAGGGACCAACAGAATGCTGCTCAGAGGAAACTTATGCGCATTAACCAGTATGTATGCACTGTTCTTAATGGTTGTTACACTATGTCAGTGATGGGCAAATATGTTGATTTGTGGGCTAATTTTGGTTCTAACGTTTGACGAAGGGACCAGACCGCGTTTCGAAATAAGCCTTCATTACGGATTAACTGGATTTTCATTGGAAATAATTCAACGAAATCCAACTTTCAATTTTCACAAGTTCCGTGGGTCGGACTAAAACGTTTACCGCATGTGGCTTCCGGGTCGTATTTTGCCAAGGTCTGCTCTATATAGTCTAAGCAGAACACTCAGATGACGTCAGTTCCGTTTCCACGCTGATCAAGTGTCTCTGTTCTTGCAAAATTACGCATGGCGTCATTCAAAGATGGCGTTTGTAACAGTTCATGTGAGATTGTTCTCTGTATCATATACTGTACCATTATCTGCAATTAAACAACTAAATGCTATGTGAAAGTAAACAACTGCTATGTAACATGTTTTTATTATATTTATTGACAATAGTTTATCATCTGTAAAAAAAATATTTGTCTGAATTCACTTAGTCATGGCACGGATTAGACTAAATGTAAAATGCGGCTCAGCTAACGAAATTCACGCTTAATGAATTTTTTTTTCACCTAAACAGAATGTGTGTAGTATATGTAAGAACGTGTTTGTTGAACGATGTTGTTGTTTTTGGATTTATCGACATTGCTATTTTCTTCGCAGCTGAGAATGGCGTGATGACTGAACAAATGGCAGAACTGCTGAAGACGTCACTAGGCCTCTGAGACTGGAAATAAACCACCAGTCCGGGAGCATTTCCTGTAGCACAAACCCAGTGGGAGTATGAGACCAAACACCGCAGGGCCAATTTGGAAATTTTGATGCTTCGCTCAGGGAATTTTCACATCCCACGTGTAAATGTTTTTTGAGCGTGTAAATCAGTTTTTTTCTTTTAAGGTTCGTTTAAGCGAAAGTTCTTCTGTAAAGCGCTTCTGTTTGTGTGTGTGTTATGTACGGATTAATAAATAAAGATACAGCCGTCATATATGCTACGTATAAACACACAGACACACACCAATTGAGCGGACGTGTCATAAATATAGTGACTTATTCTTGATTCTTTTTGTTTTGGAACTGGTTCACTTTTAGCAAAGGCTAAAAATGATAAAAGTAGTATGTTAAAAAAAGACTAGAAAAATATGCAGTAGCAACTTATTACATTTGTCAAATATAATTGATCTAAATTGTCGTCGTTACTCTAGAACCCCTTTCAAGTTCTGTTCTAATCTTTGTGTTATAAGACCTTCATTACCAGTGAAACGCTTTGGTCGCTTCTCAACATTTTTCATGGCTTTTATCATCTTTAACATGTTCAAAATAAGTTATAATTGAGAATGGTAAAAAACGAAACCTTTAATTTCATGTTTTTTTTGCTCACTTTATTTTTCCTTTTTTATTTGATCTGTTCAGCGAGACAATGTTAACACTATCCCCTTCAGAAACGTGTGGTGAAGTGTCAAAGCCAAAAGTCAAAACCACACTAGGGATAATCAGACTGTATTAATCAAGGCCGAGAAGTGTAACACACACTAACCCGGAGCAGTGGGCATGTGGGGGTCAGTGTCTTGCCCAGGGACAGTTATGGAACATGTCTGGGGTTTGAACCTGGGGTCCACTAGGAAAACATCCCAATTGTGACAAACACTGCTGATAACGTGTGTGAGGTGGATTTTATTTTTCGGAACCCCAAAGGAATATTTTGAGAAAAAAAAAAATCAAACTCTTGCAAAATCGCACAGTAGTTTTTGCATAATCAATTTTTTAATTCTAGATTTATTTTTGTTGGCCTCAAACTAACACTTCGTCAGAGTGTTACCATGGTAACCACAGACCACATGTGATGTTTGTAGACCATAAGAGAACGAGACAGACGAGCATGTCCATTATAATTGCTCCTTGGAGGAGGATCTACTACAATGAGCCTTGGAACTCACTTGGTTTCCTCTTTACAAGCAACTTTTCAGAATGCAGTGTTGACCTTGACATTCCTGCCGCATCAGTGACTTTTTACAAAGTCCGTTTTTAGAGGCCAACAATGTGCTACTCTTCATAAATTCTTTCTTCTGCAACCTGTAAGGTCGATTGAAAATACAAACTAGTGTGAGAACTCACATGGACTTAAACACTATTCCCTGTCCTCCGAGACCCCACGTGCACTAGGCTTTGGGGGAGTATCTGCTGCACCTGGGGCCGGTCAGGTGGGCATCACAAGAAGCCTTGTAGGAGAAGTGCAGGACGCCTCTCTTGAGTTTACATCGGTGTGTGTGGGAGCCGCGTTCCGGGACCACCACGCATTTCCCCACCATGTCGTTATACAGCACGTCACTGTCCCACACCTCCAAGATCAGCTCGTGACCGAACTCCATCGACCCAAAGTCATAGCTGACGTTCCACTCCGGGTCGTTGTTGTCCATGATGACCTCCGTCTCTTCATACATCAGATGGTACCAGATCTTGACGTAAGCGTCGGTCCGCGTGAAGAGATCTGCTTTCAGCCCCGCCCCTCTTTGCACCGTCAGCATCAGCGAGCCACGCCCGGCTCTCAGCGGGCAGCAGTTGTGGTCCAGATTGGGCGTCTGAGAGCATCTCTGCCCCCCGTTCTGCTCCACGGAGAGCATGTTCTCCTCGATGTACTCGGTCACCGCTCTCCTCAGGTTGGTGCTGATGGTTGGATCGGCCACCAAGTGGTGAAGAGGGAAGATGGCGTGGGATATGACATCAGGCTTGTCCGGCAAGCTCTGCATCCAGCTGACGTAGGCCTCAGCCGGGGTTTGGTTGATGACCAGGTCTGGAAGGTACTTCTCTCCTCCCAACACCTCCATCTTGTGTGTCATGAAGCCCTGGTAGAAGCCCATGCTCATGTTCTCTTTAAGGATATTGGAGCACTTGTTGGACAGGGAGAAGTTGGCTGGCAGGAAGCCCAAGGCGATCTTCAGCTCCACGTTCAGGCAGTTCTTGATGTCCACCTCGGAGATGCCCTTGAGGGTGGCGAGGCAGGTGCGGAAGGCTGTGACCTGTCGGACGCGGCCCCCGAGATGAACCTGGCTGATGTAGTGGGTTCCGTATGTGTCTATGGTTCTCCGGTACAGGGGTCTGGAGCTGTCCTCGTACTGCTTGGGAAGCCGCTGGAGATGCTTGGAGAATTCTGCGCTGAGGTCCGGGTGGTCCGTGACTCTGTAGCTGCGGGGGAAAGAACACGAGCAGACGCCTTGGTGAGTGACACACGCTGTTTACCTCATGGTTGTGGAGTCGATTCTCAAGGTAAGCACGAACTGATTCAACGCTATGTGGATTGGTTTCTACTAGTGTAGATCAATGTATGTTTTATTTTTTACATTTTATTTTGGGATTAAACATTTTTAAGTTTCACAACTACTGTGAATAATGTCTGCTTATTTTTGTGAAATTAGGCCAAAAAGATAATAAATTCTCTACCAAGTTTTTTTTTTTTGAGTGTGAGAACAAGGTAACAAATGTTAAGCTACTTACTTACAAATTTAACTAAGTTTGTATAATGTACAGTACAAAAGTTTTCATATACTGCACTGTATTTATACTGAATATGTATAGAGAACTTTATTTTTACATTCAAACATAACCTATGTACATTTTTGTAATCAAATCAGGCCAAATAGATAAGGGAAGTTCCTTTTGTAAAGCTTTTTCTAAAATGCGGAAGTGTGTGTGTGTGTGTGTGTGTTCAAAGATAAATTTAACAAAGGACAAAACGATTTAAAAAGTACATTTGAGCTACTGCTTTTGTGCTAAATTATGTTTACAAGCATATCATTTGCTCTTCTTTATTATTTTTCAAGCTTAATACTATATCATAAGTAAATTGTGCACAGTAGTTTAATAATAGTTATATTAATTAATATATTTTATTTATTAACCCTAAATACAATCTAAACATTCTATCATGTTTTTATTTTTACATTCAAAAACAGATTTATGTTTAAACCACAAAACGTATCATATTATAAAAAAGTGCATTTCAAATACAAGCTGAGTTGCATTTGTAAAGTATGTGTGAAAACAAACCTGTAGTAAGAGCAGCTGATCTCATGCACGGCGAACGTGGCCTTGTCCATGGCGTTCTGAAACTGGGCAAAGCGGGCGATGTCCGAGCGGCTGCCCCCCAGAATGCCCTTCCCCACGCCGCTCAGATCCAGGTCCATCCCCCAGTTGTTACTGATGAGAGACGTGGAGCTCTTCATCAGCGAGTCCACGGAGTGATGAAGAGCACTGGACAGCTGCTTGGTGCAGCGGCTCACGGGACGCCAGTCCAGCACGGACGAGGGCAGCTTCTGCTTCTCGCCCGCCTGGAAGCGATTGGCACAGATGGTACACGTGCCGTTGTCCTTCAAGTAGGACTTGACGTTGATCAGAAAAGCCCCTTTGCGGCGCATCCGGACCACATCGAAGCCCTCGCCCGCCAGGTTGTAGCCGGGCACAAAGGAGGCTTTCTCACACTCCACCCGAGACCCCGTGTGGCAGGACGTGCCCGAGTCCCAGAACATCAGGCTCAGTGAGAGAGCCAGAAGACAGTGGGAAAGCATCTCCATCTCTGCAAGAAACATCCAGTCAAATTCATTTTATTGCATTGGGGAAAATTTGTGGATTCAAATCTGGAATTTGATGGGAAATCTGCTCACCAGATTAATCTTCAAGTTGCCCGGCAACAGGCTGCTCCCGCTGTCCAGATGCGTCAGACCTCCATGTTGGCCTACTTCCTCTGCTCTTGCTATGAAAAACTCTTTAGAAAACCTTGCTGGTCTCTGCTGAGCGCTGACTGGAGACGCTCGCCTGTGGAATTCAGGTCAGGGAGTGTTTTCCTGCCCGGCCTTTTCTTCAGATCTGCTCCACTCACTGGTTTTGTTTGGATTTGTTTTCGTTCCTGTGAATTCCAGCTGTGCGGTGGGGGAGGGATCACATGACTCGAGTCAAGGTCGCGGTGCAGATATCTGCTGGACCGGGTCATTTCACGCATGTCATGGGGTCCGTCACGCTGCTGCGAGACTTGCTTGTTCTGATTCACACGTTTGTTGGTTTTCTTGAAGAAAGTTGTTCAAAATGTCCTAATTTTTTTTTAGAATGACCTTGAACTGTGATAATGATGTGCTGAGCGTGAAAAATGAATACCCCATGAATGATCAATTTCTTTATTTTTCAGTGTTCTAAATTCTGTATTCCACTTTTAAACAGTCTGATGAAGCACATGTACCACACTTTTTTATCCACAATACAACATTTTTAAAAGTAGATCATAACACAATTCCATATTGAATATCTGATATTTCAGTTCTTTAGCTAAGCCACAACAAAAATCAAAGAAAAAGTACCGTAATAAAAAGATGTTATAATTAGTATACCCTAAAACCTCTAATAGAAGGCCACCATGATGGAAGGGTTGAAAATTAGGAAGCATTTATTAGAAGGATACTTTTATACAGGTAATATATACATAGATTTAATGCACTTTAATCTTTAAATCATTAATCTCGCATTTGTGCCTTATGCCATTTACAAAATGTGTTATCTGTCTAAATTGTGATCTGTCTAAAATGTTATTTTAAATTACGACCGGCTTATTCATTGTTTTCTTTTATAAAAAAAATACAGCGCCACCTCTAATAGAGCGCCACCATGACGGAAGGGTTGAAAAATGGAACACCTCTATTAGATGTTTTACGGTATATTATAAGATTTGAAATTGGTTAGAATTAAATAGAGCTTTGCAGAAGTATTCAAAATATTTGTTCAGATTTATCTCAATGATCACATGACTCGCGCATACATATAGTTAGCAGATTGTTGCAATAATAAAATGCGCAATTTGACTGTCTTACTGTAATTACTGTAACTTTGTGTAATTACGAGAGAAGAGGTTCGGCATGAGGGACATCCGCACTCTCACTTTGTTGTTCGATCTCCACCTCAGTCTCCGCACGACCCTCGTGAATCTCTTCATAGCCTCTGCCGAACCTCGGATTCCTCTTTTTCATCACAAACACCGTTCCCACCATCACAAGAGCAACCAGAGCGATCACACCAGTGACCACACCGGCCTTCTCTCCTCCAGACAGACCAGACCCGGAGCTATCAAACATCGAGGCCATTTGACTGATCTCACCATGTCTGGCCAGACGCCACATCTTGGTTCCGCCAACTCTCACCCAGGAACGTTCTCCTTCGGTCATCACGGCCACAGTGTTGGTCGCAATCATGCCAACAGTCGCTGGTCTGGTGAACGGTGGGAGGTGGATGGGCTTCAGCTGACCACCAGTGAAGACGCCCGACTGGACGCAGTACAACACCTGACAGCCGTCGCTGATGGCAGCGAGGTGTTGACTGAACTGAGGAGGGCATCGTGACTGGCTCTTGGACAGAGGGTTGCCAGATTGGCAGCTGAAGAACCCGGCAAACGGCACAGCGAAGCGTGTTCCTGCCTCATAATCCATGCTCACGCAGACCTTCATGCCGTTAGACAGAAACCTCTGGCTGGAGTAGTTTGGAGGACAGCTGTGAGACTTGGTGAGGGGGTTTTGCAAGGATGGTCCAAACAGACCCCCAAAAAGGTACCCGGAGTATTGTGGGGTTTCCTGAGCTGATGAGCACCAGTAAGTGTCGACTTTAGCTCGACGGACACTGTAGGCGTCGCCACAAGTCTGATCACAGCAGCTGGACAGCCACAGGAAGCCACACTTGTGACAGCGAGCGTGACACTCGTAGTGGTTGTAGCCCCTCTCCACCGTCTCGGAGCGCAGTAGGGTGGTCACAAACGCCCCGGGGCAGGAGTGATCTCCAGTAGCCGGGTTCTTCTCCTCAGTCTCGTCACAAATCACGTTCCCGTCGGACGTCAGCGGAGTGCATTGTTGGAAAACGCCGCCAAAGCTGAGATTGGTCACGGGGCCGTCACATGACGCGTCGTCAACGTTGGCCTGGAAGTTGAAGTTTTTGGAGTCTGGACTCACGCAGCCTGGGATGGTGTTGACCTTGTAGTACTTTTCCGTGGCTTGGCGCACTGACGACGCCATTTTGGTGACCGTGGGCACTGGGAGATCTGGGAAAAACGAGGGGTTGAGGAAATGGTGCAGGGGAAGGCCGGAGCGATCGATGGCCACCAGGTTGTTGAGCGTGCTCTCCTGCCACCTCTGCAGGGTGATGCCCGGGTAGAACAAAGCCCCGCCGTGGCTCTGCATCAGGGAGTACGTGATGTTGCCCTGATAGCCGCTGCTTTCAGAGCTTTTTTGGGACGTGTTCACACCGATACCGAACTTCACTTTGTCGAAGAAGTTGACCCCGGCGGAGGCGGTCACCGAAGACGCGTCCGACTGACTGTTTGACACGTAAGACATTTTTAAATAGTCCTCCTGCACTAGGGTGGCTCCAGCCTCCACACTGGTGATGACGTGGGTACCATAGTCTAGAATCATCTTCTCTGACAGGTACGTGGCTTGCCGGGTTTGGTTGTTCTCGATAGCATCTGCGATTTCTTCGGCCTGGCGAGAGAAGCGCGGGTCAAGGATGAAGTCTGGAAAGGCTTTAACGCTGTACAGATGGTTTCTGACCTGGAAGAGAAAGACTTTTATTAGCATTTTTAGCAGTGCAAACAATGAGCTGATTTTTGATATCGGGATGTCAGGCTTTGTTTTATTGTTTTAGCAGTTGAAATACATGTTTGCTAATAATGTACATTTTGATTTAGCATTTGTTTTTGTGCATTTTCGGGGACTTTAGAAACTTCTGTTCTTTATGATTGTAAACAATTATCATATTTTATTAGCTTTATTCATTTTTTCATCGTTCTATGATTTTATTTGCAAAATAATGTACATTTTATTTGATTTATGAATCTGTATGTTTGTGTATTTTGCCCTTTTTAACTACCAGTATTTGTTTTAATTGGTCAATTTTTTTGTTTACAGTATTTGTAATATCGAAATTACGATAGTTTTCACATTTTTGCTATTATGTCTAAATTACTGTTTTTGCAGAAATAATGTATATTTTTTTTTGGTTTTTTTTTTTTTTTTTTTTTTTTTTTTT
>CM051498.1:21315316-21373890 GCA_028031935.1 Paedocypris micromegethes | reverse complement strand
AAAACCCAGAAGTAGTTTTTGCTTTCAACTTACTTGAACTCGAGTTGTAACTGAACTCTCTCTCACTTGGTGGGTTTTCATCCGCTGGTTTTCCACTGAGAATTTAGCGTTCAGCACGGAGGAAAAGGAAATGTCGCTGTTAATGGAGCCTGAAGTGGTGCTGGAGTGGTCCAGCCATGACATGATGATCTCAGAGTTGGTTTCCACTCCGCTGACTTTCTGTGGAATGACAAAGACTTCATCAGGGATCAGATAGACGGCGTCCTCTGTGGTCTGGCACTGGGAGTAGCTCAGGTCCATCACCCGGCCCATGTCTACATTGCGCAGGTTGTCCCATCCGCCTCCTGGTAGAACTTCCAGTGCCGTCAAACTCGTATTTTTGCGACACATGCGAAGTCCATTGTTTGGACGAGTAACTGGAAGAAGGTTGCTGACATTAATAACACAACTGAGCATCAGTAGACAAAAGACTCTCGACTCCATCATCACCAGGCGCCGACTTTACGCTACTGTGAATTCTTCCTTTGCTTCACTCAAAGGTTCTGTGGCTTTCAGTAAATGCATATGAAAGTCTTAGAATGAATTCCCTTTCTAAAACTGCCAATTTCTCAGTTCCACTTCCACCTTTCTGTGTAAATGTCATGCGACCAAAAGCTGGTTTTTCTTTCATCTGCAAAGTCTGGCTTAATTCTAATAATCAGATATATCGTAATTTGTGTCAAAATAACAAGCAAAAAATATTTTAAAAAGTATTAAATCAATTAAATATTGTGTATCAAACAGTGATTATTTGTTCTAATGTTTAAATAAATCTTCATCTTTCATGTTCAACATTAATATTCATACATTTAATTGTACTATGATTTATATTTGTATGACGTTTAATTTATACAATTATACGTAATTGATTATGAAATGTAATTGAGCTGCTTATTTAACATTGAATGCTTTTTTTTTTTTTTTTTTTACTTTTTAACAGACATTTGCATTCAGCCTTTTGTGGAAAAAAAACTGGAGGGAAAAGTAGTTCCTTTTTGTAACTTTAATAGCAGAAAAGTTGTCAAGTAAAACATTTGTTTCTTTTGTATCTTGCAAAGCTTTATTAATTTTGTATAACTCAATATTTTCACTTCATTTTTTTTTTCAGTTTGATTATTTGACATATAATCATTATTATTGCTATGTTTGAAATTTCTTTAAAAGCCTTAACATGCTTGAATCTCAAAATCTCAAAAATATTTGTCTTTTTTCCCAGCCATAAGTCAGGCACATTGTTAGAACCTGAATAATGAACTATAGTTAACTTCATGTCAGACAAAACATTTTTTGTCTTTCACTTCCGTTTCTATTTATTTGACGCAAGTGGAAATTTGAGTATTTAAAGGAAGTTCTTCTACAGCAGATGTGAGAACATGGTCACGTTAACAAAAGCAAAAAAAAACGTGCTTTTATTTAGTGAGAATCACTAACCAGTTTTAACACTGTACATAGGTTTGTATGTATGTTTAATTAGTAAAATATTGTAAATACTGTAAAATCATTTTCATTCATTGGTCAGAATTTGACCAATGGTCAATGCCCGGGGGGCATGTGGGGGTTCAGTGTCTTGCCCATGGACACTTAGTTGTAGAACTAGTTGTAGGGGGGGATTCGAACCGGCAACCTTTTGGACACCAGTCCAAGTCCCCTACCACTGGACCACAACTCCCATCATCATTATAAACATTAACGCAGCAATTAGCGTCCTTTATTCTCGTTTTTTGATGGCCAGATTTAATGTCGATTTTTCGGTTAAAGGTTCAGCTGAAAAGTTTCACTGAACCATTCGAGGCAATTCTCAAATCCTGATAGACGTTCTGCCCATGATCATCGCTTGACTGTCAGTCCTTGATGCAATATACCTCTTTGGAATTAAGAGAAGGGGTGCAATTTCCTTTAAAAGGAGAAAAGAAGCATTCCATAGAATGCAGGCTTATATTACGGCACTAATTAACCCATAGTGGCATATCTTTGAGAAGCCTCGTTGGCGCAGCGGGCAGTGCGTCAGTATAAAATACTGAAGGTTGTGAGTTCGAGCCTCACCCCAGACATCCCTCTTTTGTTGTCCTGGATTCGAAAAAAGGGTCAACAGTTCTGCATTTCCAGGATATATTTACAGTCTACTGCAGGGGTGTCAAACTCATTTCGCACAGCGGGCCACATACGACCTAAGGAGATGTCAGGCGGGCCGGACCATTAAAATTATACCATACTCTGCATTAAATATCAAAAATATCATGTATTTTCTTTGTTTTGGTGTAAAGAAGCACAAGGACATTAGGAACATATTGAATTTTAATGAACTATGCATTTACAAAACATTCCAAGAATTTCCTCATAATTCCTTACAAATGTGCAATTTACCTTTATCATTCACATTTAGGGATTGCAACGTATCCCACTGATTGTACAAAGGCACACAACTTAAATTGGTAATGAAAAATATAGTATTGCACTTGAGGCTTTTAAAGAACTGAATTTTAAACCACTTATATAAAATATAAATTAAATCCCTGCATACACCTTACAAACTAAGGAGAGTGATATTAAATGTGCAATGAAGAAAGTCACATTCGTAAACTTCATAAATGAAACATGCAATATTTAAATGCAAACAATATTTAAGCCTTAAATACTGTTTGCATTTACACTACTTATCTATCTTTCTCCGTTTGGAACATTTTGATTAATGAGGTTGTAGCCGATAGGTAGCGGATAACACCTGTTCTTAACAAGATTCTGTCCGTCTCAGTTCTACTCAGATGGAAACGCCAATCAATGAATTGCAGCAAAAAAGAATTTTTTTTTTTTCTATTTTTTTTCCCAAACAATTCGGCAGGCCTGATCGAACCTACTTGCGGGCCGTATGTTTGACACCCCTGGTCTACTGTATAAGATTCCTCTCCCAGTCAGGGGAATCAAACCCTGGTCTCCCACATCACATGTGGGGAGACTTTACCACTTTACAACCAAAGAGTTACTATACTACTCGAGCTTTCATAACAAATACTCAACCAGAGCTAGTATAAACCTATTTTTTTAAACCTACAACACTACTGTTTGTTTTTAAAAGAAAATTGAAATTCACAGCAATTTGTAGTTCTATATCATTGTGGCGTCTTGCTCTGAGTGGTTGGCTGCCAGTCCAGCTCTTCCCACATGAGGGCCGGAGTAGCTGGGATTGATAAAAATGAACATCAATTGATTAACTTGAATTGAATTGAATAATGTTATGATCATTCTCAAAAGAAGAGTGACTTTGGCCTGGAATCAAACCAAGGACTCCCACATGGCAGTCGAGAACTCTACCACTGAACCACCACTACTTGTGAAAGCTTGAGTTAATGGTCTCTAAGAATGATCACGTGTATCGTTTTCTAAATGTTCATTATGTTGCAGCTGTTGTGTCTAATAGGACAGAATGTGTAACATAGACTATAAGGGTCTGAGAACGTAGTAGATCAGCAGCACTACCAACAAAGCAAGTTAATAGATAATATTTGAGTAATATCAACACGTAAAATACAAATCCTACACAAGTCAATTTTGTCTGGTAACGAAAAATGTTTGAACAAACTGTAATGAATGGGAATTGAACCCGGAACTAACCAGTGGTGAGCAAGAACTCAACCACTGAACTATGCCTGGTTGAGACTATGGCTAAATTGCCAATGAGATGTGGCTTCCTATACTCCATTTCTACGGTAAGTTTGCACACACAAAATTAAGGAATGTGTACAGTTGATTGAGTATACGGTTTTACAATGCCAGTTGTTTGCAGTTATGACCCTCTTGCAACTGAGCTCAATGGCGCCCTCTACCTGCTGGGAGGTCAGAATCTCCGTTTAGACATTGGCACGGATGAATGTTACATCTAAACATTCTCTCGAGTCTCATCATTATGATTGTTTCTTCTCATCATTATAATCATCTTTGCTGCTAAGCCAGCAAGGAAAGTTGGTTATATTCATTAGAAAAGTTAAGTCTGTTGTTGTTGGATCTGTTGTTGTGGGATGTTTACATTATTTGTATTACTGTAATTGTTGACATTGTGTAGTTATTTCTTTAAATGTTAAAGACGTGTGTTAACACCACCGCCGTTCGATTTCCAGATGCAGGGGGTTCAATGTTCACGAAAAAAACATTTACATTTTTGAAACCTATTTCTGACGCCTGTAGAGCAGCTCCAACAAACAGCACAGGCTCCCCCTACCGGCCGTAAACAGGCCCTGCTCTTATTAGGCGGCAATAATTGTGTTTAGCAGAATGATTATACAGTACTGTACTGTGAAAAATATAACTTTTGTTTAAAAACACATGTAGTACATCAGTGGACATTGGACAACCACAACAAACAACGATTATGCCTAGCCTGTTTAAAAAAGTTTCATTGAACCATAGATGCAATTTAAATAATTTGCTTAATACCGTCATTTAATTCAATTATCAATACAATGATATAATAGCATACTCTTATACAATATATAACACATATTATGCAAAATATTATGAGGAATGCTTTTGGAAGACCGCGAATGTGTAAACTGTACAGATATTATGGTAAAACAAAAAAACAACATTTTGTTCAAAATCCATGTGTTTATTACTGCAGTTTATTTAAAAGTACTAGAAGAGTTAAACTTACACTTAACTTTGAACTCCTTACTCACAATGTAACATAGAACCATAACAATTTAGCGTTTTGTGCGGTGGAGGACGGCATTAGGACCCAGAGGGTTTCCGCTTCAGAAGCGTGAGAGCATGTGACTTTCTGGATGACCGAACAGATCCACATAAAAACACGAGGAAACGTAAACGTCACTTGGTAAATGCTGGCAAGGTTGCTGCACTAGGATCCCTCAGCTGCCTCCATGGATTGTGGAATTATAACATCGAAAACGGTCCTGTTGCTTCTCAGTCTCATTTTTTGGGTGAGTTTATTTATTTTATTGAAATCAAACGAAATCAAAAAGGTAAACACAACTTCATCATACTGGCATTACTTTTGAAACAGTTTGCTTGTAACTTGTGTGATGAGTTGTAACTTATTCAGTTTCAGACTTTGTTAAAAACTCAGAAATTACTTTGTGTACACTTGTGACATGTTTTGTATGGTTACTAAAAGTTTCACAATACTACATGTTTATTTTTTCTACTATGCCTCTTGATCTACTATGTCATATCTGAAAACCGCTTTCATCAAGAGTGATGTAATTTTCAATGCATCCTTTGTTGTGGTTTATAGCCGTAAAAATCCATAATTTCAAGGGGAATTAGTATTTTCCAAGCCACATACTTTCATCGTCACACAAGAAAAAATACATCAGATAACAATATTGAATGATTGAATATGTACATTGTTTTGTACATTTTACAGAAGTAAAATGGGTGAAATCCACCAGGCCTGGTCCATTGTGTCCGGTCTGATGGATTAATTCTTACTAGATGGCGTCAGCGTTGATGTTTACTCATGACACACTTCCTCACAGAAACCAACGAAACTGTGAGGCTTTGGAAAAATACATGTATTGTAAATACGAGTCTGTAGAAAATCACACAGATATCATGTGCACATTCATGCCTCGGAGGTTCCTGCTCCGGCCCAAGCTGAGGCACAAGACCAGAGTTCCAGGAAAGATTAGGGGGCAGGAGAAGGTTACTGGTGGTCTCGTGACTGGTTTGTGACTCACTATTGGGGGGAAAAGCGATCATGTGCTGAAGGTTGTGTAAGTTGGATGTAGCCCAAAGCACAGGCCTTGTGACATCATGTGAGAGATGCTGATGGGGAACATCTCTAAAGCCAGGAATGCTTCATCACGGAGCTTGACCAAAAAATATGTCCATTTCTGTCCATCCAGGCTGCTGGAGCTGCTCTGGCTTATGTGGGCTCTTATGTGATCCGGAGTTACAACAACTTTGGAGACTTCTTGGCGGATAAATACACCCTGGTCCCAGCGGCCATCATCATTGGCGTGGCCGTGGTCATGTTTGTCATCGGGACGGTGGGCTGCTGTGCCACTCTGAAGGAGTCCAAAGTTGGATTGGGCTTTGTAAGCAACACAAAATCATTGGCACATTTGACACAATTAGGAAGTGAAACTTGAGTGATAGAAACATGTATAGTTTCTCTTCTCTGTTGTGTTTCTAATGCACTTTCTTTTTCTAGTTTCTTCTCATCATTATGATCATCTTCGCTGCCGAGGTCACGGCTTTTGTGTTCGGCTTCATATACAGGGGCAGAGTGAGTGTATGGAATAAAGCTGTGTAATGTATGATGCTGCACATCCCACTAACTGTGGTTTTTTTGTTGTTGTTGTTGTTGTTGTTGTTGTTGTTGTAAAGATCAAGGGTGACTTGGAAAAGTCAATGAGTGATGTTTTCCTGAAATACGATGGTTTGAACACAGAAACCCATGCAGTGGACTATTTGCAGACTCAGGTATGTTCTATAAATGCTCTGTCAGAAAAAAGGTTCTTGACGTCCACTGCGCTTACAGCTGGAGTGCTGTGGGGTGAAAAACTACACGGACTGGACTACAACTTCCTGGTTTGGCACTCATAACAACTCCGTGCCCCCCTCCTGCTGTAAAGCCAATGCCACGCAGTGCAGTGGGGTGTTCAGCCAATCACAGCTCCTCAACACACAGGTAAACAACCCTTTAAGGGAGATGATGGAATTTCTGAAGTTTTGAAGAGAGCTGGTCAAAACCGTTTGTTTTCTTGCATAAGCACGTTTCCTGAAAGATACAAGTTGACACCTATAGAAACAAGGAAATGACGAGCGCTTTGAAACAATATTTCTACAATGAATGATAAAGAAAAGTCATTCAAAAGACTATGAAAGCTGAATGATGAATCCCATTCAAGGTTAATAGGGACATTACAATGAATAATAATGTAAATACGTACAAGAAAAAATGTAAGAGTTGAAAATGAATCATGGACACGTTTAGGAAGATTAAACGACATGCAATGGTCGGTGACAAAACAAAGTATAAAGGTTAAGAACATGTGACAGTCCAGAAGATAGTATGAGGACAGATGTTAAGTTGAACGACAATTTTACCACTGAGAATCAGTTAAGATTAATAATTTTAGTCATAACATTAATATCATAACTAATAAAGAACAGTACGTTGGTTGTAAGTAAATGTTCTATACTCGTACACAAACAACTTTAAAAGTTAGAAAATCAGAATAAAAAGAAGAAAACCATCACCAGTGAACTTTATTCTTCTCGTTTTACGAGTTCTTTTGTTTTCCTAGTCACTGTGACTTTATTTATTTCTTTTTTGTTTGAGTTATCTTTTGAGATGAGCTTTAAACATAACTTCATGTTTGATACATTTTAATTTATTTCTGCAGGGATGTGAATCTAAGCTGGAGCAGATGCTTCAAGACGTGCTGAGTTACGCTATGTTGGTCATCTTGGGATTCGCCGTCATTAAGGTAGAGCTTGTCTTGGTCTCCTTCACTCTACGTTTTCATTTATGAGCGACTTTAACTTGTTTTCTCTTGCTCTCAGTTGTTTGGGATGCTCAGCATCTGCGTGATAACCTGCAGAAGTCGGACGAACGACTACGTGCCGCTGTATGCGTGATCACCGGGATGGTCTCTCCACTCTTTACTGTGCTGCTGCAGAACCCCACGCCGGCAAAATCTGTGGGTCTAGTTTGCATATTTTAAAGATGTGCCAGTATTCAAAATATTCAACAACAATTAGTTTGAATGCAAACTGCAATTTCAGCGCGTTGTGGCACGTTTACCAGAAACCAGAGCAGGAACCAAGGCTTGACTGTATAATCCATGTAGTTCAGACAGACTGTTGAACAGATTCAATACTGTGTACACTTTAATTTCACAAGGTTTTAGAAAATAGTCCCACAGTTTAATAAATAATTGAATAAACAATTCCACTAAGTATATCATAGGAAAGACCTTTAGAGTCGTGTGTCCATTTTAAGCATTTTACTTGTGTTTGTTTTGGCATCTTCACCATGTTTGTTTTTTTTTTTTGTCTTCACACTATGTGCCATACTGAATGTAATCACGTGGCTGTTATACCCAATAAAGCTATATATATTTAGAGAGATGATATTATGGAAATAGTGGCTTGTCTGTGAATGTGTGTTTGTTTTCTGTTATGCATTAACACAGCTAAACACCTTGACATGGTTAAATGAGAGTCTAAAAGCAATTTGCCAATTTAAACCAAAAGAAATATTGCCACGAATGAACTGAGAACAAGTCGTGTTCTCCACTAGAGGGCGATACAGGAGATATTAAAGGCGTTCGAATGCGGGAATTAGCTACCGACCGTAATTTTAAATTGCGTAATTATCTTATGTTTCGTTATGTGACCTGACATAACATGACCTGACAGCCATGACCTGAGCGAATGAAACGTACTGCTCAAAAATGTAAATGGAAAATAATTATAATACTTTATTCAAGACGAATTATTTTTTGATAAATCAACTCTTTATAGTAATACTTTCACAGCCTAGGTTAAGAGTGCTTTCTTTACCTAGTGTATGAATAACTTAAGTTTAGTTTTTTCCAAGAACAGAATAGCACTTTTGTTTATGTTAGTATAGTTTTTACTCTGGATTGAAGGCATTTTGCTATACCTAAAAAGACAGTTTTACCATATAGTTATTCAGAATGTTTTTAATACAGAATTTGGTTATATTTACGCAATTCTACTTAAAAATGCAGCTCACGCTTTCAGACGTTTGTCATTGTTTCTTGAACGAAATTCGTCTCAGTCGCACACAGCATCCTTTAGGACCAAACTTTTCCTTTGGAAATGTAGAATTTACTACTGAAAAGTCAAAACATTACTTACTATACATTGAATTTACATCAAGCACCTCATAGCTTAGATTTGGAGTGAGGGTTGGACAGATATACGGACGGGTACGTAAGACAGCTCGGGGTTTTAACCGCCCCCCCACCCCCCTTACAACTCCGTGAAAGTCCCATAATAAAAGCAGCGCCATCAGCGGCCGTCTAATGCCGTCGGTGTGAGCGGCGGACACGCGCGCGCAGGTGTCAGGATCGCCGCCTGACGGACGGGGAGGGCGTGACGTCACAAAGCGGCACCAGCGACTTTGCCAAAAAGAGAAGCTTGTAGATCCACCGCGGCAGAAGGACGCCGGCAGCCAAACAAATGCAGCGATCATCACACGAGCCCCGGTCCAGCGGGTGAGTTCTCTCGTCAGATCCGCCACCACAACAACAAACAAACTCCGAACTACACAAACACGGCAAACTCTCCGCGTCCGTCCGTTTTCCCCCACACCATCACGGCGAGAGAGAGAGAGAGAGAGAGCAGGAGCGGCGTCTGTGCCTTTGTAGTTTCTCCGCCGATGGGCCGAGAGATAAGAAGACGCTGTCCGTTCTGATCCGCGTCCGGTCACTTTCTTCTCCTCGGTCACTCCGGCGCGGTGTGTGTGTGTGTGTGTGTGTGTGTGTGTGTGTGTGTGTTCGACTCGCCCGCGGCTGATCTCTCTCCTCCGCTCCGCACTACACACACACACACACGTCCGCGTCTCCACACAAAGGCGACCGGAGCGCCGCTGCCTATTGTGTGTGTTCCGCCGGACGCTCGGGAGCGGCTGACTTTGCCATTGTTGTGTGTGTTTGTGTGTTTACAGTCAATCTCGTTGTGTTCCGATCGCAATGTGAACGACAAGTGACTCCAACATTTGCCTCAGCGCCATATTTTTATGCATTATTAATAAAGTTTGACTCACCCACTAGTCTGATCCAAAGGTTCCTACAAGATGTCACTGGTCGAGTCGGCTCGCTTTTAAAAGCCACACTGCGTTTTTTCTTCAACTTTGGACGCCGTTTAAGCCATTTGTTGTTTTAGTCTGTTCCGTCCGTATGTTTGAAATTACTGGCACGTGCGTGCGTGCGCGTGCGTGCTTACAAACACGTACATAAATGCACGCGCACGTCTACTGTATGAGTGTGTCAAAAACGTGTCTTTTGTCTCGTCTCTGTGTGTAGGTTTTTGTTTTTCTCCGAAAGGATTGCCATAAAAGAACGACCCGTAACTATTAAGAAGATCATGGACCTCACAGGCCTGCCAGGACCCGAATTTAGCAAGTAAAGATCTGTGCTACATCAGATGTCCCAGAAGACAACCTGCTCCAAAGTGGTAATGATGGAGTGCCGACTGTGATGATACGAAGCACTTGGTGTTTTTTTGGGGGGGTTCGGTGTTAAAAGTCTTCAGTGAGATCTGCAGGGACTGGTTGACTGTGGGGTGTTGCTATGGAAACACTTGCCCTGTACTCGGGTGTTGAGTTGTTTTCCACCTAGTGCTGTGCCCTCATTGCTTTGATAAGCAATATGCAACTGTAATCTAAGCTCTCTCTTCAAAGAGAAATGCGATGCACTGGCTCGCTCCGTGCTTCATGTTGCTGCTTTTTAAAACCGGGAGGATTTTGCTGATGGAGATTAACCGAAGAGTTCATGACAATATTTAGTTTTTCCTCTTCAGCCTTTCCCAGGCAGTTCCCAGATGTTCCTGTCTGAACAATGGCCTGGCAGAACACATCCTCGCTGCGATATGGCTTTGACCTGGGGAGCCACTACCAGGATCTGTGTCCGCTGGGCACGGGGGCGTCCGGGCTGGTGCTGTCTGCCGTGGACCAGCGCAGCGGCCTGCGTGTGGCGGTGAAGAAGCTGGTGATGCAGGACGCGGTGGGAATAAAGCACGCGCTCCGTGAGGTGAAGATCACCCGCCGCCTCCAGCACGAGAACGTGGTGAGGGTTTATGACGTGCTGGGCCCGTCCGGAAGACCCCTGCCCCCCGATCTGACCCGCGTGCCAGCCATATACATCGTGCAAGAGTGTATGGAGACGGACCTGGCGCGGCTGCTGGAGCAGGGCCCGCTGCCCACCCAACATGCCACCCTGCTCTTCTACCAGATCCTGCGCGGACTCAAGTTCATCCACTCCGCCAACGTCCTGCACCGCGACCTCAAGCCCGCAAACATCTTCATCAACACCGAGCAGCTGCTGCTGAAGATCGGAGACTTTGGCCTGGCGCGCATCGTAGACCCACATTACTCGCACAAGGTAGGTGACGCCACACACACACTGACTCACTACACGCTGTTATCACATCTGCGTGAATGGATGTGTGGTGTGTATTTATGATGCTTGGAGTAGGTTGTCGTGTCTGTGCTGCTGCTTAGAATTTATTTTTATGAATGTATTATATGATCATTGGCACAATGCTTTGTAATTTGCTTTCCGTTAATTATATGGAAGCTTTATTTGTGTAATGTGGTCTTGTGTGTCAAATATCAGATCTGAACTAGTGATAATTAGGATTTTATTAGTTTGAAAGTTGTAAGCTGACATTCTTGCTTTTTTTTTGTTTGTTTGTCTGATTGTGTTTGGAGTTGTTAACTCACTGTAATGTTATAAACTTATAAGAGATTATAATACATTATATATATTTTTTTCTTGTAAACTTGACATGGCAAAAGATCATTCATGAAAAAGTTAATTTGTAATGATATAAACTAAGATGATTATATCCCACTTACTAAGTGAGAAATAATAATCAAAATGTGAGATTATGACTTTTGTTTATACAGTACTTTTTATATCTTTTTATATACAGTACTGTGTGTGAAAAATATGTGAGCTGTCAAAGACAATAACCACCAACTGCAGAACCGCAGAACGACAGTCTGAGACGCCGGCGCCTTTCTCTTGCCGACAGGAGGCGCTGTTGTGGCGTTATTACTGCATAAAAATGTCGCTTACTAGCATTAGTTTTTCTTGTTATTAATATTAAGTAAACACATTTGTCTTTTTGTACAACATTATACACATTGAATGTGTGTATTGTGTTCTTTTGATAGATATACATTTATGTATCCTATTTTGAAAAATACTTTGTAAATGTCTCTTTGAAAAAACTCTTACTCTTTAAGGTCTTACTTTGGAAGGAGAAATAAGTTGTGCCATGTTTATTTTATGGGAACAAATATGTACTTGAACAAATATTTGTGAGTCTTTAAAGTACCAACTCGAGGAAAAATAAATTGGGCCAATAGAAAGCCAAATTGTACACAAAACTATTCCCAAAATTAAAGGGACATTTTTATTTTTATTTTTTCATAAAAATGTTTGTGCATTATTGTACAGTTCATATATCACAAAGTATTTTGCTGCACTTTCTGGAACAGGATTCACTTTAGTGTCTCTATGCCACAGACACAAAACCAACACAAACAGTGTAAACACAATGAAATCTGCATTTAGTGACATCACGGGCAGGACACGTCCTTGTCTTCTCAGGTTACACAATAATTATGAAGGACGACCTTGATGTTACGAGAGCTGAAAGATTAATGTGGCACTTTACTCTCTCATTGTGCTGGTGTATTATTCAGTAGAGCACAGTGTGTAACACAAGCAGCGCAGGAGCACATGAATGGAGCTTTGTGTCCCACTGTACCCGGCTGAATGTGCAGTATGAGGAAACCCAGATGATTTACTGACAGCTAGGATTATTAAAAGACAATCAGTAAAGTACTGTAAAAAAATCGGAGTTTCGATCTCAATGGAGGTGTGAGTACCGGTAGATTGTGTAAAGCAGTCGGTGCTGAAAGTGTCTCTCCCGGTTCTCAGCATGGAAGGAACATTGGGTTCCTAAGCCAGGAGGAGTGTAGGATTCACAGCAGCTCCTGGATCCGAGAACCTCACGCCACAGGTGCTGAAGCCCCTATAATCCCACCGGAAGAAGCTGGAGATGTCTCATTAGAGAACAGCTTGCGAGGGTTTAAACTTACCCGTCATTGGTTATTTGGACTTGAGCTTTGAATTTGTTATGTATTGTGTTGTTGGTTATTATTTAGTAAATATTTGAAAAAAACCTTATGTATCATTATTAATACTTTTGTCTTTCATGTGACTCAATTCAGCTATTAACCACTAACATGGATGCAGCTATGAAGCCGTCCAATTGAAACCTCAATAAGACCAAAGTTGTTGTATGTATGTGTGTGTGTATCTATACATGCATGCATATACTCATACAGCAGTAGACAATAAGGTAAAGTTTCCACTGGTCCTTTTTTGAGTGTCTTTTGAAGTTCACTGGCTTGACTATCAAAACCACTTGCCCAGGTTGAAGCTTTGGGTATTGATCACAAGTTTTGTTATAAGGCTATACTAAGACATAAAACATTTTTTATCAGGCTTTGACATTATCATAGCCTTAATAGCCATAATAAGGCTAAAATGTTTATTATGTCTTAGTATAGCCTTCCGACAATTTTGTTTTAAATTGAAATAAGTTTGTGAAAATAATATGAAAGAAAAAAATTTAAAATAAAAACATTTCATCACAAGGCTACTAAGACAAAAAAAAATTGTCATAAGGCTATACTAAGATTTATTTATTTTGTCAGGAGATTATACTAAGGCATAAAAATGTTTTTATCATAAGACAATACTAAACATAAGGCTATACTTGTCAAGTTGGGTTAGGGTTAATATTTATTTTAACCTTTATATTGTCGACCCCAGCACACATATACTATTACTGTACATTGTATTACAGTATTACTGTATTTTTGTAACACATACGGTATATTTAACAGACTATACTCTTTCCATAGGGATACCTGTCGGAGGGAATGGTCACTAAGTGGTATCGTTCTCCTCGGTTGTTGCTTTCTCCCAATAACTACACAAAAGCGATAGACATGTGGGCCGCAGGCTGCATTCTGGCCGAGATGCTCACTGGACGGATGCTGTTCGCAGGTGAGACACCAACACTTGTAAAATAATATGTAATTAGTAGGGGTGGGACGAGACACTTTTCCCACGAGACGAGACACTAGGCTCACGAGATCGAGACGAGACGAGATTTAGATTTTTTTTTTTAAATAAAAAAAACCTTCGATATAATATAAGGAGAGCCATATTTTATCTGTATTTAATTTAACTAAAACATTCAAAACTGTTGATGCAACATATTTTCACCAATTGCATGCAGTCATAACCAGATAACCAACATAATATTGATCATACAAAATATGATGCCATAAATTGCCAGGCAAGTAATTACACAAAATGTTTTAACTGTCAATAGTACAGACCATCCATCAAGCGCAGTCATTAAACACTATTTTATAAACAAAGACAGAGAGAGAGAAGGAGAGAGAGAGAGAGAGGAGAGAGAGAGAGAGAGAGAGAGAGAGAGAGAGAGAGAGAGAGAGAGAGAGAGAGAGAGAGAGCGCGAGACTTGTTCTAGAGAGCTCGAGATCGTATCTCGCTCTCTCTCGTCGAGAGAGGATCAGCAGCGGATCGAGCAGATAGAGCGAAGCAGGGAGGTAGGCGCGGTGCTGTGATCGATTGTGATCGATTAATTCAGTCTGTTACACTGCTTCTGTGTTCGATTAGCAATGTCCGTGCCGTCATTGATAGTTGTAAGTTACAACTTGTAACGAAACGAACGTGTTATACTGTATTAAAGGGTTTATATACTAGTATAATATCAAATCCATTAATTATCAGGGTATCCACGGTATTGCAAATATATCAAAAATGGCGCCAAATTCTCGCGATATCACGAGATTCAATTGGATCTCGCGAGAAGTGCCACGAGATCTCGTCACACCCCTAGTAATTAGCTGTAATTAACCTGGCAACTTTGGTTCCAACAGTATACTGTACAATTATGAAATTTACAGTATGAAACTATTTTTCACAGCCCAAATTTCCCAGTTGAAATTACCTGAATAAACTAAACTGAAGAGTTAAAGTAAAGTGAGTTTGTAAATTAAGTTAGAAAATCACTGTGAAAAAGAAAATATATTTGGCTTAAGTTTTAGAAAATTCTGGCTTGGGTTTTGTGAGAGCAGCAGCTATTGTGATAGTTTGTACTTTATCACAATAAATAATTTCAAATTTGCATTGTTTAACAGCTACTTTCCGTTAATGCAATAAAACTGAAGAAAATATTCAAATAAACAGAGATTTTTTTTTTTGCAATTAATAGATTAGTCTTGTGCTCACTATTTGTTAAACAAACGTAATGGCTTAACTTGGGCTATACTCATACTGCTCAAGTCGCTTCGTAAAGGCTCATGGCGACCTCTAGTGGCCAAGATAGGAAATGTACTACGGAGAAAAAAAAATCACTTAATATTTTCAAACCACTGGTTATGCAAAAATCTAATTCTCATGATGGTTTCTCCTCTGTAGGCGTCCATGAGCTGGAGCAGATGCAGCTGATCTTAGACACTGTGCCTGTGATCAGAGAGGAGGACAGACAGGAACTGCTCAGGGTCATGCCCTCGTGTGTAGGCCGAGGCTGGGAGGTCAAGAGGTCACTCCGAGATGTCCTTCCAGAGTTGGAGGAGAAAGGTGAGATGGTGGTTTTCTTCCAGCTTGACGCTTTTTCCGCATTCTTAAGCGGCTGAATCCACACTCCAGCTATCGATTTCCTGGAGCGCATCCTCACCTTCAACCCCATGGACCGGCTGACAGCAGAAGACGCTCTGTGTCAGCCGTACCTGCAGAAATACTCCTGTCCTCGGGACGAGCCCATCTCCCTGCAGCCCTTCCGCATCGAGGACGAGCTGGAGGACAGTGTGCTGACGGAACACGCTCACTGGAACAGGTACAACACTCCCAGAATTTGCCCAGAATGGTAGATTGCAGGGAAGTCAGTAAGACTTTTACAAAGCATTGGTTTTGTCACACAAATCAATGAAGATGATGGACATACCGTGTTTCTCAGACTATAAAGCACAATAAAAAATCTTAAAACGAGGTAAAAAAAAAATCTGCGTGCGCCTGTTATGTGACTTCTGTTTGTTTTCACTGACCGAAATCTATTTAAAGATAAGTCAAAGTATTTTCGTGTGACTTGTTGGAGCCTTATCGTGCCACGTTCAGGAGCTTCACGGAACTTTGTGAGGAAAACAAGCACCAAACAAGTTTTCGTTATTATTAGTTAGGGGTTCTAATTATTAATTAACTAATCATTAGCTATTGTGTTTGTTACAATTTGGCTTTATGAACTTTTTATATCAGACAGAAAGTTTTATTATTACGTATTATTATTTTTTAAACCAAATAGCATGTGCCCTTGTGATTCTTAATCCCGGTGTTGAACAGTCACGATTTAGATTCCCTTGACTAATAATCAGTTAAAATATATAAAAGTCTGTGATATTAATTTACAAAACGTAAACAAGTAAATAAACAGTCTAATATTCTATAAAAACAAAATATCGCTATTTCTTCTAAACCCACAAAAGTTGAAATGATTGATTGATTTTTTCAGACATAAGTCTTGAAATTTTAAGGTGTAAAAAAAAAACTGGCGTCTTAAAACCCACAATAAAAAGAGTCTTAAAATATTAATATTGAGCAAAAGCGAGTGATGGACACAACTGCAGAGGATTGTGGGCGACCACTATTATTGGTGTTTTAATAGCAACTGACGTTAAGCGAACGTGACAAGAAATGGCGAGAGTGTTACGGGAATGTCTTATCGTTCATGACTATAATACATTTGATATTAATAATTAGTATAAATTGATTTTTATCAAATTTTGATTAAATCCGGTGCCACTTACATAGTCTGAAAAACACAGCACTCCAAATTTTTAACATCCCAGTCTAAAGAAATGAAAAGGTGTTTTCCGGTCCTCTCCACCAGCAGGAGGCGGTGATGAGTGAAATGTCACTATTAAATTGATAGAAACGAGGTTGGCGTGTATCCACAGGTTCGACGCGAGTCTGTCATCAGATCTTTGCTGGCCGCCTCAGGAGCCGTGCTGCTGCATGCAGAGCATCTCAGAGCTGGGAGACGCAGAAGAAGAGGTCCAGAGAGACCCCCGGGCGAGCAAGACCCTCATCGAAGAGGCCCAGGTGGACCCACGCAAGCACTCGCACAGCAGCTCAGCCGAACGCTTCCTGGAGCAGTCTCAGCCGTCTCTGGAGCGGGTGTGTGGTCAGTTCTCCGAGCTGGACTGCGGACGCTCCTGTGACTACAAAGTGGGTTCTCCGTCTTATCTGGACAAGATCGCGTGGAGGGAAGGGAAGCCTCAGCACTACTCGGAGCCCAAACTCATCATGGACCTGTCGCACTGGAAGCACAGCCGCATGGCCGCCGAGCCAGATGTGTTCCAGGAGATCTCTCGCTGGGTGGAGGGTCTCCACTCGCCTGCTTCTCCTCTTCCCACCTCCCCATCTTCTCCTCCTCAGCCGCTCTCTCCTAGCGAGGATTCCCACATGCACATGCCCGAGTTTTTACGGATCTCCAGTCCTGACCAGCTCCGTGATGACCACAGCGGTTCCTCTGCGTTCTTCTCTCCTCCATCTCTGCTTCCCACTTCTCCGTCCTCCCCTCATCACGCTCCCGAATGCCAGTCTCCCTGTTCGGAGGAGCCGCCGGAGAAGCGGCGTTCCAGAGGGGAGCGGGAACATTTCGACCTGGACGTGTTCATCTCTCACGCGCTGGGCTTCTGCAGACAGAGCGAGGATCTGGAGGAGAAGCCGGAAGCTTCCAAACACGAACCAACTCAGACTCCAACGCCAGACATGATGAAGGCACGAGGGTGTCAGGAGCACTGGTAGGCCCGTTTCTCATGATGATGATGATGATGATGTTTACTTATTTATTAGTGTGGAACATGATTTTAGAAGAATTATTAAAATTATTATTATCCCAGATTATTATTTTACAAATTGGCTTTTAATCTATTATTTACCTGTTTTGCGGAATTTGCTTCTTGAAAGATTAAAGTGTGACACTTGTGTCATTGTTGATAAACCAGAGAATGATGCTCGCAGTGATGAAGACTAAAAAGACACTATTTTTTCTGGTATGGAAGAAACGTTCTTTCTTGCGAAAGGTCTGTAGTTTTGATGCTACACATTGTTTAAGAGTGAAGGTCATTGGTTTGAAGCCTTTCCAAGAATAAGTGTGTTATTATTAACGTTACTAAACTACATTTTATGATTTTAAAGGTAACAGTTATTAAAAATTATCTATATATGATGTTGTAACCAAATCCAAATCGAGACGTTTTTTTTTTCGATTCCCATCTGCCTTTTTTAACACTAGAGGAAAAGACATCCTGTCAAATTTGTTTCAACTTTTATGTTTTTATTTCTTTTGTTATATATTAAATGTTGTTGCTACTTTCTTAATGAACAATAAATGTTATTAAAGGACGACTGAATACGTGTGTGCTCATGAAATTAGCCGCATACAGTTGACACGCTGGTTACTAGCCAAATATTGTGCCAAAAGTAATATATATATATATATATAAAGTATAAATCTAGAATCTTAAAAATAAACTGACATATTTAAAACAAATATTTAACAAATATTTTATAAAAAAAATAAATACTATGTAATACATTAAATAAATTGATATAATATTTTTAAATAAAAGGTCAAAATTGTTGATTCCCATTGTACAGGTAAAATTAGGCCCAAAAAGTCACATTCTTAAACCAATCTGGGAATAGAATTTTATAGAATGTTTTGCCATTTAATCTGCTAAAAATTATGTGCATTATATTTAGCAGATTAAATAGGAGATTTGATCTTTTGAGATTTCACCGTTTTCTGGATAATCAATCTGATTATTCAATAGCATATGGCACAAAATGTTTCTTCAAACACAATTTGCCGTTACAAGGACTTACACATATAAAAAAAATAAGAAAAGAAAGACACCAATCACAGAAAACTCATCAGCAGTTCTGACTTTGTAATTTTAATTCCCATAATTTAATTCAGTTAAAATGCAGACAACTCTTCACACAAGTCAGTTCAAAAAGAAAAGAAAACAGTGATACAGTACAGATGCAGATAGACGTGGGGTTGGTCTGAAGCCTGTCTTCGGATGACACGACAGATCACAGCATAGCGTTTACTTCACGGCAGAAAGAGCGAGAAAGGCCGGCGGAGTAAGCTTAGGTCTGATAGTAAAACACTACGAGGATGTGGAGTCACTAGGACGGTTATGAAACGAACGGTTAATAGCGACGCTCTCAGATTTACACAAACTCACTGGATATGTCCCACCGTCGAATCAACAGCTCGTGTTCTAAAAGCACAGTAGTTCCGCAAGGTCTGCACAGCCGAAAGCTACTCGGCTCACGGGAAAGATCTGCCATGTGTCGAGTTGCCGATTACAAGCCAAACGCAAAAAGTATAGTTTTAAACCAAAACACTAAAAGTTAGCACAAAAAAATCTTTCCTGGAACTCGCCGTGCCTCGAAACGAAACGATGCTGAAATGGCGGCTGCTGGTGGACGTCTGGAGTATTGCGTTTCAGGGAAACAAAGTTACGAAGTTTATCCGCCATATCTTCATCAAAAATAATCATGGAAAAAAAATTGCATTAAACATCTCACAAAAAGGGAGAAAAAAATCATCCCCGGGCCAATGAGTGTGTGGACGCGACCTATAAACACCAGGAATCATCTCCGTTACCGTGGAGAAAATGCTCAGTGGTTCTCAGCACTCAACACTCTCACGTCTGCTGGTGTTTCTACAAGCGTCGCGGCTCAGTTTCATCACCGTGTGAAAAGTCGCCATCCATATAGAACTTATACATGTAGAAAAATAGAGTTCAATGAATTTATATATCTATTCATTTTCTCGAGATCGTTTGATTCAGATCCGCCATGTAACGTTGTGTACGACACGTAGCGGTGCGTGTCCGCCCAAACGCAAAACGACATGAAGCACCTTTTCCCTACGCCTGCACTCATATGTAAATATGATCGTGATTAATAGTTAGTCGATTGGCATCTTTAGGCAAGTGAGTTATTCTACAACATGATTACAATGTAAACACCACAGTACTGAAGTTACTGTAATCCAACAGACAGTAAAGCACAACATTACAAGGCAAATGGTCATAAGCATAGATTTGTTCTGGATGGAAAGATAAAACGATAAAAACCTTAAAAAGAAAAAAAAAAAGCAACTCGTCGCATTGGTTTCCAAGCCACACTTTTGTACAATTTCCAAACCCGTTGACAGATAAAGACGGATTACAGTAATGCAGAAGAGCCTTGCTTTGTAATCTGAACAAGAATCACAAAACTTTTTTTTTTTGGTTTCTCGAGGCGTCAAATGTTTTAACGGAATTTGTCATCGGATATGAAATCAAGCTAATCAATTTCACGTTGACCTTGAATGTGGTGAAGGTCGCGTGAGGATACTGATATGAGTCTGGCTACTAATACTGCATCTCAGAGCATCGTTTGGTTAGGAAATATCGCCTGGCACACGCGGGCTTTACATTGGCATCGAATGATTCACGTTTCCAATAGCGAGTAAATCTGAGGTACTTTGTTCTGAATGTTTTCAGCAGAAACTACTAACACTGTTGCGAAATGTGGCGGTTTGATGTGTAGAACATCTTTGGCTGGTTGTTTTCAAAGGAGGACGACAAAACCAAGACCTGGTCACGGTTACGAATAAAACAGCTCAAAAACCAACAGAAGAGAAACATACATTTGTTCTAGAAGTTTCCACATGAGATGTAAAAAGACGACGAATGGATTCGCCATTTTTCCCGAGGTTGATATGCGTCTGAATTTTCCTAGCAATTTTTGGACACAGTGACTTGAAAGTATTCGTCGTCTTAGTCGGTTTTGAAGGTTTTGTGGAACCAGACTTGGTTTAAAATGTCCTTAAACAATAAAAGATTTACCGAGCTAAATCCAACCGCACACAGCTGGAAATATTGCTGCATATACATCTGGAAAAATGAAAAGCATCTTTCAGATAAAGACGAGTCTTTCTTTAAGGCCTTTGAAAGGTTCTTTGACTCCCGTTAGTGGTGTGAGCTGTAGAAGCCGACTATTCTGGGATATTAGACGTACGTTTCGTGGCTTCAAACATAGCTTTTCGTCCTCAAACTCGCAAATAAACACATACCATCATCCTACGCTACCAATTAATTCTTAGTTATTAAAACAGTTTAATTAACGTCTTTTCAGCTCTTCCCGTCATCGTCGATCTCTTTTAGATTGGGTTAGGAAACACTAGTCTTCACGTTTTCACCTTCTAACGTGGAGGAACCACAGATATGTGAAACCACTTCTGGAACCGATATGTACCAATCTATTAACCGTCAGCAAAAGATCGGAGCAAGGATGGCAACATTGCAGCAAAATAGAAAACTGAAATGGAAATAAATACTCTAGACAAGACTAAGGACCTTAAAGTCAAAGGAAGCTGGATGCTTTTCCAGGCAGCATTTGAAGATTGCCCACCCTCTGGCGTTCCCCTTACATCTTGATATTGTATTTTTTTTGTCGGTCTCTTTTTTTTTCCTCGCTCTTGGATTCTTTCCCGTACCTTTCTGTCAGTCAAACGTAAGGCAGGATGCCGTAGACGAACAGGGCCATGACGGCGGCGCTGAAGAGGCCTGCTACAGGGACCGTGACGAACCAAGCCAGGAAGATGTTCCGGAAGAGACGCCAGTCTACCGCCTTCTTGGAACGGATCCAGCCCACCGCCACCACAGAGCCCACCTACGACCACAGCACAGGAGCCAATCAGCAGCAGCTTGTCGCTTTTTAACATTTGCATTGCGGCATTGGGGGTGGGGGGGTGGGATGGGGTGAGAAACGAGAAAAGCCCTTGTTGCATTTTGTCATTTCGAAATAACTAAAATTATTACAAAAGTGTGAAAACTCTTATGATAAAAGAATATGATATATTAAATATAATATAATCTGGTCTAAAAAATCAATTTATCCTAATATTGATCAAATGTTGAGGTCATCAGCTGCAAATTATAATAAAACTGTATAAAAATGTATACTTTATAAAGCTATTTGAAACAATATTTATGTAGCTGTAGATATAATTGGAATAGTCCTCGCAATTTATTATAATTAGTAATCCCAATAATAATGCATGATGGTTTAAAATGAGTATATTAAACGTTATTAATGTTGTTAAATGTATAATTAAATCGATGTGATCTAAATCAAAGTTTACTATTAGTTTGATTAAAAAACGATTTGGTGTTTGTAATGTGATGGCACCGACAAAAAGTCTCAGGTTTGGAAAGTTGCTAGAATTAGTACTGAAGTCAAAATGTGCTTTAGACTCCACCCCTAACTTTCATTGGTTGAAATGCAAATCACACATAAAAATCCCACCCTTTAGTGTTGCAGGGACCCACCCTAAACAAGTGGCCAACCAATCACATAGCAAGACTAATAAAGCCTAGAGGCATGTGTTTAGCCTCTTGAAGAAACTTTCATTTGAAACAGGAAAAATAATATTTTCTTACGTGTAAAATAATTGAAATAAAAAAACAGCAATAAATTTAGATGCACGGTAGTGTGATACAAAGAAATTAGACAACAACCGGTAATGGACACGTTTTATGCAGAACTAAGGTTGTGCAGAACAAATAGAAGAAATTTTGTTTCATTTAATATAGCAATTACAAATTAATTCACAATTTTTTCATTTTAGATTTTCATGAACGCCCAAAAAGCCAGGAACTAAATATTTCCAATTTGCTTCCAAAATTGTCCAAAATGTAAAACATTTCCAGTTATGCAAATTATCCAATTATTTAAGCAATTTCAAACTGCAATTTTTTGGTAGCGGTGATGCGCTGCACAACCCCATCATGCACATTGAAATAACAAAATGCATTGGTTTGATTTGAAAAGAAAGCGGATGATTAGATAAACCTTCACCCAAGGAAAAAAAAGAAACCCGTTCCATTCCAAGCTGGGTTTGTTACATCGGACTCAGAATTCAGGTCTGCTCTCAAATGCATTAGTCATGTTCTCCTTTCCCCGGGAGTCAAAGTCGTGTCAGGAGGAGACACGCTGCGAGACCCCGGCGGTCCGGTGACAGGTGCTAGAAAGAGCAATCTGCCTCCGTGAAACCAAAGACACAGTCACGGGGAGGAAATGTGGAGCAAAAGTCGGCTCAAAGTCAACAACAGAGAGATTACGGGTCTCTGCAGAAATGATGGAGGAATTTAAAGGAGTAAAAGCCCGTGAGAAGCAGAAACGTCACTCCAGGAGTGCCACCTGCTGGCCGCGTGATTCATGTTCTCTTTGTTTCTCTCATTTGCGATGCGAGATTACACATAAACCTGATCGAAACTCTGCTGAAAATAATCAGATTTGCAATAATGGATTTCAGTGATTTATGAATGATGACATATTTAGACGCACTTACGTCAAGACAATATTGAATTTTATTGATATTTCAGAATATTTTCGAAATATTTTGTATTTGTTTAGAATCTTATTTATAATAGATTATATCCGAATTTAAAATTAGATACAGTACTTCTATGTATAGTATAGTATATAAAATAATACATATAATAACAACAAAAAACATGCAAATAATCTTTCTTTCAGTGTCTATAAAAATATTTAAAAAAACAGTAGATACTAATAATTCTAATACAGTAGATACTACGATACTTTTTGGCCTATGAATAATTTAAATTATATTAATATCTTTGAATATGCCACTCTAGTCTGAATAAATTTAACAAAGGTTTTAAAATGCGTTTTAAAATATTTAATGTATTTTATTTACTACTTTTACACATTTCTGTTCAAGCTGTGCTACTCTTAGCCTGAAACCAGAAGACAAGCGCTTCAAATGACAAACACAGCTTTGTGAAACAATGAATCCCGTTAAATGAATCATGGAATGAATCATGAATCGTAAAATGACGTGTCAGCAGAAGTAAGAAATGATTGGGTTGTACTGGAATTTAGCTTGTAAAGGTCGGCGCTACCGAAGCATCACTATTATGCAAATACCTTGCAGTGGGTGGAGCTTATAGGAATGCCCACATTAGAGGCAACAAGCACTGTTAGAGCACTCATTACTTCAATGCAAAATCCGCTGTGGAGAGACAATAAATGACACACAACAGAAACTGTGAGACACACACACACAGCATGGAACACACCGGTGACCCGAGTGGACGCGGACAAATAAAACCAAACATGCAACAACAAAGACAAGGAGTGGGACACAGACATGATGTGGGAAGCACCAGTGAAATCTGTGAAAGGAAGATTCAATGACGACATCTTGGAAGTCGAGGTGGAAACGCACGTCTGTGTTTATAAGGGCTGGAGGGATCCGGGCAAACCATCAGCAGAGCTTCACATTACACATCTCACACGTCTAGCGCCGCTCCAAAACAAAAATTCCGAAACGATAATCGCCACTATTTGATCTGAAAAAAAAAAAATAAAAAAACTGTATTTTCCATAAAGAGGGTGGGAAAACTGATGCTGACATTTTCATCTTTCAAAACAATAAATTATACTATATATTGAAAAAAAAAAACAAATATATGAATTTTTGCATAACCTTTAAATACTTCTATAACTTTTTTAAAAATATATATGTCATTAAATACATACTGTACATATATATAATTATAAATATCCAAATGTTGACATGTATTCTATATAATATATCATACTTCTAATTTTAAAAGCATTACATAATTTTGTTTATTCTAACAATCCTAATAAAAATGTTTTAAACGATAACACACAGACATACTGTATACGTATAAACTATAAATATGCCTTAATATATGCACTGTATGTGAGTGTGTAAAATACCGTAATACCATATTACACATACATATTAAATTTTGAATAGATACATACATAGTATTATAGAACTGTGTGTGTAAATTTATTTTAATACTGTAGTGTGTACAGTATCAGAGAACTGTGTCTATATTTCTATCTATTTCTTTGCAAAAAAAAAAAAACCCCCTCTTTAATACTTTTAATTGATCCACAAAAACGTACTTTAATTTAAAAAATATGTTCAATCCAAATTCATTATAGAGCTCAATGAAACTGCCACCTTTCTCAGCATCTCTCGGGCACCATAAAAACAGACGGCGCACCTCGTCTCTCAAGCGCCGGGCACTAAACAACCTGAGGGGGTCAGCGGTTCCTGACCCAGTCTTTACCTTGCAGTGTGTGGTACTGATTGGAAGTCCGATATTGGACGCCAAAACAACAGTGACCGCGGAAGCCAGCTCTATAGTGAATCCACTGCGGGGGAGGGCAACAAAACACAACTTTATACAGTAACACCTGCAGTTCAAGAGTCATGACAGGTCGCGAGGGCGGACGAGGGCGGCATGCAGGTCATGTGACATTTCAGCGGGCATGCAAACGCTTGAGCGGGTGGAGAGAACACACGGATGCTGCAGGGTTATGTGAGGCTAAAATAAGTCACGTGATATCATTTTTGGATATAAAATATAACATATTTCTAATAGTAGATGTATAATATGTCTATAATTAAGTATAGCGGATTGTGTGCGGAATGTGAGCTGTATAAACATTACATTTATAAATATTTATAAAACTTTAATTAAAAGCATTTACATTTATACGCAATTAATAACCATGTGTACTAAAATATAATTGACTCCAACACGTCTTTGGATTAAAAATTCATTGTATTTTAAATTACAATCTCAGCCAATCATCGCCACTTCCTGTTGGTTGTTAAACTTTTGAACGGGAATCAAAACAAATTGTCTATCATATAGACAACATCAAAAACCTTTCAGACCTTTCAGAAACACAAAAAGCCCAAAATTACCAAATTTGAAGGAAAACACGTATGTTTTACAGTCAAAATTGTGAAACGATGATCAGAACACGTGGCTTTGCATGTTTAAAGTTAAGGCTGGAATGACCATGAGCTCAGATTCAGAAATAGTTAAATCTGCTAGGTCACATGTAACAGTTACACGTGTATCACTTAACTAAACACTAACGAAATCTTAGATTAACGAAAAGCTGTTCTTTTCTACCTATATATGGCGGTTTAAGTGTGTGTGTGTTTGTGTAGGTGCGTGTGTGTTTCACTTATAAACCTTTTCCTCTTAAAAGGCAAAACAAGCAGGAACGCACGTGTGTGTGTGCATAACAAAAAAACCTTAAATCACGTACAATTTCTCAGAAAGTTCATTTCAAAAGTATAAAAAAAACATATGTTTGTTTGTTTGTTCTTAATTCACTCCAGAGCTCAAAAAAACTTCCTGTCAACGAACATGAAGGCAACACGCTGCCAGATGCCGCGGTGGCGTTGATTGTTATTTTTGTGACTGCGGGAACACGGAGCTCAGAACACGGTCATCTGATCTGTCCTGGCGGTTACCTATTCCATTTCCACTAGTTGCGCAATAAGGAGCCACCAAAAAAAACTTCCTCGTTGAACACATAGTGCGATTTTTTTATTCGAATCTTAGTTGTGACATTAGAAAATGATTTGATTTATGTAATTACGCCAGTCAACCTATTTGATTTCCTATTCGCCGCCGTTTCCATTATAATCAGGGAGCGACTCTGATTGGTTCAAATCGAAAACATCGTTCACAGGAATTTGAAATTCAGGTGTGAAAAACCGCGAGAAAATCTGTTCTCTACAGCTAAAGTAATCGACTGCAGTCAGATTGAGTCTTAATTTTGACTGCTTGAATAAAACAACAATGACAAATTCTATTGAGTCAAAGCCTTTTAGCAACATTAATTCAATTACATGCAAATTAATCAATACAAACAATCCCACTCGCTTGGCAAACAGCCCTTCGCTCATTTGAATAAACCACTTGCTCATTTGCAATAAATGACTCACTTTTCCGAGCACAATGATCAGAAATGTTTTTTTGTTCCGTGGTCTGCGTGAGGTCGCTTGTTTTCCACGGTTTATCTCGTTACTAAGACACAAGGCTGTCGTGTCGTGTATAAGTGGCTCGCTAAATTTAGCGGACACCGGCGGAGCAAAAAAAAAAAAGTCTTATCTCCATAAACTGTCGGTTAAATGAATAACCGTGTTAAAACTGTCCAATTACGGTCTTACTGGCAAGACGTTTAACCTAATTTGTGGAGGGAACGCACTAAAAGGGATTGAGGGCAAGTTCCCGACCGTGAAAGGAGAAAAGCCGATATATTCAGGACTAATCTAGTCAAACTTCTCTAACCCTGCTGGACTAGTACATCAGCCGCACGGTTTTCACTCAGGCCTGTTACTCACCACAACCTGGAATTGTTCTCTTGGTTGGAAGACACTTTTAGATTATTAAGCCCCTTTCACACAACCAGAAAGTCAATATAGCTCTAATATTGCAAGATTGGAATGGAATTTCAGGATCTTGCTCCTCTTTTGTGTAATATATATTTTTTTCCAAAGTTATTAATAATTGTATAAATTTAGTCCGAATCAAAAAAAAGGAAAAAAAAAAAAACTACTTTTTGGAATTTCCAGAAGCAAAATAGCCAACAGCCTCATTTGAGCATTTGAGGACTCATGCCTTCATACTCAGCCATGAATCACTACAAATATTAATATTGGTAATATTATCACACGATAATATTAACTCAATCTGATTTGACGTGATTTTACTTTATTGCATCCAATCTCAGTGTGAAAGGAGCTTCGTACTTAAAGCATGAAAGACATGCGTGAAATCATGCCACCGTCATGTCATCTTAAACCAAGTGCAGACTGCGCAATTTTGCTTTCCAATTTGTCGAAATTTGGTCAATACACAAATGAAATATTTTAGAACTGCGCAGTTGGCACCAGGCTTCAAACTGCTTGATTATCTGCATTTGGTAGCCCACAATCATCATGCAGAGTCCAGTCATGCCGGTCCAGATGCCTGCGGATCTCACCTGGAGGGAGTGATTGGAGTCAGGTCTTTACCCATCGTCTGAATCACACGACGACCCCAGACCCACAACCCGGCACAGATTCCCAAGCCACCGTAGAAGAGAAGCCAGACCGGAGTGGCGGCGTCCTGCATCACTCCACCCTGATCATAGATCATCCACAGGGCGACTAAAGGACCGATGGCGTTACTGCAAAACAGTCAAATCAAGCCATTACAAGGGAGAAATCCACGTCAGCATGGTATTACTAATTATATTTCACTTTTATAAACCACCAGAAATTCCACACCAATGGGCCTGAATTTTAAATAAAACATGAATTATGAAATTGTATTATTTCACTTTTGTTTTTGTGTAGAAAACGATATAAATTAACAAAAATAAAAAAAAATACATTTTTAGTAATTTGGTTAACATTGTCTATTACTATTATTACTAGTAATAAACAATGTTATTATTAATTATTAAGTAGTTGTTATTATTACTATTAATATTTTTTTGATTCCATGTTGATATGATTTGCTATGTATACATGCTTGAATAAATAAATGAATAAATTAATAAATAAATACCAAACTGTTTTAGCTAGTCATAAGAATAATCATAGAAAACTTTTTTAAATGTGAAAAATGAAATGTAAAAACTTTTGTACTGGATCCTGGCAAAAGCATTTCTGAATATGAATGGATGGATGTGAAAATAAAAGAAAAACTAAAAAATTATCAACTTCACTAATTCTTCACTTCTCCGCTACCAATCATTAGGAGTTGTAATAGAGTGTAAACTCTTGCTCGCGGCTCAGATTGGTGTTATCAGATTGGCTAAAAGCCAAATCACGTAGCGCTGCAGCAGATCTGCAGCTCAAAACAAAGACTTGTTCTGACATTTCTACAGTGTAAATGCAAGAATGTTTTATTCTGAGCCCTGTAATCACAAAGCGTAACTTTAAAGCGCCTTTGAAAGTTTAACAAACAAAGAAAAGGCATCTGAATTAGTTACATGCAAAACTTTCACTTTGTTGTATCAGAATGTTAAAGATAAATTACAGAGACGTAAAAAAAAAGTTTCTGAGAAAGTTCTTCTCTTCTTTTAAGACTCTTTTTTTTCCTAATTCTGCATAGTGACTTTGATTCGGTCTGGGTCTAAGAAAAGCGCTATATAAATGAACTTGAACTAGATGATTTGAGACTCTGAGAGTGAAATAGCTAAAGTTTTAGAGAGTAGAAACCGGAAGCGCTTCATCATAACGTTGCTATTGTAACTGACAGCCCAAAAAAAAAATATTTTTTCAATTCATTTCATTTATAACCAAATTTAATTCCTTGTTGTCAACTTGGCCAATAAAGTTTCTGATTCTGATGATGTAATGTAATGATTTCGTATGAACAAATGCTAAATAAAGCAAATTCCGTAAAATTCTACCATATCGTGAGCTGACATCCGTACCTGACATCGTTCCCTCCGTGCGCAAATGATCCGAAGCAGGCGGTGAGGATCTGCAGGAAGTGAAAGAGCAGGAAGACTTGAGGTTTGTCCTTCTCTTCCTTGTCTTCATCCACGCAGTCCTCCAGGACGCCTTCCGCCGGGCCGCGGGGCTCCCGTTTATCCGCCGCCAGCTTGACGTCCACGTCCCCCTCCTCGGCCTCGATCTCGGCCTCCGCCACCGCGTTACAGTAGCTGGAGTAGCTGTCGTAGCGCAGGCGCTTCTTGGAGTAGAAGACGCTGTCGCCCACCAGCTTCTCACTGTCCTCTGGTGGCGCCGTGCTGGACTCTGAGCGCATCAGGGGCTGCATGGGCATCCCACAGATGGCCGCGGTGTAACACGTGTAGCTGTTGTTGCGCCGCAGATGGCGGAGGTTGTGATCGGGACGTGAGCCGCTGCGCTCGTCCTCCAGGCGGCCCAGGTGGATCTTGTGCAGGAGGTCCTTGTAGAGGCCCGAGTCCTTGTGGACGGTGTGGTAGACCTGCCCGTCGCTACGCATGTGCCCGTCGAAGCTGAAGCCGCCGTTGGACACGGGTGACTTGAGGCAGCCGTTGGTCATGGAGTTGGTGCGGCCTGAGGAGAAGCAAAGCAAGAGCGATCAGACTGGAACTAGGGCTGCGTGATTCATCGAAAAAATATCGATATCGCGATAATAGGATGCGCAATAACCATATCGCAAACAGTTTAAAATATCACAAAGTTAATTGACCTAGCGGATCAATGGAAAAGTGGTTTGTTTGCAATAAACAAACATGGCTGGATATGTTTGAAAAATATCCAACAAAAAACTATTTTGTGTTATTTTATTTAAAAAAAAAAAAAAACAAGGCAAGGCAAGGGAAGAACTAATTTAGTTTAAAATATGCTAATTTTAAAACAGTCTTGGTGATTGTACGGTTATAAGTCCTGAACACTTTGTTTAATATTTGGCATTATTTATTAGTATTTAAAAACAGACAAGGCAAGGACACATTTTGTTTAAAAGTTGCTCATGTTGATCTTGATGATTGTATGTTTATACTGTATGTGAATAATATGTAATGTTTGAGAGCAATGCATTTTATCTTTGCAAGTCTATTGGTAATAATCATAAATCAATATATCTGCTGAGGTTTTTAGTCTTAATGTTTGCCTCCTACTAGACAGTTTTTAGCCCAAATTAAGCATATAAAATTAACAGGCAATATGTTTTTAATGTATATTTTTATTTATGTATGTATTTATGTAAACAATTATGTATGTTTATTTTTTAATATGGGAATATGTTATATCGCAAGCAATATTGTTATCGCAATATTCAACAGGAATTGCATATCGAATATTTTTTCAATAATGTGCAGCCCTAACAGGAACCTTCCGGAGTTCTGCTGAGGTTCTGGCGTACCGTAGACCCTTCCATTGGGCAGGACGGTGCCACCATTAGCCAGGCTGTTCAGCTCCCCACTGGACTCCTCTCGGATGGGCAGAACAGCGTCGCTGCTGCTGCTTTTGGCACCTGGAAGCTCTTTAAACACGGGGGCTTCTTCTTCCTCCTCTGGGATTTTATCTAAACTCTCATCGGAGATGCGGGAAAGGGCCTGTTCTTTCTTCAGATTACCTGGTGAAAAGAGAAAGCAGAGCCGTGCCATGTCAATTACACATGCTAACTTTGATTACTCGTGTTGTTCAAATTTACATTTTATAATTTGAAAACGTTTAATTAAATGGGACAACATGTTTGGCTTAGAAGGTACAGGTGATAAATTAGGCTTCAGTAATAAATAGTAGTATTGCTATTCAATAGATATGAGACTACACAGCATTTCCAAGATTTCTAGATTTGTCAAATGAAAGAAATATTTATATTATAAATTATACACACAAACACATACTGTATATTGTTTTAAGTAATAAAGGTGCACCATTATTAACAATCCACTTCCTTGTTTTTTTCACCCATAAGCCACCAGATTATAAGTAATTTTGTAAAAACAAAAACTATGGCAAGTCAAATTACCATTTAAGTCTCTACCTTACCTCTTCATAAAGAATGGCTTTCATTGCGCTTCTCACATTAGAAATAAATGCAGTGACAGGTTTCAAACACGGGGACTAGTATGTAGTGAGTAGTCAATAATCTGGTTGATATTGGGGGATTAGTCTTGGATGTCTGATTGTTAATTTGGCTTGCCATATCCTACTCTTCTACTCTGTGATAAGTATTACACCACGTGCAGCCATAATGTTCTATCTCACCCTCATGCTTAAGACACACTGTTGATTTTTAAAACAAAAATTGCATCATAAAAATATATAAATAATAACAACAATAATAATAATAATAATAACAACAACAACAATCCACAAAAACCAACAGGCCAGAAAAAAAAAAACGATTCAACTCTGTGCTGTTCCCAAATAAACAGCAATAGCTTATTTGTTTTTTAAATTGTCTTGGTGTCAGCAGAACCGGACAATGGTCTTTACATCGCACGGCCCCCCAGCAGTGCCACAGATGTTTCACTTCCTGTCCGGAGCTGATGACGATGCACCATGCAGAGTCGCATCTCTGACTTTTTCCAAAGCGTAGTGACCAGATGTCAGACATGAAACTAACAATTAATAATTGCTTTTATTATATATATTTATATAAATTCTATATCAACCACTATATGCTGAAATATAGACAAAATATGATTATATATTGACTCCAGCTACCCATAAAATGAAAAAGTTCAGACAATGTATGAATATATAATATAAATTGTACTATAATTCTCTCTCACACACACACACACACACATTTATAGGAATTACATTTACATATATATATATATGCTTTTAATGCCTTTATTAAATACAACATTGAGATTAAAGCCAGTAGAAGACATGAAACTGAGATAAACCAATCAAATTGCTTGAATGAAGCACGAGTAGGAAGAAAACACTGCGTACTTGCTATTTTCCTTCTCATCCAGGGGCAGACTAAAATCCAGACCAGACCGGCACATACCAGCGCGCCAGCCAAGGTAATGAGGGCAATAGCCCAGACGGGGAGCATCTCCAAGCCCAGTACTACAGCAGAAAGACACAGTGTGACTCCATTACTACATTGATTTAGGAACAAACATAAGCCTTTATATTAACAGGAAAAGGAAAATCTGTCACGCTGATATGAAATGATGGATTATTTTGGCACAAGATGCGAGAGACTTACAGGGAGCGCCTGTGTACATAATAGAGAAAGTGTTGATTCCAATGGTTGAGGCGTAAAAGAGCGGCAAGGCGCGGAGACCGTTGGGAACGGGGTCATCCTGTAATGGACAGAGGAGAAGAAAAAGCTTCCGCTCAGAATCAACCATTCAGACGTGAGTTTAGAACAGAATAGAATAGAATGCCTTTAATGTCATAGTATCACAGGGTTAAAATGAAATTTGGAACGCTACACCGGTTGGTGCAAAAATAAAAAGTTAAAATGAAAGAAATAAAAACAAAAAACATTAAAAATATCCATACCTTACTTTATGTACAAAAACATACATACAATATTTCTAAATATAATAAAAAATACAAAAAGCAAAATACAGTACATACAAAATACAAAAATTGCATAAAAACGTGAATAAAAAAATTCATGCTATTTGTTTTTGGTGAATATGGGATAAAAATACTGTATATAACAAAATAATATATAACAATAAAAACAAGGCATTTATATGGTTTATTTGAAAGTGACTCTTATCATTTAAAGAAAAGGAGAATTGCGAACAAAAATGCCATTCTTTATCAAGCCAAACTATGACATTTATTTGAGGGAAAAATTTGAAGAAAAAAAGGACTCACCTTGTTCAGAATGAAGTATCGGATGATGAAGAAGAGCAGACCAGACATGAGCCCAGAAAGCAAGGGAGAGATGAACCACGAAGCAACTGCACAGAAAAGACAAAGACTAAGAGCCTTTTCACTTCGGCCTTGTTTGGTTTGCTTGGAATAAACTTTCCACTTTGGTTTGGACTTTTTTTTGAATGAGTGAATGCAGCAATCGAACTGTGGACGGCCACAGAGAGACCCTGATGAAGAGGTGGTCTCATCTCAGTATGCTCAAAACTGTTTTGGTAAGGAGTGATTGCAAATTGCAGTTGTCCAAACACCAAAAACCCAGTTTTATTACTTTTAAATTACAGACTGCAAAGGTTGTATGAAGCACAGTACAAAGAAATAATGGGTTCATTTGGTGAAATCTGGGCAGAAGACACTCCAGACCAAAAAAAAAAAGCTTCAAAGTCAAATATGGAATTAAATATGGATGTTTTCACATCATTAAATCGAAGGATGAAAGGCAGAATTAATACGTCTTCTGCACAAACAAAAAATATTCACATCAACTTTATATCATTATATAATAGTTGCTTAATCGATCACATGAATGTCAACAACATATAAATCATATTTATCTTGTTGTCGAACTTCCTGTTGTGATTTGATTTGATAATATAGCCCAATGTACAAAAACATTTTGTGCTGCTTTAAAAATAACAATAAAAAAATCAATAACAGCAGCAAAACAACAATACGTATACTTGTTCCAGACCAAAGCAATTAAAGTATCAGAAGTTCATTGTGTGAATACATTATTAGATTACATGATTAAATAGAATAGAACAAAACATATTTAAACAACAACATAAGAAAAAAACATTAACAAAAGAACAATTACATAAATCCATCTTAAGCAAAACAGTCCATGAGAAACGTCTAAAACAAAGGATTTATTTTGAAAAAATTGACTAATTTAATATATAAAATAGGGTTCACATTTAAAACAAAGAGATTCATTCACCAATTTTGACCAACTGCATCCACTGCACTCCCTTAGTCCCAATAGCAACCATGGAGAAGCCAATGGTAGATCCCACAATGCAATGAGTTCCAGAGATGGGCAACCTCAGAAACGAGGCAATGAGCTGCCAAACCGCAGACCCTGGAGGACAGAGAGAAAGAAAGAGCGACAGAAAACTCTCTCAACCATGTTCTCATCCCTGCATCAAACAAATTGAAAATGAAAAAAAAAACAAATCCAGCAGAACAAAAGCACAGAAAACCAAACAATGGATCATGACGCTGTGGTACTTACCAACCATGGCACTGACCTCGCCCGCCATCAGCACTGGCACGGTGTCGTTGTACAAACTGACATCGATGATTCCCTTCCGTATGGTCTCCCCGACCTTGGCACCGAGGAGCATGGAGCCCAGAGTCTCAAATATGGATGCCAGGATGCAGGCCTGACGCAGAGTCACCACGCCTGAGCCGACAGCCGTGCCAAAGGAGTTCGCCACGTCGTTGGCTCCCACCGAGAAAGCCAGGATGAAGGCTATAATGAAACCAATCACGACCATCCACAGATACGACTCCAGATCCATCTTGGCGTCCCGAGGTGAATCCCAAAGCAGCGGCTAGAAGAAGGAGCGGGAGCGAGGTGCTGCGCTGTGAAGGACGGCTTCCTCCGATCTTCCCCAGGCTACAGAGTTCTTCGGGGAAAGGCGCGCTGCTAACTAAGCCGTTTAACCTCAGTCTGTGGAGTGCTGAGCAGTGTAGGCAGGAGAGAGCATTCCATTGTTCGGCCCTCGAAGTGTCCTGTCCTTCAGCTGTCAAAACAACAGAAAGAGAAGCAAAAAATGACACCAATGCTCCGGATTCGCTGGCGCTCACTTTAATGATAAAGACACAAAGCCTGAAAACAAACCCAAGTGTGATTTAGTGTGATGCTCGCAACGCCAAGTTTGTGCGTTCGATCTGAGCTTTGACGTCAACAAAACCTTTAAGATCGGAATATTTTTCACATGTTCAATCACATGTTGTTTGGAAGCGAGAGCAACGCCGCGAGAAACGCCTAAGGTGGTGGCAATCGCTAGCGGGAAATGCTAATCCCCAACAACACGCGGGGTCAGAGGTGTAAAGAGTACCTGAAAGCCATACTTGAGTAAAAGTACGTTTACTTACTGTAAAAATTACTCCAATTCATTTCACCGATTCCTAGTAGACTCGAGTAAAAGTCATAAAGTATTCAATTTTAAAAGCACTTAAGTATTTTACTTGTTGAATTTTGGCTCAAAAAACACCAAGAAATGAGAAATATTTGGAATAGAAAATATTCCTAATATTGAAATTAAATGTAACACCACAATGTTTCAAAAAGGCAGAACAAAATTATAAAAAAAAAATAACAAAGTCAGTTTCAGTCAAACTCACATATGCAAAAAATTGCAACTGCTAATTCACGTGATTTAACTCATAAATAGCACCTAGTACCTTCAGCAAGAGTCCGCCCAAGAAATCAACCGTGGTAGAAAAATAAATTGCCTACTGGTCGCGCACAAACACAATGTAACAAGTAAGGGTGAGTGTCCATTCAAATGTAGTGAAGCAAAGAGTACAGATACTCAATCAACGATGTAGTCAAGTAGAGAGTAAAAGTTCCTTATATCGTTGACACTCAGTACAAGCCAAAAGTATCCAAAAATACTTAAGTAAAGTAACAAAATCCATTTACTCAAGTATTCCACTCAGCAGGTTGCTAATCACTCACGACTGTGAATCCTCAAGTTGACGCACGAGCGAAACAGGAAGGAAGAGTTCCGGTGTGGCCAGGACACCACGCAATGAACAAGACTTCACACCTCATTTTGTCATCTTGGCATTTTTTCAAAAGAAAAAAACAAGTCTCCCACCGTGCCCGTGCGGACCACGGAGTCGTGTTTCAGCTGTGTGAAACGCTGCAGAGTGGCGCTGGCTAATACCTGCTTACGGGCTCCTTGCATCCTGCTTTCACCAGTCTAAGTGGGTCAGATTCGCTGGAAAGCGAGAGGTCTGTAAATGGGCCACTATGTGCTTGCGGAAATCTGATCAGTCCTGTTTGTCGGAACACTGATCCGGCACTGTTGAGAGGACAGCGGGTCATTTACAGCATCCGTCGACAGGCAGGAGAAGGATCGTCCTGGTCACGGGCCTAAACTGCAGCGCGGGGCAGAACCTTCTGGAAACCCGAAGAGCGCGCGACGCATTCTTCCACTCCTGTAAGCCGTTTGTGTAAAGGGAATTAAATGTAAACAGTGCGAAAGCCAGACTAATACATTCTCGAGGTATTTATTAACAGTGCGCAAAAGTCACATGAACGGCGACACCTCATGTATAAACATCACATGGCTACTGACGCCGAGTCACTTTTGCTTTTAGAACCGCTTGAACTCGGAAAAGCTTGCAGATTTCCTACAGCGACCGAAACCAAACGCAAAAGAAACAGAACTAAGAAAAACAAATAAAATGTTCTTGTAGCTGGTCGGTTCCCCTGTAGCTCCTGTGATGGTGCTCGCAACAGACAGGTCACGGGTTCCACTCCCGGCAAAACATGATTTTTTATTCGGATCAAAGCATCTAAAAAAAGAAACTTTTTTGCTTTTCACCTATTTTAACAAAATCCCATACATGTGTGTGACCTCTGACCTCGATGTCGATCGGAGGTCACAAATACAAAGCGAAGCCGAAACTAAATTTAAATATGTTATTATAGAAATCTGATTTGTTAACTGTGACAGATTATCAAATAACACATAATCCGACAAAATAATATGATCAATACACAGCATAAGTGATGAAAAGCCATCAGTGATAAATCAATGTGGCATCAGACCAGAGACAAAGATGGACACTTGGAGGGAAAAAGCCAATCTATTGGTTTCTGGTTCCTCCAGCTACACGTGTAACAGCTGCAATGACTCATTTCCATCCAGTTTCCTATAACATTTTAAAATGATTATGTTTATAATAATTCTAAAGTAGAGCTTTAAAACGTGTGAAATAATTATAATGATGTGCGCCTAATGAAAAATGCAACCCATGCGAGATTAAAATCGATGTAATGGACAGGAACCGTAAAACAGACAAATCAGACATTCTGAAAACGTTATGAGAAATATTGATTACTGATTATGTGGAGGAATATTGGCGTGTCGATAGATCAATAATGCCTAGATGCAAACAAAAGTTAAAAAAAAAAAAAAATTGGAAAAAAAAAAAAAGAAAAATCAATACTTGATTAATTAATTTAAATAGAATTCAGAATTATTAAATTAATCTCATACATTGTCTTTTGACACAGACATGGCTTGTCCAGTAACACACACACGCAACCTGTTGCGTTAGGCACGACAAATGATAAAAGCAGCGAATGCAGCGAAACTGCGACTGTATCGCCTGCATCCCCCTCAGATGGAGACTTACCTTCAGACTACGCAGTGCTCAAAGTTACTCCGCTGCTGCACTCGCAAAAAGCTTTGGATCAAAGGAGACGAGAAATAAACATGAGGGACCATGAATGAAATGAAGGGAGAAAAGATGCAGATGATGACTTGTGACAATGGCACAGGAAGACGGATTAATGTATTCGGGGGGAAAAATGAAACAAAACAAAATAAAAATCGACATTGCACAAGTAGTTTTCAAAATAGAAGAAGCCAGGCTGGAAGTCAGACATGTTGCAGGACAACAGCAGCTCGGTTCTCATTGAAAAGCTCGTCACTGCAGTCTAGACTGCTGAAGAGAGGCAGCAGCATCACACACCGCCAGCCAATCACAGCAGCTCTGAAAGGCACAGGTGGATCCCATTGGCCAAACCTGCCTGGAGGCGGAGAGAACGAGCCAATCGGATCTCAGAGTGGGCGGGATGTTACTTTCTAACAGTCAGGAACAGAATGCAGTCACACCAAGGACACACACTGACTGCTGGCACCATTATATCTGCATTATGTCTTTTAAAAAAACGAAAGTCTCATCAGAGAACAAAAGCAGCTGAATGAATCGCATTAACCAATCACAGCTTCATTCAAGCAGAGAATGACAAATTATTGATATATAATGGGAGTCATTCTGCAAAGACGATAGAGAGTCAGAGCTTAACTGGTTAAGAAAATACAAGAAACCGCTATCAATACGACACACAGTTACCTCACACTCCAAACGTGGAGATTCAAAGCAACTAATAGTTTCACTTTATGCTAAATATTTTGTGAGAATGTCATTAATTGTATTGTTTTTTGTTAACTATTCCTCAGAGGTAAGTCATGGAGTCACCATTCAATCTCTCAAACTTAAATTCCTACTATATTATTTCACAATCTAATTTTTCATTTTCTTAATGTTCAGACTTCTTCAAATTCAACATTTTTCTCAAGAAAATTTGCACTGCCAGTTATATCTACAACATACGTAGTTGTTTCTGTTCAAGTAGAAATTTTGTTCCTCTTCTTAAATGCTTTCCCTCTATTTATTCATTTATCTTCAAAGTTTTAGACTTTTCTTGTATTCAACTCAGTCGTTGTTTTCCTTCACTTGACTTTCTTGAAAGGGTTTCATCCATCGTTCATCCTTACTCCTCTTTTCAACAGATCCTCGTCTCCACATCGTTGTTCATACAAACGTACGTTCAACTTTAACTGGATGCAGAGACTTTTATCTTTATCTACCATGTTCAGCTTCTTCATACTTTTTACCTGGCTCCATTTTTAACCATCTCCATTAATTTCAATATAACCTCTTAAAGTGTTAGACACATAAACTTTTATTTGTGGTTCCTATTTTCTCCTTGTCATCTTTCATTTTACGTAAACATATCACTTAGGAAATATTTAAACAATAGGAAAGTTCTTCAGAAACTGCATAATTTAGTAATTATTCTACTAAATCACAATTATTAATTTATTTTAAAATACTAGTATTCGCATTATGACATATCTACATTAGAATGACCATTATATATGAATCTGAATAAAATAACCTTTAATCAGAAAATCTAAATCCAACTTTGAGAAGATATTCTGTACGGAAAAAATATATATATCTAAAAAGAAAATGGCAATTACTTTAGATGCTTTTAAAATCCTGAATCAAATCATCGGCTTCATAATGGCCCGCGACTCCCACACCGCAGCCAATCTGCATCTTTTCATTTTATTCAACCTCATGTTATACACAACAGGTTGTAAACAACATTCTAGAAACAAAAAACAAATATACCGATTTCCATAATCAGGTTTCATTTGCATCTTTTCCTTCCAGCAATTGTTCTTCTCGACAACCGTCCCACATCTTCACAGTCCACCTCTTGGTGAGAAGATGAAGAGTGACTAACCGTCTCCGCGGCTTGAGGGACGTCTGCAGCCTCCGAGGCCATCGAAGCCCCCTCGACTCATCCATCACACTATCTTAAAATAGCCAACGCTCCAGAAGAGATCCTTCACCCGAAGCTACAGGTGACGGCAGCAGTTACAGGAACTCTCTCTTCAGCAGAATGACGGCCTGACACCAGGGATTCTGGGAGTCACGGATAAGCGCACCTCCAGCCGAGTCTTTCCCAACACACTGATGAACTCATCGTGAGAACTTCAAAACAAGTCTGTGCGGTCTGGAGCATCATGGGAGATAATACGCACCTTGGGCTTGAGAATCGAAAACTGACAAAACACACTGGATGCCATTAACTTCCTCAATGGTGTCTGAATGCTGAGCCCACCACAGAAGACAACACGGAGCTCCACTTCACTGTCCATTGTCTGTCGGGTCCCAACAAGATCGAATAGCAGTACAAATGAAGGATTCAGTTGGTTTTCACAAAGGCGTCTAGTATTTATCGTTGATCTAAATGCCGGACCGCTAAAAACAAAACCTTCCTGAACATAAGACCTAGTTGGATTTGAGGCAACCAAACTTAAGTTGTGGTGAAGAACAGAAGAGTCGTAATTATCCAATGTCGAGTCTCCGTGATGTTTTTAAATAATGACTATATTTGTTTTTTTACAGCCTGGCGATATGATGCTGACACACAAACTTCAAATCCCATAATTCACTGCTTTAGCTGACTTGTATCATTTTTAACGTGTATTTAAAAGCACATTTTGACCATGTTTTTTGCAGCATGTTCATATTTCTATCTTATATAATTTAAACAGGATAGATATTTTATGGAGGACAAAACGTTTGCATGTTTTGCATGTCTAACATAGAACGCATTACATAACAATCATTCCATTGAACTGCATATAACATAACAATCATTCTATTGAACTGAAAATAAGACCTGGCCTAAAGAAATATACTGAAACTGTATTTTGCCACCCAGCATTTTATAACACAAAAATCTGGGTTGCATATTTGCGTCTATAAACACAGTATGTGACAGAATGTATAGATTACTACATTAAATGTATTAACTGAATTGAATATTGAAAGCTCGATTCCACTACTTGAGCTTGACGCTACTGTTGCAAAAGATTATTGTCAAGATGTTACAAACACGTTATCAAGTTTGCTGTGTCTGTAAAAAAAAGTCGCAGTGTCGATTATTAAAAAAATAAATAAATAAAAAAAAGGTCAAACATTGACAATTTTGCAAACATAAATATTGGTTTAATACCTTGCATGATAGATAGAGGGATATATGGATAATATAATAAAAATAATAATATAACATAATATTACAAATGTATACTAATATAGATAAAAACAATACAAACAAAAAATAATAAAAAAAATTGGCCATAAATTTGTCGCTCGCAAAAAACGATAGTTTTCAATGTCACGCCAACACTTTACGAATTATGTGAAATGTTTCTGGCAGCGTAATAATGACGCGTCACCATATTACAAGCCACAAACCCTCCAGTTGGCGCTCGCTCCCAGCACTGACCCGAGGCGGCTGGAAATAGTCCTGACACATGAGGCTGTTCAGGGAAAGTCACCAGCTGTCCGTGTACATATTGCACCACGATACAGACATACAAAACACCCTCGCGGGAAAAGAAAAACCAAGAAAGTAGGTAGACGCGCCCTCAGGTGCGCCACACCTCTACCGGTACCAAGCCGCGCCAGGTTTTCAGGTGGACGTTGGGGTGGTGATGGAAAATGTGACTGAGTTTATAGGAGCTCATTCATGTTTCCCAGCAGGAGCGCGAGGTGTTACGCACGCTGTTAAATGTCACTCGGCTACGAACAGCACGAAGGCCGATAAGTGGCCAAATTTAAGAACTGAGAATAGACATGAGAAATGCCACAGGAGAAGCCTCGCGGAGACTATTCTGCTAATTAAACACAACAAGCGCAGACCTTATTACACCCTGTAGAAGCTTTATATCAGCCAGATTTGTACCACCATGTATTTAAAACGATTGTGAAAAAAAAACACAACAGTTTCAAAGTTTTATAAAAAGTCATAAGTACAAGTTCAAACGCAATTAAAACGTTGCACAAACAATGTTCTGAAAAATCTAATTGATTCTTATGATTCATTTTTGCAAAGTTCAAAATGTTACAACATTTTATAAGTTACAATTTACTAAGTTACATAAACAATACTCTGAAAATTAATAATAATATATATATATATATATATTGAATATACATAACAAAAATGTGCGTGTGTGTGTGTGTGTGTGTGTGTGTGTGTGTGTGTGTGTTCTCTTTCTCTTATTTCTTTTTTCTATTCCCTATTTTTGCTATCTTTGAACACTGAATTAATTATACCTTATAAACACAAAAATACATTTTTAAAATTATTAGTATTGTCCATTTTTACTGCTTTTGGTCCGTTGAAGAGAATAAAATAGATCAAAAGATCTATTTTGATCAGCACACTCACACACAGAGTTTCTAACATTTGAGTGTACATATAATATCCCTTCCCGTTTTCTCTCAGGCTTCTTTTAGGAGTTAAAACGTCCGCAAATAATTTTTTCTGCCATCTCGACATATTTGCCGAGAACAGATCGGTGACAGCGCGCCGAAAGCGGTTTCCACAGCCGTGCAGCAAAGGCAGCGTGTGGCCTCCACCAACCTGTCTCCATACATTATCCTTACACGCCAAGCGAGACATCATGACTGGTACAGTCGCATCATCCAAGCACATCAGTGCATCTTTCATCACTGAGGCAGGCGACACAGACGCTGGAGCACATAATAAACACTCAGACTGTGTTCTGGGAGACGTTTGGATCCCGAATGTAGATTTACAAAGTGTTCTGGGAGCGTCGTGTCGTGACAGCCAATCTAAAGCTGCTTTCTGAAGGCAAGTTCATACTGGCACAGCAGACGTTGGCTCCGACACGTCGGGTTTTAGCAAACATGGGGATTGGGTGAAGCTCAGACTGGAATCTTCCATTAGATTTATAGAACCGTTGAAATGACTTAAAGTCTAAACAAAAAGCAACGGCAAGCATTTTTTGTACCAGTAAACCCACGCTGCGCCTCTTGATGGCACCGAACCCGCTCATAAACAGCGCCGGGCGTTTCATTTAAAACTCCATTCATCTGGATGATGGCTAAAAAGGAGACAGGAGACTTTACTGCAGGAATGTTAAGAGCCTCGTCTTGTTTGGAACATTGTGTTTAAGACGTCAAAGTCGAACTAATGTCCTCACGCCGGTGTCATTTTTAGGTGGGCCGCACGGAATGCGTGGGGTTGTAATCCCACCTTACTGGGACCTCGGCCAAAAACCAGTGTCACAAACACTTTAATAACCTGCCTTCGCAACACGGTGGCGTCCCTCACGGCGAATAATTACCCATTGTGTTTAAAGAGCGCCACCCTCGGCTTCACGGACCAGACAATGACTTATTGTTCCTTTTCCGTTGGAGTGGGCAAGGAGAACGGGCAGCTTGTCTTCCTTTGAGAATGCCAATCTGAGAGCCAAACGCTGTCAGGGACACACACAAGGCCGTGTTGAGAGAAGTGCCATTCAAAGCTCCGGGGAACATGTGGAAGGAATTGTAGAGGGTCCAACTATAGCTCCATCTAAACCGTAGAGTAAATGAAACGTCTTAATACACCGAAATTTCCCTCTGGGATTAAATATGTCTTCAGGTGACATATCAGATACATGATCACGCACTCGCTTACGTAAACTTTCAAATGTTGATGACTGTTTCAGTCACAGAACGTACAGCACGTGTTCCACCGCATGATATGCTGGATTTCACAACACTTCATGTATGCATGTCAACACGGATCCATTTTCATGCATGACAATATATAATAACCTATCTGACGGGACATTCAAGAGAACAGTAGTGCTGTGTGCGGACTCTGAAACACACACACACACACACACACACACTTGTGTTTATCAGGTTCAGATGAAGGAAATTGAAATAATATGAACAATATCATAATTGACAGCAACTTTTGATATAAATCAACATCACAATCTGAATTCTTTACAACTCTATCGTGATTGGACAGATGAAATGAGAACAACTCACCAAGTGCGGTCACTAGGAAGCATAGTGGAATGAGTTCACACACACACACACACACACACACACACACACATTTAGCAGCAGGCATCAGACACTATCACCCAGGAAGCAGATGGGCTTCCGTGTCTTGCTCAAGGACATGCAGCGCTTTGGGTCTTGAACCTGTGACTTTCTAATTACCAAGTCCGACATATCAACGATACAACTTACCGATATATACACAACTACTGGACCGGGATTCAAACATCAGCCCCAGCAGCCTAAATGTCGGACAAATCAATGAAGACATAATAGAGACGTCTGACATTTACAGCTCACATTTCAACCGTAACTATTATTCCTGGTCAATAACAAACCGGCCAAACAACATCATAAAATGCTTATATTAATAACATCACAGACGTTCACTGTGTCTGTCTGTGTGTGTGTGTGTGTGTGTGTGTGTCCAACATGCCATTAGCACCATTTTACCCAGGTACATTGCTAAATTACATGGAAATTAATTCATGCTAAAGTTCATGCTAAATGATGCTAAAGTTATAATGCTTAAATTGTAATTTAAGAATAAAATTAAACATTAATAGACATGGGTCAAGCAAAATAAACTAGTTAAAATCCGCACAATAGCAAACATCTACATCTATCGCCACTGTTGAAAGACTTGTCAGGAATACAAATCATTCTCTGAACATAAAATGACGTTTATAGTTCACTTTTCTAACATTTTACAGACTGTTGAAACTTGATCTTTTGGACACATCTTCAGTAAAACGAAAACGTGTAGCGCGACACGGCGCAAGAAGCGACTTTTGAAGAAATTAAAGCCGCGTTTGCAGTCACGTGCCTCGCGCTCGCATCGCAAATCACTGCAGCGGGGAAAGCGACGCGCGTTTCTCCGTCACCGTCACAAAACGAGCCGTTTATTAAGTGGACACGACACACAAACACTTCATCAATCGCTACACGATTAGTATAACGAGCGCGCGCGGCTTACAGCAAATCAGTTAATAGCATTAAATACCAAGGCGCAGCGATTTCACCCCGGGGGGCAAACGCGTAATCCCGCATTAAAATCCGACCACTTTAAAGACAAATGTCCCAGCGCGACTCTCTCGAGTACGCATGGTGTAGCGTACGTACTCATTCCTCCGAAAACATTCCGCCTCGCGTGTGTGTGTGTTTCTCGATCCATTGATCAGATGGATGATCGGAGCGGTACTACTCACCGTCACCGAGCTGTGATTCCGGAGCTCTGCGGAGGATCCGTGCGCTATCCAGGCGATGACTGGTCAGTCCGGCCGCGGTGCTGCAAACCTCCAGCGCAGAGATTCCTAAACGCTCCCTTCAGCTTCAGCTCCGGCGACCATGTTTGTCCTGACGGACGGACTGACTGTTGCTGCTGTGCATCCGGGCGCTTGAAGGATCAGATCAGGGGGCTGGAGCTTTCCGTGTGCGGAGACAAACGCGCGCTCTCTTAATCCAACTAGATCAATATTGGCCAGATGGGGTTTGTTTTACGTTTATCGTGGATTGTTGCAGACTCGTCAGGTTGTGATGCTTTAAACCGGCGCGAGCTGGATCGAGTTGTAGTGGTCGCGTGACTCATGAACGAGACTGTTTTTTTTTAAACATTTTTGTCCAAGTTGGTGAAAGGGTATATTTATGTTACGTTTCAGACAGCAAGTCCGTGTCACTATATGTTCTGTTGTGTTATGTAACCGCATCCCGCGTTTTTCACATGCACGCGAGCGCCACGACACGAGACCGGTGATAATAGGAAGTCCGACTCTTTTTCGGGAGTCGGTTCGTTTGAACAGAACGATTCAATCGGCGTGGAAGCGAACTGCGCGTGTCTTTGATTTAACGTTTTCTGACACGATTGCTTGCCTTAAAAGTTTCACCCTTTAAAAATATGTAATCGTAATACTGCATATTATGTAAAAAAAAATGAATTGTTTGGATTTTTAAGTTGCTGCGGATTTTTTAACTTTGGATTTTAATGATCCAATCGTGCTTGTTTGCATTTTTGCAGCCCTTTGTCCCGAATAAGAATTTGATTGATTTTAATAAAATATTTGAATTGAATTATTCATTATCCTTTATTCATCCCCACAAGGGGGAAATTTGTTTTCTTTTCTTAAAGTTTGATCTCGTGTTTTAATATGATACTTGTATACGTATATTTTACTAATTAATTGAGTCGACACGTACTTGTTGTACACGCGCAGATCTAGGTTCGCTGTCATAAAAAAGAGAAATACCGGTTGCTCTGATATTGCGCTTGCGTGACGCAATATTATGACGTAGACTACCAAAAAAAAAGTACGTAACAGCGCCATCTGCTGTTTCCAATGTGACGTTTGCGTATTTTGGATACATTCTCATGTACGACTCAATCAATTGTAATTCAAGCTATTAAGTCAAAGTACAGATAATTGTTTTGAAACATTAAATCAATGTTTCTTTTGTGTTTTAATTACATAAGTTTATGTCGCATTTTTATTCTAGAAAAAAGTATTTAGCATAAAATTATTTTAACCTAATGTTACTATTATACAAATAACACGAGATGGCGCTACTTAAACACAGAAGGGGTCACAGAGTTCAGCTTGAAGTGATGGAATAATGTCTTAGATACAAGTGAGTGACAGTGAGTAGAATTTTGGAAACGTGACCCATGTGTATAGTTACAACACAAGATAGACCTACTTATATATAAGACAAACAAGGATTATTTACCACTTTAAACTCCACAGTGAGGGCAAACAATCCACATGCATTTTACACTGAAAGCCTGTGCTTTTAAAGTGATGCTTTGTTTCTTCCATTCGCCTTTGTTCTTTTATATATTCATGTTGCTTTTTATATAAATTACAGCAATTTACATTAATCGTTACAATCCGAGCATTAAGTTCAAAAGCACTAACAGAAATCGCAAAGTCAACTGGAATCAAGTTCAACAAATGTAAATAAAAGTGAATTACACACAAGAAATGTAAATAGAGCAATAAGTTCACATGTCGCCATGGTGACTAAAGGTCACTTTTCAGGCTGGTCAGATCCCTTCACTCTGAGGCTGTGACAGTCAGATACAGGAACGTGCATCATGTCTAGATTAGAAAGGGCAGAGAAGGCTCTGATTGGCTGAAGGGGCTGTCAGCTTTGAGTTTTGAAACTGGTGGTCAGAATGAGAAAAGTCTAGAGAGTGAAAAAGTCCAACCAAGATAGCAGAAAGGACCAATTTAATCCTGAAGAAAAGCTCTTAAACCCACTCATGACTTTCACTGAGATTATCTTCATCTTCACCGGGACTTGCAGCGTCTTGTTCTTGGGTGGAAAACTGGTGCGCTTTGTTGGGATGCTTGTCCCGAAGTTCTTCCATCCTCTTCCTCCGGCTTTTTTCAGCTCTCTGGGGAAATGGGCAGGTGAGATTCTCTTCAATTCTTTGACAATTCTCGTCAAGAATCTGTATTGGTTTGTTTGTGTTGTGTAATTTATTTTGATAATCAAGCCATCAAGAACATTCTATTAGTTTGAAGCTAAGACCCTTTCTCGGTCTTAGCTTCAAACTAATAGAACTTTTCTGTCATGGTTTCTTCACCGATATAGAAACATTGTAAACTGAGCAAATCACATTCACATTTAACACACACATATGTCTGCATCTCCATACAGTATTATAATTTTATCTTTAAAAGAAAATCCTTCAAATATCATCCTTCTACATGTGAACACCTTGACTGGTCGCGGCATCTTCGTCTGACTTTATCTAGTCCTCAAAAAGAGCATTTTAATCTGTAGACAAGGAAACATTTGTAAAAAATTATTTGTAAAATAAAATGTATTGTTAATTTAATTATCTTCAGAAATAAAACACAACAGTTGCAAATGGTTTTTCCCAAGCTTCCCGTCCACTAAGTCCGTCACTAAGAGTGGCAGAGAACAAAAGGCAATTAGAACAGTATGTTCCAGGACAGTATTACTTTTTTCCTTGTTTCAGTCCTTTTCTTTCCTGTTCATTTGGAATCAAATTAACATGACTTTCTCTCAATCTGCAATTATCCACTTTTCCAATCTTCCACTTTTAAGCTTTGAAAAGCTTTTCCTGATGTGTGTGTGTGTGTGTGTGTGTGTGTGTGTGTGTGAGAGAGAGAGAGAGAGAGAGAGAGAGAGGGAAATAGAGAGAGTGGGAGAAAGATAAAGAGGTATAGATGATAGTGAAGAAAAAGAAACAGAGTGAACAAAGACAAGAAAGGAGAAAGAAAGAATATCTTTTAGAAGAGAGGAGAGGTTTAAGAAAAAAGATAAAGACAGAAGAGATAGAAAAAAGAAAAAAAGACAAAAGAGACAGGAAAAAAGAAAAGAGAATGAACAGAGAAAATAGAAAGACAGAAGTCTAAAGAAAGCAATAAAGGAGAACAAAATAAAGAGAGAAAGAAAGAATGGAGGAAAAAGAAGAACAAAGAGAAGGACAGGATACAGATATAAAGGTAAGAATTGCTGAGAGTTGAGTTGAGAGAAAGAAAAAGAGGAAGACAGAAGAAAGAGAGATCAAAGAAAAGAGAATGTCAGAAGAGAGAAAGACAGAATATAAATAGAGAAAAGTAAAATCAGAAGAGAGAAAAAAGGACTGAAAAGAAAGAGAGAAAAGTAAAGAGATGAGAAAGATAATAAAGAGAAAAGGAGAAGACAGATTAGACAGAGAACTGAGAAAGAAAAAAGAGTGAGATATTCAAATAAAGCGTTCCTTTCTACTCGGGGTTTCTAGCATGTTTAGACATCGTACATCTGCTTCTCTTTTAAATAAACTTGAGCTTAGTTCGACTGGTTCCACACAACAGCGGAGCTTCAGTCTCTAACTGAATGCTGGAATTTTGTTGTTGGAAGTGTAAAAAAACAACGTTTGATCATTTCAGACTGAATCGCTCGCTCACAAAGCTTCTGACATGTTCAGATCACCAAGCTCATCTTTGGACTTCCCAGAGATATTGATTGTAAAGCTGGGTACTACTTGTTCTTCTCGTACAGCAGGAACATTGGTGCAAAGAAAGAACGGAACCATGGGAAACTAAATGAAAAGACCCAAAAAGCCTATTTTCCCACGCAGGAGACGACATGAACATTAGTTCAAACCGTAAGCGCCTAAAAAAAGCAACGGAGACATAAAAGCAGAAACGGCATTGCATCATTTCTTCGATGTTGTTGTTACACTTGCCAAATCCAGACGCTCTTCTTCCACCTACAAAGTGAAGGATTCAGATGAAGTTATGCAGTCCGTAGAAGAAAAGATGCATCCCCAGACCTCCAGATGTAAGCGACCGAGAGAGACTGACATTTCACACACTCGTGCCAGTGCTTCTCCCCATGTGTTTACTCCATTACTGGGGACATTCAGTCTGTTCAAGTATGTGATGTTAAATAAAGCAAACAGGTGCTGGACGTCTATTGTCCAAAGCCTGAGAGATTCTCAGAAGAGGAGTGTGGAGGAGATAAACTATCGTGTTCTAGATTCGACAGCTCCTGTTCTGCTGAACTTGTGCAGGGGATGATTCATTTCTTATTGAAGAAATATACGGTTATACTATACCATTCTTATCTGTGTGTTCAACTCTGTGTTTAACATTGTGTGGTGTTCAACTCTCTGCAGTGTTCAACCCTATAGTGCTCCACTCTGTGTAGTGCTTCACCCTGTGTAGTGTTCAACTTTCTGCAGTATTTAACTTTCTGTAGTGTTCAACTCTATAGTGCACAACTCTGTGTAATGTTCAACTCTGTAGTGTTCAACTCTCTGTAGTGTTCAACTCTACACGGTGTTCAACTCTGTGTAGGCCTCAACTCTGTGCAGTGTTTAACTCTATAGTGCTCATAACTGCTCAACTCTGTGCCGTGTTCAACTCTATGGTGCTCAACTCTGTGTTGTCCTCAACTCTGCGCAGTGTTCAATTCTGTGTAGTGTAGAACTCTGTGCAGTGTTCAACTTTCTGAAGTGTTTAACTTTCTGCAGTGTTCAACTCAGTGTAATGTTCAACTCAATTGTGCTCAACTGTGCAGCTTTCAACTCTGTGCGGTTCGACTCTGTGTAGTGTTTAACTCTATAGTGCTCAACTCTGTGTAGTGTTCAACTCTAGCATCTATTTCAACTCAACTGCATAGTTTGAAATGCCGTTCCGATATTTGTGTTTCAGTGATCACTGGGGGATCAGATGGTATTGGAAGAGCATATGCAGAGGAGGTAATGCATTACTTTTACGTAACTTCTTATGTAGAACATTTATTTGGCTTTTTTTCCTCAAAGTGACTACCTTGACATTACGGTTATACAACCATACACCTTCACTCGTTAACTGGGACTCAAACCCGTTAGTTTTGGTTCCAAAGACAAACACTTATTGAAAAATAAAGAATCCCAACGCACTATAATAACATTTTACCCAACATAAAACACAAAACGTAACTTTGAGACCTTCCTATGTGGAGTCTGCATGTTCTCTCTGGTCTCCAGTTTGCTTGAAGTCCAAAAATTTGTGTTCAAGATCATTGGATGTGATTGTGTGAGTCAGTGTGTCCTGCTGTGTGATTGGTCAGCCACCAATCCAGGATGTGTGTCCATTTTTTCACCCTTTTTGCAGCTATCGAAGCGTGGAATGAATGTGATCATCATCAGCAGGAACCAGGACAAGCTCCACAGAGCAGCTAGATACATCAGTAAGCATTTATGGTTATGGTGGACCATGTTTCTCACACTGTGCACAGTTATAGGAGATTCATCTTCTCACAGAGCGGACAACAGGGGGAGAAGTTCATTGCATCGCTGCTGACTTCACCAAAGATGACGTTTATGGACAGATTAAGGAACAAATTGAGGCCTTGGATGTTGGTATTTTAGGTGAATAACCTTATATTTGTCATGTTTACAATAAACGTCATTACACGTATTTAAGATGTTAGATTTTCTTGCTGGTTGTTTTATCCCTGTGTCCTTCTAACAGTGAATAATGTTGGTATTCTGCCACACCTTTTGCCCTGCAAGCTGCTGGAAATCAATGACTTGGAAGAGGTACGTCATTTTTATCTATGGATACAGTATTTTCATATTTACATGTAGTTCATCCTATGATTTTAGAGAATCCATGATGTTATTAACTGCAATGTGAAAGCCATGGTAAAGGTGAGCAAAGTTCTGTGAAATAATCCCTGAAATCTATAATATTAAAATCGCAATCTGATCTTAAAAGTCTAGTTTGTCTGTTTCCCTCCTAGTTTAGCCATTTCCACACAACTTTACACGAATATTTTTATCCGAGTCATCGTTTTCTGAACCAAGACATTCTCCCTACTGCAAAGAATTTAAGATACTGCAAACTTTGAAGGACAAGCTGATGTTTTCACTCATGTTTTGTTGCCTTTCTGTGATTAGATGTGCAGAATTGTTCTTCCAGGAATGAAGAAAAGGTTTGAAATTTCGAAAAGCAGCACAATTGGAATGCATGACAAACGCAGTGTTAATGTTGTTTTTCCTTCAGAGGAAAGGGAGTCATTCTCAACGTGTCGTCTGGAATAGCTAAAATCCCCTGCCCTATGTACACGCTGTACGCCGCCTCAAAGGTAAATGTCAGTGGTGTAAAGTACTTGAGTAAATGGACTTTACTTGTAATGGATGTATACTTGAGTAACTACATTACCAATGCCATGCAACAAAGACTCCTTATGTATTAAGTGCACTGACCTTCATACACAAAACTGGAGAACAGGAATAGCAGGGTTTGTTTACCTCAAGTGATAAAGCGCCACGTCTGAAATCAATTACGTCACGTGAATGGGTAAACTGCACTAGGGATTATGGGAAATTAAGTTTAGGACTCACTAAACAACTATGTCGTCTTCCACACATTCTTACTTTTTGTTAGTAGTAATGCTCACGTGCCTTTGTCCTATTCAAAGATCAAATGTTTCTTAACTGCAACTTACAGGTGTTTGTTGAGAGGTTTTCCCAGGGCCTCCAAGCGGAGTATAAACCCGAAGGGATTATTGTTCAGGTATATAGCTCGCACGTTTTTAATCTTACGCACAAAAAGGCATCAGTTAGTGACTGTTTTTCTTGCAGACAGTGGCTCCATTTGGGGTTTCGACGTCAATGACTGGACATCAGCGGCCGGACATGGTCACGTTCACTGCTGAAGAGTTTGTGAGGACGTCACTGATGTTTCTGAGGGCTGGAGACCTAACCTATGGCAGCATCACTCACACCCTTGTGGTAAAGTTCTTCCTGTCCTTGACACAACTCATATAGTTTATTAAACAAAACTTTTTTAATTCTTTTGATTTCCCGTTTTTTACCACTAGACTGTTGTTTCACTAAAGCAGGTTGTTTTATTGTGGACATTAATTTTGCATCATCTTTAATAACGGACTTTTTCTCGTTGTGTGTTGATGAAGGGCTGGGTCGTGGAGTCCATTCCTACGTGGATACTTCAGACTGAAGCGTTTCAGAATCATTTTAAAGACTATGTAAAAGACAGGACAAGAACATGATAATGTTTACACTGTTACAGCTGCTAATGTGTATTTTGCTTTAATAATGCATTAATGAAATGTTTTATTTTGGCACTAACGCTAACAAACTTAAATTTGAGGTTGAACAAAGCGATGAACATTTTTCGTTTAGCCTATAGTCCTTCAGAACATTTTTTTTTCAATGCTGTGAGTTTAAAGTAATCAATAACAATATTGTTTGATAATCTTATCAGTGGACTTTAGTGATAGTAAAGACCTGACCTTGATAAAAGACAATCTGTTTAGGCAAAGCCAAAGAAATTGTCAAGGAAAAAAATGTTGCAACCTTGTTTTATATATCAGAAGGCGTCAAATGTTTTTGTAATTAAAACTAACGCAAAGAGACACAGGTGTTTGGCGCCACCCAGTGGTCACGCCTTCGCACGAGCCATTCAAATGTCGCATAAAATAACAGGTTATAGGTAAAACTTGAGATCTTACTGTTCATAAGGTGACAGATATTTGTAGAAATAAAAACTTTTGCATACATTCTGTGCTTATTTTCAAGACATTGCATTTCTAAAAGGGTTCTACACCTTTATTTGGGGGTGTTGGCTCCAGCATTCTGCCAGCAGGGGGTAGACCTTTCCATCTCAACATATCCTGCTAATAACTTGCTGTAAGTTTAGAAGGCACTTGAGATTATTAACTGAAATTTCTATGATATCTTAATTATGAAGATTATCCAAAGAAGGTGTAACTCGAAAGACTAACAAGTGTTAGTTTCACACACATGCACGCACACACGTTTTTTTGCTTTGGTTTAGTGTGTAACTTGTATGTAGTTTGTGTTAGATCATGCTCCTGAAAAACTATACATCGATATTAATGTAATGCAAAAATAATATAATTATTAAAGATCAATATAAATAAATATAGATGCTTTTATTTGCCGTTGTATTTTCCTGCCAGATCTGGTTTTCACGCGTGACAGCTGGTAAATAGGACTGATCAGAACTTGTGTGGTCCAGCTTGAAGGACTTCGAGTCCTTACACATATAAACATCAGGCAGATGTTGGAGGACTGATTGTTTACCAAGCTCTTCGTTCCCTAAACAATATCAAGTGACGCTGAACACTGGTCGTCAAACAGGGAACTGATCCTGATCCATTGTATGTCAATATTTTTCCTTATTTATGAAAAAAAAAAAAAAAAAAAGGAAAAATAAGCTAATCATCAAACGCTTGATATAAATTACAAGATTTTGGAAGCGGTGTTAACTTTTTGATTTTGAACAGTGATTTTGGTCCTTTCTAGGTTTTTTTTTAATAATGGCTTGCTTTTCTATATATGGCAGGTCATATACATATAGGTCATTTATCGTTCTTTCTTTCTTTACATTTTTAGATGACTCTAAACAACTTTATTATTTTCAACACAAACAAGAGGTTTTTATAATCTGTATATCTGTAGAACATTTTTTTTCCCGGAAACATAAATATGTTCCTTTTTCTTTCTCTTGTTGTTACTTGTTGTAGATTAGGAAAACACATCTTCTTATGTCAAAACATATTCTTTCTTTTCTTTCCTCCAGTCAAGGTGTTTTTATAAACTGTGGATTATTAAAACAGAATTTCTTCTTGCACTTTCTTTCTTGTTTGAAAATCTTAATTTTTATTTTAAAAGATCTGATTTTTATTTTAAATACAATTAATAGAAATAATAAAATGAAAAATGCCATAAGATGCCATCATTCTACTCTGTAGAGACTTTTTGAAGTTGAAGCTGGTGTGTTGACTAGCAGTGACGTGAAGGAGCATGTGGGAACTCTTTCATTCAGGGTCAGGCCGCGGCGTGGTATCTTACAGAGTGGGAGTTTATTGTTGCACTGCTTTTTAAAATAGTTTGTGAGGTGTGATAATAAATGGTGGAGGAGAAGAAAAACACTCGGCAGTAGCTCCAGGCCTCGTGTTGGCCATCGTCGCGGTTGTAATTCCCTAAAAAATAATTAAACGGGGGCGTGGTCATCTGAAAACATTATACTAATAACAAAAATGGCATTTTGTATCGTATAAACCCAGTGAACAGTTCATTTCCACCCAGAAATCAAACCCAGGGGCCGCCTGAACGGTGACATCAGAAAATAAGCAAAGCAGGTCGGGCAACTGGGTTATAGTGTCAGGTCGGATCCTACAGTACCTGCACCGGCGCTGACGGAAACGCTGTTCAAACAAGCAGATCCATCATCACGTCTGAATTTCCCCTGGTAAAGAACTGGAAGCAGCCTATATACCTTCTTTTGTTATTTTTTAAAGTGTGGATTTATAACCAAGTGTTCATATTTTACAGAGATTGATTTTACCTTGCTCAAACCCGTTGAACCCCATCACAAATCAGTCAACAGCAAGTCAAACAGGCCGGTCCAAAACGTTACGCTTTATAATTAACGGTACTGAAGCAAGAGATGGAAGATTCCAGCTATTTGTGAGAGCATCGTTGTTTTTCTTGATAAACAACGAGACCAAAACGCTTAGATCTGCCTTTTTTATGGATAAAAGCCAGCACTGTTCTGGAAAAACTTTGTGAATCCCAGATTGGGATTCGAACCTGCAAAGCTCGGTTGGCAGAAGGTCCGCAAATGCTCATGATCCAAAAAATCGAAAATAAAACTGATGGCTTGGAAAGAATTTCGCCATCCGAAAGAACCACGATCCAAACCAACTCTTGCATGCTCGCTTGAGGTGTGAATGTAAACTGATCTCGGTCCAAACCAAGTGACTCAAGAAACCATTGCTTTTAAAAGAAAAAAAGTGTTCACAATGTTTAACAAAATGCACCATTGGTTTGACACAGAGATTGTGAAAAACGAGGTGCTCAAGATCGAAATAGTTTGAATTTTAGTTTTTTTTTCCCCTCATATGAAATCAATCAAATAAAATGACTTGGAAACCAGTGTGAATTAGAAAAGTCACAAAATCGGCATGAACGCAGCAATTCCTTTCTTAAAACCCAGCAGTTTTATTAAAAACGTCTGTACCAAAAATTCTAAAATTTCCAGAGAAAGTTCTCGTTTTTCTTCCATAATTGGGATGTTTCTAATAAATCCCCACTTTTGGACTTTTCAGAGACTCTTGCACTCGTACAGATCTTCTCCACCTCCGTCAGGTCAGTCAGCTTGTCGATGTTGTCCTCGTTTCCCTCATTCAAAATGTCCCAGAAGTCTTTTCGTCTGTGTTTGGCTCTTTCTGTGCATGCCGATGCTGCAGCTTCCTTCAGATTTCCTACGGTTTTCCTCGTTGTCTTGAACAAGTCATTCAGGATTGAGGTGTCACCAATGAGGTCCGTGATGTTGTTCTGGGCAGAGTCTGAGGCTGGACGTTCCTCGGTGGTCGCCCTGGGTGTTTGTGAACGGTCTTCTTGATCATTGAAAGGTTCTGGAGAACATCTCAAGTCTACTTCACTTTCATCCACTGGTGCATAGCTTGTCGATGGGACATTGGAGATGTTTCCATCTGAGGAAGACGATGTTTTGTCAAGGAGTTTGGCCTGAATGTGAAGACCAGAGGAATCAAAAGCCAATTTCTTTTTTTTCAGCTTTCTTTTGTGACTATCTTTTGGTGTGGTCACCTCATCTTGAAACTGCTGAGGGCTTGGGAATGTTCTTTTTGAGGTAGATCTTTGCCTGGATGCACAGCGTTGTGGTGACACGTCGGCCTCTGGACCAGTGTCGGGATTTACAAAGGTCTTTTTGCAGAGGTGTGTCAGGTCTGGATTCTCGTGGTCATAGAAGCTCCGCAGTCGGCCTAGTCTGTGCTCTGAATTACCCTTCACTATCTCTTCTGCAAAATCCTCCACAGAGGAAGCATCAAAAAACTTAGCCATGTCTTCCATCTGCTGCCTGTAACACACAATCGTTAAATCAGACCATAAAACCAATACAGAAGTTACACCGGATTTACACAAATATAAGCACTTCCAAAATTTTCACACACATGATAAAAAAATCCAGAATCAGAATCGTGATAGAATTGTGATCTTTATTCTAAGCAAAAAAAAAAAAAAAACACTGAAACGCATCACTATAAAGACGACGTATTTCTTTAATTGTGATCGCTCCGGACTTGAAATGTGTAAAAATGGATGTACATACTTACGCGCATATTTGAAAGATGCAAACATAATCACCACACGATTTTAAGCTTCTAAAATAAAAACAGTGCTTATATTAGTGTAAATATGATATTAGTGTTTAGGAAAATGGAGGAAAATTTTTGAAGACATTTTTGGCCTTCAGCTTTGAACAGAACGGGAAATGGGTGAGTAAAAAGTCCTCAGGGTGGTCTTCTCTCTTCAGTGCAACTGGGCAGGCCGTGGTGGGTGGGGTGTGCTTAAAAAGCATTATCCTGTTATTTACTCCAGACAACAGGATAATTTATCTAATTTAATTTTGTTAAGAGTAAAGATGTGAAGTACACCAAAAAGACCATTTATTTTTACACAGTGCAGTGTTTACCTGCAGATCGCACTTGGTGTCTCGCCCACAATGACCGTGCCATCCTTTTGCCGGTATGTGGTTTTGGTGGTGTGTTTGACCGGATGCTCCACGTGTGGTCTGGTGTGAGCCTCCACCGCCTGACCTCCATCCGTGTGTGTCGCTTCAGATGTTTGACCAGGCGTCTATTCAAAAGAATATAATCAGCCTAAATTAGGCATCAAATTTCCCAAACTCATCTTACAGAGTGAATAAACGCAAAAAAAACTCAAACCTGTGATAAATCCAGTAGCTGGTTAGCAGGAAATTGTGAGTGCATGTTGAGTTTAAACACGTCTCGTACGGCGGCACGACTCAGGCGGTCTTCTGTGCTGCTCGGTCCTACAACTTTCTGATTCGAGTGAGTGTAACTAACCTGCTGAAGACCACCTGTTTAAAAAGAAAAATATGTAAATATATATTTAAACTAGTCTGAACCTACACATTTTTTGTCGATAAGTGTGTATGATACATGATATATTAATCATATCTTACACTAAAATCTGGGTGGAACATGGAACACTCCTAGTCACTCTAGAATATTAGAAAATAAACCAATAGGTGTGATTTGGGTGGAGCTAAGATGTCTGGTTGCTGAAACCACACCCATCTGCTTACATATTTGGCAGTTGATTTTGTAAACATATTACAATTGTGCAGAAAGCTACAAAAATGCATTTCAATACCAAAATTTCATGACAAACAACTTTCTTTTTTTTTTTGAGTTATTTTATAAATAATAATAATAAAAAATAAAATGCACTAGCCATACCCTTATTTATGCAGAATTTAAAAGCTCTTACATTCACATTCTCAGTGTTGAGGAGATAAACGGACTATAAGCATGACTTTTTCACAGTATTTGTGGAAGATTGTTCCTACCTAACAACGAGTCTATGGTGGCAGTATTTCCTCCATCAGCAAACTGGGTTTTGTTAGATCCACACATCTGCAGTTTATTTTGGTGTAAATGTGAAAAACGGACAGTTTTGACTCTTTCCATTTGCTCTTCATCATCTGAAGATCCTTCAGTTTCACTGTCTGTTCCCTTGACCTGTTTGTGAACGTGATTCTTTCTACGAGTCTTGTGGTGTGAGCTGGATGAAGGAGCATCATCAGACGCTTCCATAAGAGGGAATCGGTCTGTCTCCTCCTCTGATTCACTAGACAGATCCCAGGATTTGTGAGACTTTAATCTTGTTTCTGGATATTCTTCCTCATGGGGAGCAGAATCGTCTTGGAGGTCCTGCTGGACCCTCTGGGCCATGTGTTTCTGAAGCAGGTCGTACAGGCCAGATTTACCACTGGTCAACTCCCCTTCCCTGAGCGGCTCTGGAGGTCTTTTCAAGGAGCAGCACGGATCTTCATCTTCACTTCCACTGCTGAAATCTAACACACTGGTTTGCTTGGGTCCAGTGGCTGCTGAGGGACCAGCCTGTTCAGATGGTGTGACATCTACCTGTGGAGAAAGTTAAGGAGACGGTTGGTTAACTGCAGAATGCTGTTTATGTATCAGTAAATAACATTATCATGTTGAATGAATATCAATAATTATTTTTAAAGAATTTAACACTTGTTTTAAGTTTATTTTAAATCTAATATATTTTTGAATGTACTAATTTAAATCCTTAAGAAATATTTATATACACAGTTTACACATATTATAAAAAAATACTATATTTTACATACAGATATTTACATACACATATGTGGAAAAAAAAAAAAAACAATAAACAAAGCTTGACAATATTGTCATTTTAAAAACAAAGGAAACAGATTTTCAATTTAATCTGTAATAATATACATACATTACTACTTTTTAAACAATAAGTACAGTCGGTTGTATGTAAATACAGTTTTTACATACATTTTCAGTAACTGAAATAAGAAATACATTTTAAAAAATGAAAAGCTAAGCCACATTAAAAAGTGTACAAAATTAAATAAAAAAAAAAAAACTGTACGTATTTATTTGAGCAAAATGTATGTCGTTGC
>CM051498.1:21297798-21315311 GCA_028031935.1 Paedocypris micromegethes | reverse complement strand
AAAAAAAAAAAAAAAAAGCAATGTGTGAGGGTTATTTCCAGAGAAGCAAAAAGATTTGACCTCCGCTGAGCAATAAAAAAAAAATCAAAATAGACAGTATGTTTCTGTGTGGTCTTCACCACAAGGTCTGAGAAGGGCCTGATTATGACCATGTGTTGGTCCATCGTTCCGTGGGAACAGATGGTGAAAGAAACGAAGAAGGCAAGGATGGCTGGGAAAGAAAAATGACTGGGACACGGGTCTGTGAAAGGGTGGACACTCACTGGATCTTGGGTTCGCTGGTCCAGGACTTGTGTTCTGGTGGTCATAATTCCCACCTCGACTTGAACCTCCCTCTAAAAGCAAAACATGGATGCCGCGTCATGGGCCCGGTCCACAAATGCATGTTTAATTCATCAGTTCAAATTGAAACCCACAATGGCAGCTGGTTTGAGGATGGATAAGGACTGAATGGATTTCAAACTAACCTCCAGGATCTGGTGTGTAAGGCAAGAGCCCTTGGTCTGCAAACGGAAGAGGTTAGGAATGCCAAACAGCTCTCCTCCTTCACCGTCTGAACCCTGAACAGCCTCAAAGTACCTTCGAGCATTTTCCCGCCCCAGAACGGATGACTGAAGTTGCTGCAGTTATAATACACACATTACTATAAATAAATTACACACACACACACACACACACACACACACACACACACACACACACACACACACACTTTATATTAAACTAAAAATAAATCGTAAAAGTACTAAGGACAATACATTTCCAAAATCTTTATATTTTTGTTTTTTTAAATGCATTCATATACATAGTCTTTTTAATCTCACTGTTGCTTGATTCACTAAAATTGCAAGTTATTTCAATTTTTATAGCAATTAAAAAAACAAATAATGGTAAAAATAGAGCTTTTAATCAACAATTGTTTTACTTTCATGTGGATTTTAAAGAAACTGGTAGGAAAAACCAACAACCACTACACAAACATTACAAAAGACGTTGAAGCCGTCAAGACGTTTAATTTTTGGAACCACTGTAGATATAAAGTGTTGCTTTGTACACTACCTGTTTGTAAATTTGTCGCAGGTATATGATCTCCTCCACAGTTCCTAACGAAATGAGTCTAAACACCGTCACGTCCCGGCACTGGCCTATTCGATAAGCCCTACAAATAAAGTAAAATAAAGTAAAGGACATTTAACAATCCATCTAATCCCTGTTAGATATTCAAGACATTCGGAAAAACTCCAATTAAACTTCATTTAAAAAAATACATTTAAGTCCCTGTAAATAATTTGTGCTCACCGGTCAATAGCTTGAAGGTCATTAGCAGGATTCCACGTGGGATCAAACAGCACTACAACATTCGCTCCGGTGAAGTTGAGCCCCAGCCCACCGGCTCTGCAGGATTGCTTTTACAGTCAGTAACAAAATACAGTACAACAATCACGAGTATGAAAGAAATGAAAACCATCCTCACAGGGTTGACACCAGACACAGGTGAACATCACGAGAGCCATTGAAGTCCTTCACTATCTTCACTCGCTCTTTAGATTTGGTGTTTCCATCCAACCTGAGGAACTCCAGACCCTCAGCCATACAGAAGCTTTCTAGGACATCGAGTAACTGTAAAATAACAAGAGTCGGTTTTATAGGTTAGTCTATCGAATCAAAATGAATAAAGAAATGAAGACAAAATCTAGTGGCAGTTATGTATGTATGTGTGTGTGCGTGTGTGTGTGTGTGTGTGTGTGTGTGTGTGTGTGTGTGTGTGTGTGTGTGGCAACATAATTCTGCCAGCTTACCTTGGTTGAATAAGAAAAAAGTAGAACTTTGCTTTTCTTCATTACGAAGTGATTTAAAAGTTTTTGCAAAACCTGAAATTAAATTACACGATAAAAACATGACATTGTGCAACTAAGAGAGAAGCTTGATCATAACTTCAGACGTAAATCAACGGTCACTTGGCACAGAATAACAGAGCGGCCTGTGTCTTTCCTTGCAATGACTATATTTAAGAAACCAGCACTGGGTTTTGTGAAAATGCCAGTAACACAATATCTGCCAATAACAGCACCCTCAAAACGACCCAGCGAAACGGAAGGGAAAACCTTTGAAAAGCAGGTCTGAGGAAACGTTAAATACTGGCCTTGTGATTTTTCATGGGAGTGTGTCCACAGCCTATAAGCAAGAGTGCTCACACTGCCCATAAGAGCCTTTTTTAATCTCCAAATGTCTGAGGAGAAAGTTGAGTTTGGACTGCAAGCTAATGTATATTCCACGACTAAATTGTGTGTAGTGTTTAGTTAAGAAGCTTTTAGCTTGAATAATCTACTACATTTTAGCTAACAAAATAAAAGACCTCACCTTCATTTTGCCACTATACATGGGGTCAGACATGGCTTCAAACGCTGCTTGTTTGCACCGATCAGTATATTCTGGAAATTTCTTGAACACCTTTTCACAAACTGCCGTCACAAACTTCTCCTAAAATGAGAGGATCAATTAATTCCAAAAATATATTCCAGATTAAAACACGTAAATAGTGTTAATTTACCTGACTTTTGCTAGTTCCTTCTCTAGACTGCAGAAGTGCCACGTGATTGGCCACCTTCCTCAGAATGGCCAAATAACTGAAGTACAGGTTTCTGAGGGGAACACCGTCTGCGTTTAGTTTGTAACAGCACTTTTTCCTCAGACGTCCACTGCCACAAGGACACTTCTCAGAGCTCTGCAGCATCAGGACCACATCATCCGTGTCCAGCACGGCACGGTACACTGTCTCCTGGAAGTCTGTGAGAGAGCAGTAAACCACCTGCAGAGACCCAGGACCACAAAAACATTATACCTCATCCATCCATCCACTTATCTGCTACCACTTCTCCAGAGCTGTCAAATAAAAGTAAAAACACTCCAAATTAGTATTTTAAAACAAGTGACTAGTAGAAAACTCACTCTATCATCTTTCTTGGGTAGCTGGTCGCTGATGAAAGACTTTGTTCTCCTGAGGAAATAGCGCGACAATCTCTTGGCAAGATTAGCCACTGCTTTACGGCCTTCCGCCAGAGTTCTTTTAGTCACTGTGTGTTTGTGCCCCTGTTCAATTGGGTCAGAGAACTGATTTTTAAAACCCATCAGAGAACCCAGACATCCTGGAACGGCCCTGTGATGAAAGTGGTAGATCAAAAGGTTGTCGGAAATTACAGATTAATGTCATAAAAGATACTGTTCAACCATTAAGGACATGTATGTACTGTGTATAGTCTTTTGTAAAGCGGCCATTTACTTGCATTTTGCATGCATTTTTCTTCTAATGGTCCTCCTTTTATAAGTTGCTTTGGAAAATGGTCACTAGTCAATCACAGCTCACTGAATTTAAAGATTAAGAATTTTAATCTCACCAGTCCATCACACACCACAGTTCTTCCAGGTTATTCTGCAGAATAGTTCCGGTCAGGCCCACTCGTACTTTACATTTCATCTCCTTCATGGCTTGAGTGATCTGAGACCTGTGGTTCTTTATTTTGTGAGCTTCATCCACAATGATGGCAGCCCAATCAATACTGTAAAATTGTACAAAAATGTAAGACGTTATTAAACAAAAAATGATATTATAACACTTGAGTTGTGTATGTGTGCGTAATGCAAAACTATGTTCTTGTTTGCCCTGTACCTGTTGAACTGGTCCAGGCAAAGTCTGAAGGTCTCATACGTGGTAAGAGCAATCTCACATCTTCCTCTCTGTATACGTGCCAGTTCTTCATCTTTCCTCACACTGTGCACTATTACAACTCTGAAATGTCCCCACGTGTCTAATTCATCTTTCCAGTTGTAGAGGACAGACAGTGGAGCCACAATAAGGAAAACCTTTACAGCGACAACAACAAAACATATTGCCATTAAGCAATGTATGTCTATGAATTAAAAAATAAATTATTATACATTAAGCAACCAAACTCTTGTCTGACACCTTGTGACTTTTGGTTTTTGTAGGAGGCTTTTGTGACTGTAAAAACTCTGGTCTGTTGTTCTCCACATCTTTCCATGTCCCAGTCTTCTGCAAAACTGCAGCTAGGAATCCAATAACCTATCAAATTAGAGGAATACAGAAGCGTGAGCAATTTATAATCGACGTGTACAGTTTAAAATACATGTGCGTTTACCTGAACCGTTTTTCCCAAGCCCATGTCGTCACCCAAGATGCATCCTCTGGATTTTGCATAATTATGATAAATAAATGTAATGCCATCCCTCTGGTAGTCTCGCAGATAGCGATTGATAGTGGATGGAACTTTCACTTCGAGTCCCGATAAAAAAAGTGGCTCCGAGGGTCCAGGTGGTGTTTGACTATTGTCAAACAGAGGCTTCTCGTCCTCAAACTGAGGAAAAGAGTTTCTGCCTGTTCTGCTCTCCTGCATCTCATCTAGGCTCAATTAGAAACTGCCTTTATAAAGATTTTACCTAGATGTTGTTCTTCTGAGAACAGGTTGATCATCTTGAGGTGAGAGCGAGACAATACGTTGGTAACACTGGCTGAAAAAAAAAAAAAAAACATTTTACATAATCTACTGTTAAATAATGAATTAAATTTCAGTACAGTATAAACAGTATAAATATGAGCTTCTGGAAAAGTTGAATTAAGTGCTTCATGTTATGCCTTGACAATAAAATATCATTAGATCACATATACAGATTTTTATAAACAATAGAAATGGTATAAAAAAATATTTGTTTGAAATGTTATTTAAAATATCACCCAAAATACATTTTAGTTTAAAACTTGCATTTTAGTTTAAAACACTAAATGTCAGCATCTAATCGCAGCACATTTTCTTGTTTGGAACTTACCATAGCTGGTTTAATTTCTTACTCGCTGTCGTTTCTAAAAGATTAAGGTTGGTCAGGCGATGGTAACGTCATATATAATGCTGGCGATCAGGCTATGAGATTTTATTCATTTTAGCAGGGCCATTATACCTTAACTTAGCATCATGTTACACGTCACGTAGTTGTCGAAAGAGAAAATATATTTACCTACCGGCGCTTTGAGACTCGCACTTTCCACGAATAATCTCCGTAACGTTGCGGCGTAACTATAGTAACTCAACTCAGTACGTTCTTCAGAAAAGACTTTTGTTTAATCAAAGAATGTTTAATAAAATGTGTTCTTCCTTTTCTTATTGTACACTGTAAAACATTTATTAATTTTTTATTTATTAATGTGTGCCCAAACACAATTTACTCAAAGCAATTCATGTTGAAAATAATAATAGTAATCAGTTTTACGGAAATTAATAATGAGAAAAATGAAATCAAACTAAAAAAATTATTAATTCAATGTCAGTGCGTGCGCGCGTGTGTGTGCTTGTGAGAGGGAGAGGGGGAATTTTTGGCTAGTGTGTTTTTTGTGCTTGTTCTTGCGAGGGTAAGTGTGTGTGTTTGTTTAGTGTGTGGGACTGTTCTGTGTGTTTTGCGTGAATGCATGTCTGCTGTAAATTTATGTGAGTGCGTGCACGCGCGTGCGTGTGTGAGTTACTAGATCTTTGCCTACTGCATTGTAAACTGTCTGTCGTGAGTGTTGGGGTTTCTTTATAGAAACATCTGCAGCAGCTGCCCTATAAATTCCCAGTGTTGAGAGAGCAGGAACAGAAAGTTCAAGTTTTGTCTTGCAGTGTTGTGAAGCGATAAACACAAGTGGGGCCAACTTAAATTACCTTCAAATTCTGACTAAAATAGAATAGAATATCCTTTACTTGTATTGTGCAACAAGCATACAATGAAATTGGACGAACTCTATTGATATTATACAAAAAAATGAAAAATTCAAATATACATACCGTATATAAATATAGAATACTAAACGTAGCATTCTGAATTTATGCAATGTAAACTAAAGACAAAGACACAAATGCAGACACAAAAGAAAATGTAAACATGAGAAAAAGACAAGTGTGTATTGTATATGCAAATGTAACATATATATTTACACACACATACACACGCACACACACACAGCACACCACAATAGGGCACAGTGTTGCGTAACTCCAGGCCCATTAGGTCGTTCCATACCATAAGCATTTTTCATTAGCTGTGCAGGAGCCATGTAGAGGAACGCCGCTCCAGTTCCCCTTCACTACAGATACTGAATGCAAGATTTGTCCTCGTCCTCTAAATGTAGGAAATGCTTCATCTGTGTTTCAGACTTTCTCCCATGAGTCACCAAAGCTGAGAAAGCCAAAACTAATTACAACCAAGCCAAAAACCGTTTCAACTTCGTAAAGGTTGATTAATATTAATACGAGCTCATGGCCTAGAGGGCTGGAAACCCAATTGTTATTGCTCGTGTTTTTTATTACTATCAGTATTATTATTATAAATGACATTTTACTCCGTCGTGTAGAGCGAAGTGTAAGTCGTAGAGACGTGAAACTTTGGATTCTTGGGAGCAAAATTAATCAACTACAGGTTGACAAGTTCCGTCCCTGCTGGACTTATGCACTTGATTTAATTGGTATGAACCCATTATTTTTATAAATGAGAGACTAGGGAATTGATAGTGTTATTTAATCACAACACCTAAACCAATCGTGGAAGGTTGTCTCTTCTGTTTTGGGCTAAATGAATTTTGTCTCAGTGGGGCCACCTTGTCACCATTAAAATCACAATTTTTATTTACAATAAATGTTAGTCCAATTATTTAAACTTGTTTTTATTATTTTGATCAGTTGCTCAATTTTGGAAATTGCTCAAAAATATAAGAAAAAATTAACTTTCAATTTCTAGGATAAATTATGTCTGTCTGACTGTCTGTCCATCTGTCTGTCCGTCAGTGCGTCCGTTAGTCTACTGTCTAAGAAAATGCCCAAACCAATTCAAACTAAATGTAATTTTTGCATAACATATGCATAGAAACAGTATGTCTGATTAAAGATCGCCACCAAATTTGTTTCCAAATTTGAATTCCATTATTTTAATATTTTGCTCTAAGTACTGCAAATTTAAAAATTGCTATTTGTTGCCGATACCTGAAAGAAAAAAAATCACACAATTTAATTCGCAAGAGAGGAGATGACGAGGAAACTTTTCTTGATTGATGCAAATTTGTATTAAAACAATTGTTGCAATGACAAATGTAGCTTTCGCTCAGTTATAGGCCAACACAGTTTTTGCATTAGCATATTTTGCTTCTTTAAAAATTGAATGTAGTACCTTGACAACTTGAACCCCGAATTTGTATTTTTGTTCTGGTTTTGTGTAAAATTATATTTTCTTTTGTATTAGAATGAATTCTGCAATAATATCGGACCAATGCACACTAACAGACTAAATACACACAATTACAACAAAAAATTGAGGAACGACTTCGAATATGGTGTTTTGCATCCCATTGCTCAAAACAGTTCAAACAACCCAATGAGGACATTAACTACGACCGCTGAAGACTTACGAAATACCTCGTTTCTCAAGCTGGTGTTTTCAGCCTTGTGTGAGGTCCATGGCTCGTGAATTCCAAGCGTTTTGCGTCATTTCCCCTCATGCCTCTGTTTGTGTGGTCAGCATCACAGACACACCACTGAATCCCTCCAGCAGTCTGAATGAGGTGTCTGATAGAATGCTAATGTTTTTCCCGGCCCCTTATCCAAAGCCATCCGTCTTCTTTTCCGCACAGATTTGTCAGGCTGTGACTGTCTGCGTGGCGGCTTACTACTAAAGCATAAAGATCCACACACTTAAATCTGCAACGTCCACTACTGGCATGTTCTAGTTTGACATGGATGATTTGTGCTTTGATTCCTAAGCTCGTAATTTAAAACTATATACCGGTATCTATATATCTAATTGTCTGTTTGTCTATCCATCCAATTGTCTGCCTGCCTGTCTGTCTGTCAGTCTGTCCTAGCCTGTACTCTATTAATCAATCAATCAATCTATCTATCTATCTATCTATCTATCTATCTATCTATCTATCTATCTATCTATCTATCTATCTATCTATCTATCTATCTATCTATCTATCTATTCATCCATCCATCCATCCATCCTGGGGTTCGATTGCAACGTGTTTCATTGTTTTAGCAGTTTTCTCTCTGTAATTGTTTTTTTTTTATACACTTATTCAAAAATATTTCTTTGAGAGAATTATTTGAATGATTCTTCAAATACTTGCTTTCGGAATTGTTTCTTACATCCCAGTCCCTGGCACAAGGAACGCGGCCATGCTTTCTAATGCAGTCGAACAATGCTTGAACATTCTCCAAGCTACTTGAACTAATTCCAGCCCCGTTATCCCTCGTTCTTTGTCTCGCTCTTTCAGGCAATTATACAACCATAAGTACCCACTTGAAAAGCACACACTGCTCGCCCTGAAGTGGGCTCTCTGAATAGACTCCAAGCAGAAAGAGTGCAATAAGCACAAATTTACTTCACAAACTGCATTACGGCTATTCCAGTCAATGGCGTCCCCTTGAGAAATGGACGATTTTGTACTGGGAGCTCTGTTGCCAAAATCAGGGGTGACCCGAATTGGACGGGTTGGTCTCTTTTGTCCTGCACTGAGATGGAAAGACTGGACCGAGGAAAAAAATTCCGAACCAGCGCTCATTATGCCGGGACCCCATACAGGGACCTTTTGTTTGTTGACTCGGGTTACAATAAACACATCAAGCAGCCAATATAACTCTCCCTGTTCTTTATCCTCCGTCATCAAAAGCCTGGATGGGCCTCTAACTGGTCGGAGGCTTATTTGATACGCAAACAAAACACTAGACCTCGCCGGTGTGGGCATTTCTGTCCTCATTGAGTGCTGTAATACAGTTAGGAATTGCCTATTCATCTTTGTAGCTAGACATTCTCCCTCCATCATTTGGCACTTGCACAGTGACGAGGGTCTGGGATGGTGCCACTTGTGTGCCACCAAAGACCGACGGTGATGCATAACTGAGCAGAAGAACAAAGGCTTTCGGAAATGTACCAGCTCAGCAGAACCCGATGTCCACATCTCTGGCACGTACAGGCCACACATTATTCCACTTCACTGTTTACTACATGAATCATTATAGCCTTTAAATGGTAAAGAAAACTTTAATTGTGGTTCTGCGGACAGTTGCAGGCGATTAAACTGACAGAATACAATTTGTGTATATATAATATTGTTATTGTGCTTTTTATTATAAGTGCCCTTCAGTTTTCTATGCATTTGTACACCACAATTTATAATGTAATTAAAAACAATTGGAAAAATGACTTTCCCTTTGAAATTATGAATAGTGTTTAATATATTTTATGGAAAAGTTAAAAAAGGGTTGTTTTTCCCCCCTGTTTTGTGCAGGGTAATAAAATGTTCATTTCTGTCTTGGAGATACAGAATAATTTGTTCAGTTTCTCTCACCGCAAAAGAGATATATAGAATTGTAATATCGATGATAAAACCACCCAAAAAATTATCTATGTAATAAGAAATTGTAACTAAAAAAGAAACTGTACTAAAAAAATTAAACCGTGTAAACTCACAACACTATTAGGGACATATTTGAAAAGGTTATAAGACTTTGCAAAGCACTACAAAAAAGGCTGAAAGATAAATAAACACCAAATATAAATACCAAGGGTGCTTTTTGGATTATAGATCTAATCAGAAAATATACAAAAATAACATTATTAATATTAATTTGAATTAACAAGTAAAGAATCAGCAACACAAAAGTTTATAAGTGGCCATTCTTTTATTTTACTTACTTTTATTTCTTTATTATTTTTCAAGTTGCACAAGGATTAAAAGAATGGATGTCCGCTCTTTACCGAATTCTGCATATATTAACAAAGAATGCTTTCAATGACAGGAACGTTCCAATTCAAAGGTTTCAATGTCTCCTGTTTGACCACCAGGGGGAAAGCAAACAATAAGCGCTCAGCTCCGGCATCTATGTGTCGTTCAAGCAGTTGTGGGGTCAGTCAGAAGACCCCTTCATGTGACCCAAGTCAAACTCCAATAATAAGTCAAGCAGTGACTGGCATATGATCAAACATTTATAAAGGCGACCAAAGGCAGAGTCGGTGACCTGGGGGCAAATAAATACACTCACGTGGGTGGTCACGGAGCAACAAATATTACACTTGTTACTAACTGTCAGAAGTTCATTTCATGTTAGTAAGGACTGATAGCACAAGCTGAGCATGGAAGCGCACAAGCACGGCCCACCAAAATACTCCTGTGTGGTCCGCTACCACCCACACTTGCTTCCGGGGAGCTCGCTCTCTTCCTGGGTTCCGAGAAGAAACAAAAAGTACAAAGCAGTAGCTAGAACGCTGGCTGGAGAAGACTTCCCTGCTACGCTAAAGGGAATGTAAATCTAATTTAATTAACTACTCTATAGGGTCACTTTTATTCAAAACAGAACATCTGATCTCCATGACACTATCCCATAATAGATGCAATTGAAACACTCTTAAAATGAAACGCTAATAAATATTGATTCATTTCATTTATAATTTAATAACAATAATTCACGTTTAAAATAAAGTCTAAGAATAGGCTTGACCTCTAATAAAGGAAAAGATCTCTAAAATCAGGCTTGATCTCTAAGAACAAACTTGGCCTCTAAGAATAGATTAGCCCTCTATTAATTATATGGCCCTCTATTAATTTTACAATAGATTGCCCTCTATTAATCTATTAATCTGACCTCTACCCAGACTTAACCACTTAAAGAATGTATTTGATCTCTAAAAACATGCTTGGCCTGTAAACCTAGGCTTGACTTCAAATAACAGACTTGACCTCTAACCAAAGACTGTAACTTTTACAATAGGCTTAACTTTTAAACATAGACTTGACTTTCTAAGAACAGACTTGACCTGTAAACATAGACTTGACCTCTAGGAATAGACCTGACTTGTAAACATGGGCTTGACCTCTAAGAACAGACTTGACCTCTAACCAAAGACTTAACCTTTTACAATAGGCTTGGCTTCTAAACATTGACTTGACTTCTAACAACAGACTTGACCTGTAAACATTGGCTTGACCTCTAAGAACAGACTAGACCTCTAACCAAAGACTTAACCTTTTACTGTAGGCTTGGCTTCAAAACTTGACCTCTTATGATAGACTTGACTTCTAAACCTATGCTTGACCTCTAAGATAAGAAACTTCTTCTCTAAGAAAAGGCTTGACCTCTGAGAATATTCCTGACCTCTAAAAAGAGGTTTGAGCTTTAAATTGCATCCGAATGTTTAAAACACACACTCAGGCACATGTGTCCCTTTTTATCAAGGGAGTTTGAACCTAATTCTGAGTTGTGTTTGTGTAAACCGCCTGTCAGTAACAATCCTCATAACCTCAGGAAAAACCTGCTTCCCACAGACCTAAACTAAACACACATGAAGAAACCCACTCGCTTATAGTGAACTGTTTGTTTAAAGTCAACTGTACTCGGACCAATACAAGCCTGAGGAATAATAATAAAATGACTATAAAAATCGCTTCAGTGAAGGTAAAACTCACGCTGCCTTGCGATCGGAGTTTAAACAGAGAGTAAAGGACAATGCCACTATTCGTTTTCAGGGGCCCGATAAGAAATTCTGGGGCCCAATTCCATTGTGCTCACTGAATGAAATAAGACAGGCATCTGCTTAACAAATACAAACGTAAGACATGTTTATTTTCACAAGATTTTTCTCTCAGTCACTGCCATGTGCAAACACACCAGCGGCACATGTGGCCGTAAGTCTTCGCGAACGCTCTGTTTGACAGTCGGGAATAATCAATTTCATAATACAAACAAGTTCTGGCACAGGTCCTCGTTGTATAAGCTTTCTGAGCCAAAGACAAAAGGTAGTTCCGTGAAGCTTTCCAGGTGTTCCGCTGAAACCGTCTCAGTCCTCACACACCAAAATAAAGGAATACGTTTTAAAGTGCCCTACATTTATGTTATCATTTTATCCTCAATATTACGATTTTATATATCTTTTTCACGGTGAGAGAAGCTTAGCCGATTCTTCTGTGTCTCCAAGACAGAGAATAGTCAAAATAATACGTTTACCTGAGAGAGAGATTTATGCCCACAGATGATCACAGTGTGTAATCTTCAAGTCTATATTTTCCATAATGGTCCTGTTCATCCCGACCTACTGATGATTTCTGAAGCCACGTGATTGTTAAAGCAGAAATTCCAGTCAAGCTGTTGTAAGATGCAATTTCCCCTCTGTGGGACTAATAAAGGCATTTCAATTCAATTCAATTCAATTTAATTCAATGTCAACACATTATTAACTGGTTTTTGTATTTTGTGTTAAATGAATATTTAGTTTGAATTATTTTGTTTATGTTCTATTATATCCAGCATGTACGTTATAGTTTCATCATTAATTGTTCAATGCTTTGTTCATTAATCTTCATATTTTTTAATTTTTAAAGTTTGCATCATTTACCTAAAGTTTTTCCCCAAATCTCTTAAAACCCATTGAACATACCATTCACTCACTGAAAATAAACACGTCCCAGGACGTAACAATTCCCCATTTACAAGCCAGTACCAAAGAAGAGTCCACTGACTCACACTCCACGAGGGCAAATCTCCATCAAGCTTGGACTCATACAGGTTCACACTCTCCGCACACTTGCAACTGGATCCGGACATGAGCGCCACACCTCTTCCCTTCTCTCACCCAATCACTCCATCACTGATGATGCCTGTTTTTCCTAAATTGTTTCATAAGTGCTAACAGGCTCTCCAACAGTCACCAACAATTCTGCTCTGCACAGAAATCCACAAAAAGCTTAATAAATCAATATGGCAGGCATTGATTGTACAATCTTTAAAAGCTTTGGCGTATAAACATCCAGTTTGAATTGTATTTCACGTTTTATGAAAGAAAGTTCACAGCACAGAATATCTTAAATGACCGATGGAGTGCTGTGCTTTACTCCGAGTAATAATCCAAGGGTAAATGACTACAGATGTCTCTCAAGAGAAGTAGTAAACATGAGGAATAATATCTGAGAGCTTGGAAACAGGTTGATTTAATATGTAATACACGCATTATAACAGTCATAAATGTCAAAGATGTGCATGTTTACTTTCAACTTTATGTTTGGGGCTAGGACTCGAATGGTACAGAACTATAACATGATTAGATTAGATTCAACTTTAATGTCATGACACACGAACAAGTGCAGGGATCAGTAAATATATATATATATATATATATATATATATATATATATATATATATATATATATATATATATAATATACATACAGTATAAACAACATATATGTAGGTACAGTGTATATATAGTACATTATACGCATATCATATATTTTAATACAATAATGTATTAAATAATATATAATAATAAACAGATATATAGAATGCGTGTACGTAGTATAAAGAGTAAAATGTAAAAAAAATATAAAATGTACTGTAAGTCGAGGTCTCTTTCACCATCATGATGTTCATACTGTACTAGTGCTTTGCAATCTGAAGCTTGAAAAAAAATTATCTTTGGGAAATAAAAATGTGTTCACAACTGAACTTGTTTTTCCAACAAATAGTTTTCATCATTCCATTGAATGCAGAACTTTATACATTAACACTCTGGCTGTGACAATAAAAGTAATAATCAAGACTCGGCCAATGAATTCATATTACAGCCAGCTGTGTTTACTTTATAATTGCAAATCTGAGAATGTGAAGAACAGAGGGTCCTTTAGGGTCCGTGCAGGCCACGTCACCATGTTTTTCACCTCGACTTGACTCTGCGTTTGGGGAATATAATGAAAAGCCTACTACACAGTAGAGACTCCGGTAAAGCGCTTCAAAACTCTTCAACTGTAAAACTACGTCAGTCAAAAATATCTGTGTTAGAAGGAAGAAATAGAAAATTGAAATATATGAGTGGACTCCTGAGCAGCATGGTGGTCATATCATGACACCTTACTGCGCGGATTGTGTTTGCGCGCGTTTGTGTGTGTGTGTGTGTGTGTAGGTGTGTGTGTGTATGTGAGTGAGTGTGTGCGTGTGTGTGTGTGTGTGTGTGTGTGTGCGCGTGTGATTTCTTCCAGGGTCCATGATTATGTTTTCAAGTGACTTGGAGATTTACAGTTGTCTGTAGATATATTGTACTGTAATGTTTATGAGCATAGAGTTAATGATAATATTTAAATTACTGTGAGAACTGGGAAACACATTCAAGATTACAGTTTTTAGGATACCATGATCATACTGACACATTATTTGGGCAATCTAAATTGTTGAAATTCTTCAAGATGGTGAAAATCAAAAGTGCTCTACAGATGTGCCCGGCTAGAAATAATCTGTGACCTGATAATAACATGCTGGAAATATTTCTTAGTATGAGAGAGAAGGGAGCTATAATTTAGGAGGCAAGCTCAATTTAAAAGTAATAAGCATCTGTACACCTGTTTTTGAATGTATGTGTATCGGTCTGTGGAGTTACACTAAGGAACAGTTTAATAAATAGACTTAAAACAATGCCAATGATGAGGAAGGATGAAAACAGTGAGAAAGGACAGTGATTAAAATTATAGCAATATGTGGAAGGATTATTGTTTTTGTAAAATGTTTGGGATTGTTATTGTATTCATGTTGTAGATGAACATGTAAAGAAAAGTGAGTGAGATTGTCAATATTTATGGCATAGAGATGTACCGTATACGTTTAAGACTGTACGTCTATGTAAATTTATCAGTATGCGTAAATGATTCATACTTCCTTTTTATCACACTAAAACTACAGTTTTTTTTTTTTTTTTACAATTTTATGAACAGACTAAAGTATTGAGCATTTGAGTATTAAAAGTTCAGAAGATCTTTTTTGAGAAATCAGAAAAAATTTATTTTCAGGTCTTAGTTGTTGATTGTTCTAATATAATAATGCTTAAAAAAAGTAGAAAACTGACCTACACTTCTACACTTTTGGAACTAAATGTATAGTTTCCACTTAAATAAATGACTTTACAATTATCTGGCTGGCAAAAAGAGAAAAAAACTGGTTAGTGTTTTGCTCAGACACCCAATTGTGAAACCTACCAGTCCTACCAGAGATTCAAACCTGCAGCCTTTAGGTCACAAGTCGAACTCCCTAGCAATTGCCCACAAAACCTGCAGTGACTTTAAAAAAAAAAAAAGCAATCAAATGGCAAAAATCTCTAACAAGATGGATTCATTGAATCATTAAAGATCTTGGTCATTCCTAAAAGCTTTAGCTCCAAGTTGAGCACTAAATGGGATCTTTTATGAACAACATAATACAAGATCCTGTACGTGCAATTTTCACATCATCGAGTTCGAGAGAAATATTCACAGCTGTCTGTGAATCAAGACATTTTTGAACTTCTCAAAGCTCTCAAGAGGTACAGAAACGATACTGTGCAATTAGCTAATAAATGCATGACATTTCGGGTCCAGGGATTCTGGGGAGCCGCATACCAAGCTAATGAGAACGGAGCGATTGCATTTCAATTGGAGACGGGACAAAACCAATCTCACATTTATAAGAGTGTTATGTTCTTGTGAGTTGCTGAGGAAAGACAACAGTGGGACTGCCGGGGTCTAGTTTAATGCAATGGGAAAAAAAACTTCATATCAGAAGCATAGGCCATCGTAGTGCTGGCAAACACTAAACACCCAACACACTCCTGATGGGCAATTTAAAATGCTAAATGTATCCCCTAGTTTTCAAATTTGACTTTTATGGGAAACTTTTATGAGACCACATTTTCCTAACCACTTATTTCATTATTTTTTAAAATAGGTGGCCAGCTCCGAACTGTCTATTGGCACAACCATGGCATGCAGTCACCATTTTATTGGTCGTGGAATTGTTTTTATCCAAGTGAAGTGTTTAAGGGGCTAAATACGTTTAATAACAGCCCTGAAAGTGTAACTTTAGACAAGTTTTCTTAAAACGGGTTTCAAAATGTGTGGGTTTCTGAAAAAGAATAAATCATAAAGAATCCGACTGAAACAACATGCCTTAGTGAAAACCCCAAACCTTTGCACAACTGCGAGTTGTCAGCTTTTATAAAGTGCTCTTCTTTTTTTATTGTCACACTGATTATACTCGAGTCACACAATCGCGGAGGAAATTGGAAAGTGTAAACACCGGCGGAGAAGTGCTCAGAGCTGTCAAACACTTCTGTGTGATGGAGCACAACCTTGTGCTGTAAAGTAAACAGAGGAAAAGTCACGGGCACATCACTGGATGGAGATCGGCCTTGGAAGATTGAGCGAGACGAAAAGAGCGGCTCAGAATCTAGCAGGAGAGCTCACGACTGATGTGGATGTAGTTCTTTTTGGAGGAAAATATTACTGCTTTAATAACTTCCTGATGCTGGGTGGGAAAATAAATGAAATCCTAATAAGTGTTTTATTTTCTTAGTAATGTCAAGGCTCCCCTCCCATAACCTCACACACCAATGGCGTCTTCGTAATTACGAAAGGCGTCGTCTTGATGGATTAGTGCTGCTTGATTGACAGCTCTGTGTGACACCTTGTACTTCAGTTCCGCTAATGATGTCCACAAAGCACAAAGAGGAAATGTTGGGTGGTGAAGCAACGTTTTATGAGGCAAAACTGTATTTGTTGCGTAGCAATTACAAAAAATTTGAGATTTGCTTTTTGGAAGAAGGGAAGCACAACAAGGAATTCCCATGTTTTTGCTCAGACATGTTCAAAACTGTAACCCACCTGCACACTATAAAAGACAGAACTCATTAATTGCATTTTTCCTTTGCCCTGTAGCCAGGAGCCAGTGCTCTCAGTATGGCCAATATCCAAACTGCCCAGCTGGGACTGGCAAAGTAGAGTCTGTACGATTGCTGAAAATTCATCTTTACAATTTATGGTTTCCATATAGGAACATATTTACATATTAGCCATAATGGGAAAATACAGTTAAAAAGTCACTGTAACATTAAAAGAATGAATGTGGTTCTTCTGACTATACCATGACCTTCATGAAGCATAAACTACAAGGACAAAAATATTTTTGGGGTTAAAATGTATTTTATTTAGGACTCAATCGTTAATTTCTTGAAAGAAAGACATTAAAAAGTAAGGAGAAAGAAAGAATTAACTAAAAGAACATTTAATAATTCAGATATTTCTTTCAACGAAGAAAGAAAGATGTTAACAAGGAGAAAAAGGGAGAAAGAAAGAAGAAATTGAGGAAATCAATACATTAAAATGAAAAGAAAGAATGTGTGTGTGAGAGAGATCGAACTAGGATCATATTTATTCCTTCAGTTGTTTCTTTCAACAAAAGAACAAAAAATAAAGACCTCAAAAGGGAAAAAAGAAAGGAAAGATGTTAGGAAGAAGAGAACGAAGAAAGAAAGAAAAATTGAAAGAAAGAAATTGAGAAATAAATCCATTTAAATGAAAAGAAAGTGAGAGTGAAAGAGAAAGAAAGGATGAACTAAAGGAATATATTTATTCCTTCAGTTATTTATTTCAATCGAAGAATCAAAGGAAAGACGTTAAAATGAAAAA
>CM051498.1:21267431-21291085 GCA_028031935.1 Paedocypris micromegethes | reverse complement strand
TTTTTTTAGATTTTTTAGATTGTTTTAATGGTATTAGCAGGCCAAATTTTGAATGAATTAATATAAATTACTAATTCCAAACATTTTATCATATAGTTTTAAAATTATTATTTAAGCCCAAAGTCTTTTATTATCTTGCCTGTAAAAAATTTTTTGTAAAAAATAAAAAAATTCTAATTTGGCTCCAAACAGTGACAGGCAAAAACTTTAAGGTGGAAAAGCAAGTTTGTAAGTTATTTTGTATATACGTATTTTTCCTCATGTAATTTAAAAGGAAATTAAGATTAAGATGATCGCTATGCTCCTGGTAAATGTTTGTTCAGCAAAAGCGCAAAAAACACAACAGCAATTGTTACTATAGATGCATAGAAGAACTTATTTAACAATTTAAATAACTTGGGTCGCGCCACCTTGTGTCAGCCAGTGGAGTTGCACTTTGACTGTGATGTAATTACACTTAAGGTACTGTAAAACAGATGCAATATTGTGGCAAAGCCCACCCCCCTCATACCTGGTTTAAACAAGCCATAGTAATTTCATTCAAACAAGAAATTACACACAAAAAGCTTTAAAAGATTCAAACTGACTGCTAAAAATAACCAAAACGTAAAATGTCTGGCTGATATCTTATTTTGTGTAAGCGGGTGTTTGTGTAGGTGTGCACACAGAAACACCCCCAGCTCCCAGCACATGGACCTACACGCGCACTTTCCCTTCACTTTTTGTTGCAGTGCGATCCAGTTCATTTGAATACTTTTTTCTTAAGTGGAAGGAACTTGAATGAAGCCAGCAACGTGGAAAAAACCACCCATTCAGGCCCCTCTGAATGTACATCTCTGGATTCCAGTAAGCTGTATTTGTAGGCAGCGGACTGCTAAATACATCCATTTTTCGTGGTGCAGATCTGGACAGGTGATTAGCATAATTAGAGGAGCGCTGGCCATACATATGGTAATGCGGTGTGGAGTAAATGGCAGCTGTGGTGTAAAATTTGTGTCAGGGGTCGAACAGGCTGCTTGGGGGCATTGTGCTACAGCTGCGGGTCAGGGACTCTCTCCCTCCCTTTCTCTCTATCTCTCTCTCTCTCTTTTTTTTCCTCTCACTGTCACTTCATTCACTCTCACTTTTCTCTTTCCCATTACAATTTGCCCGGTTTAAATAGAGGATTGCTTGGTTGGACCAGGTATATCCGTAAAACAATTTGTAATCTGGTGCACCTTTTAGTCCAGAAGTTATAGCAGGCGAAGGTAAATTGAACTGCTTAAGAGTCTCATGCAAGTATGAACACCTCAAAATAAATGTTCCAATAATGCACTGTTTTTTGATTTACGTGTATGGTTGGCATCTCCCAACAAAGCTGGGTTTGTTTTTAGGTTTCTGCTCCCGAAACCAAGCCAGTGGAGCAGTTTGTGTAATGGGAAGGGTTCATGCAGCTATGACCCTGTGCAGAAACTTCCGTGCGACCACAGGGGGTCTCCCTGAGTTGGAGTCTAATCCAGCTAATCCTGCCCGCAACACAGTCATAAAAAATGCCTCCCTGTGCCGGCATTGCCACACACAGTTCCATCTTCCAGTGCCATCCCCCATCTAAAAAAACACAAGCCAAACCATTCCGTGGCGGAGCAATCCCAGCAGCCGCTCCTCTAGGCCCTCCAGCCGCGTGATTGGCGTAGTCGGCAGGATGGACTGAGCGGTGGGCGGTAAGGCCGCGAGTGTGGAGTTATGTCATGATCTTGCAGGGGTTGGCTGCAGTGCTTTTGGAGGGTGGGTGGAACTTTTCTTTTGTGTGGAACCCCTCGCACCCTTTAGAAACCGGCCACTCAAAAGCCACTCTGAAGCTGAATGACGAGAATGGTAATGCCCCGCTTGAGAAGTCGGGGTAGTGGAAGAGCCCTTCCAATAGCAGCGCTCCTGCTCTCTGAAAGGGGGGTTCAAGGGTTAATGTTATGCAACAGTCTGAATGGGCTCAGTGGAGGCACCAACACACACTGACATGCACACCATATTTACTAGCCGCCCGCTACACTCCTAACGGAAAGTTCAAATTCGGAGAATGAAATCCACTATTCTTACTTGCCGTGTTCTGAAGTCGCTTTCGTTTTATACCCAATTCAAGGCCACGTTTACTCAGAGGCCTAATTGGCGTTCAAGATGCTTTATGTCGGACGCAGTGTGTTTAGCCTCTCGCCCAATTGAAAATTGAACCTGGAGGTGTGTGTGTGTGTTTAGCACTGAACGCCACTAAACGTCTAAGACTTCAACCTCAAGCGTCTCATTGAGTCCAAATCACCGCGAAGTTCAATGAAACTTTTGTCCAACATTAGTAAAAACACCATCAGACCGATTTTGGGTGAACACTGAAGTCGTGCCGTGTCTACTGAGATGCAATCGTTTTAATTTTTTGATGTTTCGCCTAATAACTAATAACTTAAAGTCTGTATTTTAGTGGGAGTATGCATACTTACCCGGGATGGAACTGTTTATTACAATTCTATTATAATAAAATCTATCTGTATTTTATTTGATCGGAATTAATTGTGTGTAACTGTTGTTCAGTTGTAATTTTCTCAATGCGCAGACATTTCCTTTATATATATCTCATGTTTCCTAAAAATTAGTTTCAACAAGTGTCAGTTGGATTGGGCAGCGATCCCAGGATCTTGGGTTTGATTCTCACCCGTGGAAAAAAAAAAGCAAATTCTGCAGTGCTTTTTTTTTTCATTGTTGAACACATTAAATGCTATCACTGGTTTAAGAACTGCCATGATTATGGATTACATTTAATACCAGTTTGGTAGATTATAATTGTCAAACTTGCGTCATTCTTGAACCAGCTGTGAAGCTGGGAGTGATGTGAAATGCCTTGTCAGAATCTGTGAAAGTGACAGTAACGTGTAGTTTATTAAGTTTGTTGTTTATATAAACTAAGTAACTGATTTGTAAGGTTTTAATAAGTAAAGTTGCAATCCAGTCATACTTTGTTTCGTGAGCTAGATCAACTGTTTTTCCCCAGTATGGAGTTAAAAGTTTGGTGGCTTTTCTCAACCTTTCATTTTAAGCATTTTTCCCTCTTTCATCCACATTCTGTTCATTTTTCTTCCAGCGAGCTGACGTTTTCTGTCGTTTTTTTGACTAATGTGACCACATGGGGCTTAATTTCACCACCAAGATGTATGTCTCTGGAAGCCTGAGCGGTTCAACCATGTTCGAGTGTTGTTGTATCTTGCAAAATAGAGTGTATTTTTCGTGCAGAGGTTTTACTTCTATTTCCTGTGAAGGTCTTGTGTAGAAAGTGCTGCTCATTTATTTATCGATTTATTAAGTAAATATACTGTCAAAAAATATTTTTGGGCAACTTTCTACACTTGTTTGCAATGTGAAATCTTATGCATGTTTATTGTGAGTTCTGCTATGAATGGATACTACACACGCAATTTCTTTGTTCTTGTGACAATGACAAAAAAATACATGAAAAAATATGAACTTGTAGATAATCGAAATGTTCTACTCGTCAACACTTAGTACACAACACAACACTGAGTTTACTGAGTTATGCAAATTAGATTAAAAGTCAGTCAGTTTCTGCCTGCTGCAAATTATCAATGGAATTAGCAATGAATACTTGTGGCCGACAAATCTTCTGTTTTGAACTGAACACATCAAACTCTTGTCAGACAGAAAATCAAATGTAACTTGTTGAATAGAACACGTACAACTTCGCAGAAGTTTTGTAGGCCATGATTTAAGATAATAAACATTATAAACAGTTAGTCTTTTTTCTACACATTTTTCATAGTTTTTTTCCATTGGTTAGTGACTTTGCTAAATGTATTTGAAACGGGGCGTCACTGTATAATATATGTATTTGACAAATAAAATTTGAATTTGAATTTGACGAAGTGGGTAGCTCAGTCTCCTCACGGAGAGTTTGATGTTTGCGGTTGGGTCAGGCCCTTCTATGTCAAGTTTGCGTGGCAACCCGGAGGAAAAGTTATTTTTGATTGGTTGTTGTTCACTCGTAAATTGCTGTGATTGGCTGCAGCCAAGGGTTGTTGGGATTGGCTCCAGCCAAGTGTTTCCGGGATTGGCTTCCCCTGAGAGTTACCAGGATTGGCTTCCCTCGAGAGTTGGCGAGATTGGCTTCAGATGAGAGTTGCCGACATTGTCTTCTGACGAGAGTTGCCGACATTGTCTTCTGACGAGAGTTGCCGACGTTGTCTTCAGACGAGAGTTGCCGAGATTGGCTTCAGACGAGAGTTGCCGAGATTGGCTTCAGACGAGAGTTGCCGAGATTGGCTACAGACGAGAGTTGCCGAGATTGGCTTCTGACGAGAGTTGCCGGGATTGGCTTCAGACGAGAGTTGCCGACATTGTCTTCTGACGAGAGTTGCCGACATTGTCTTCAGACGAGAGTTGCCGAGATTGGCTTCAGACGAGAGTTGCCGAGATTGGCTTCAGACGAGAGTTGCCGGGATTGGCTTCAGACGAGAGTTGCCGGGATTGGCTTCAGACGAGAGTTGCCGGGATTGTGGCCCTCCTGTTAGATAACATATATGGATGTCAGCACTGGTTTCACAGCAATTCAGAGTCTTCTGATGACATTGGACTTTATTAATCCCCCAAACGGGCTGGTGTCCACATGATCTAGAACACGCTAAGCAAGTCTGAGATCTAATCAGCCTGTTCCTAATAATAATGTTGAACCAAAACTCTGGCTTGGTTAAATGTGCTATTAATGATGGATATGATAAACATGTCCTAAAACAAGATCAGATGTATAACTTGGGCCCAGGAATAAAGCAATCCGTTTTAATTCTTGTGATGTTTCTAGAAGTTTCTCTTCTTTTCTCCGACTGGGTGGTCTGTCTTCAGAAAAGCGCTGGTTACTTTCAACTTTAATACAATTACATCGGTTTGAAAATATTCAACGTATGTTTGTCTCATAGTTGAAAACCAATGTTAAATTGGATTATAGTTTGTAAGTTGTTACAGATTGTTTTACACGGCCCTCCTCTTGGAGTTTGAGAAGGTTAATGGAAAAAAAACATTTTCTTGCTTAAGAAAAAGACTTGCTGATGTTGCCAAATAATTGAAGCTTGAATTTATTTGGTTTGCAAAATGGTAGTTAAACATTTTTGTGGTTATTTATTGTCCGAAGCCCATTTGCTGGTGCTTGTCTGTTTGAAACAACCCCATCAGGCTTTTTTTGCATCTAGACAATTCATCCAGAGTTCTTGTTCCACAAACAGCTAGATGAGAGAAGAATTTGTTCCTAAAAGGTTCTGGTGTGACTTCTTATTAAAACATCGCTAATCATAGGCATATGATCCTGACTTCATTTTTCTTTGCGAATGTCACTTTAAACGTGGAGTTAAACGCCGCCTCATCGTGGCTCAAGGTCACGGAATTGCTTCCCTGCTCATCAGCCTTCTTTTGTTACAGTTCATTTAGAATCCTATTCCCAGATATGGTTAATCCGCTCAAATATTTTCGCAATACGTTTTCTGATGCGTGGAAAAAAACGCACCCAAGGATTCGAGACCCGAGCTTGGGCCAAGAAGCGTTCCACGTCGGAGCCATTTCAAGGCTTTGTTGGCCGGTTGTGGCCACACGTGAACTTTCCACAACATCCTCAAGAAACCCAGTAGATCTGCTTGATTTCCATACGAAGAATCGACGGATCCAGACTCCATTATTACCTGCTGCAGACTAGCTGTGAAGTCGCCGTGAACCGCTTGATCCTGGAAATGGAGAAGTCTTCTATTCTCAGAGGTCAGGTAGAGAGCGCGTGAAGAATCGGAGGCTTTGAGAGGTGGACTTGGACGACGTTCAGCAGGACGCTTTGAAAGGCTGCCTTTGTAGCTGTGAGGGCTCAGTGTTCCTGTGTGAAGCTTATGAGTGCCACACATCCATCCTTCTGCTTCCACGCAATAAAGCAGGAGAGTGCACACACCTGTCCACACACACACACACACACACACGGTCATAACTCACTTTGCTGGAAAGCTGAGGAAAACTGCAGGTGTTATGGGATGTACTGAAATGGATCTGAAGTGGAGTTAACAGGACAGATGGGAGCGTGTACATGTGTTAACGTTTCCTGTCATTGAGGCTGGAGGATATGATGGAATATCAGGCCTGATCCGACGTGGCAGAAATGATATGAGAATATGCCACTGAAGGTCTCTGAACTCTTCTTGTGCTCTTTTTGTCACCTTGAGTCGTATGAGTTTGATCTTTTCTCTGAAAACTCAATTTGGATTTCAAACATTTTGTTGGGTCGGAGAAGATGGAAATGACGCATGGAGCTCAAGTTCATACATTCCTGGTCTTATTTTTTGCTCCTGTACAAAATAGGGTTACAATATCTCCCTGGTTACATTTTAGTGGGTGCCATGTTTTTTGTACACGACAATGAAAAGGCGCACTATTTTTACAACTTTTTACATTTTTTTTATGACTAGGTTTTTTTATTTTGTAAGTCGTGGGAAAGATTTCAATTTCATTGATATTTTTTGGCCCCAGTGACAAACATGTATGATATGATTGCATAAAGAATAATTTTAAAATTGTGTTTGTAAATCTAGTTTTTAAATCTAGAGATGTAAAGATGATTCTGTCTTTTCACACAGTGGGCGGAAGGGTGAACGAGGAACTGAAGTACACGCGGCAGAAGATCGGCGAGGAGGCCATGTTTAGTCCTCAGCTCATGATACAGACGGCGAGACAGGAAGACGCTAACATTCTGACTGTGGAGGCGCTGAAGCAGCACCTCAACTCTGCCATTAAAGCCAGCAGAGTGCACGTTTACATGTACAACAGGTAATGCACAACACTACTTAATGTTTTATGTGCTTCATTTATAATTTTTGAGGATTTTATTTGGTATTTTGAGTGTGTCCCCCGCCTTCTGGCTCAGAGTTGCTGGGATTGGCTTCAGCTCCATTTTCACTGTGTTTTCAGTCAATGGAAATTGGAAGATTTATGCTACAAATCAGGAGAAGTTGTTACCGAAACCGGTTTTGTGGACCAGGTGAGGAGTAATCTTTAATTCCCAGAATACTGTTGATTTGTGACACTAAAACGCTTCATCTGTGGTGTAGATCATAGAGACTCTTCACCCCTGCCTGATCATCACTCCTCTGGACTGCTTCTGGGAAGGTGCTAAGCTACACGCAGGAACGGTCTACCTCCCGTAAGTTACAGAATCTACCACTTTGCTTATTCCAGCTCATCCAATAACGTACATCGGGTCGGTTACAGAAATGTGATTTTTCATACAGTAAACACTTACTGGACTGTAAAAGACAAGCTAATGAAAAATTAGTGTCATTGACGATTGTAAAAGGATTATTTGGATAAATTGACCCAAGTTCTATACTCCAAGCATGAAGTTGATGTGTTTCTCTTTCTTCAAGTGAAAATATAGGTGCTGAATTTATTACTAAGTTATAAAGATTAGCAAATGATTAAGATTAAGACATTATTATAAATTGTTATAAAGATTAAGAAATGTGTCATTTTTAGTATTTTCTTATTAAAAAAATGCAAACTGAAAACATCAAATTCTAAATATTACTATTTTTTTCTTTTACTACTTTTGATTTGATTCTGCAACAAACATTTTGTGAACTTGTTAAACATAGCACAACATTTCATCTGTTTGGCTGAAGAGACTTGGCGTACTATTTTACAAGTATATGATGGAATTTCTGAAGAAAGAAGTGGGAAAGCTGGTCACGCTAGGCTAAAATCATTAGCTATACACAGCGATAAGAAATAAAAATGGAGCTCAAACTGTGATAACACAACAAAGATAATTGATGTGAAGAAGCTGATTTCAGTGGAAAATGATAAACGGTCTCTAGACCCATGTACATTGAAATGACTTTTCTATAAGGAATAAGACAAGTTGTTGAAATTAAGGTGGATGATGAATTTTGTAACAATTAACTATCATTTAAAAACCAATGTGAAAATTCATTTTTGGAAACGTACTGACCACATGTTGATAATAAGAAGAATAAAGAGCAGAAACTGAATATTACTAGCTTGAAGATATGATACAAGACAATTTGCAAGATTTTCATTTGTATTATGTTTAAACATTGAAATTTTGTGATTTCATTGTGATCAAGACTTATCCACTGTCTGATTGTTATATGTTCATGGTCTGTCATCTTGCCGAACGCTGAAGGACTCCAGGCCTCACACAAACGCCTTTATTCAGGCGGCTAATAGCCCCGCAACAGTTATACTTTGTCGACAACCAACCAGTCTGAAAAAGTTCTGTCCTCTTCTCACAATTTCCCTCATCATGGATGGTAAATAAGGATTTTACTGTGTTCTGCTTGGGAGACTTGGAATAATGACTCAAGCCTGGTTAGGCACATACAATGCGGCCTGAACCGCTGCAGGCCTGCCAGAAGAGAATAAGAGCGGGCCGAACACAGAGCCGAATCTACGGGAAAAAAAGAAAAGAGAAATTAGAGAAAGATGGCGCAGGGACGAAAAGGCGGATTGAGTATGACAGAGAAAGGATTAAAGAGCCAGTCATTTGGGCAGCACAAGTGGGCGAATGACGGATGCCACTGGGGATGAAAGCAAAGGTGAAGCTGGTACACTCAAGGCCGTCTGAGGATACAGTTGAACCTACGGAGCGGCCAGGTAAAGACGGGGCGAGAAGAAGAGGGCGCTGAAAGAGCCGACTGAGACGGGATGGCAAAGAAAGCATTGGAGGTTTGCGAAAGCGCTGCGTCGGGTTGTTGGTTGTGGGTAGATGCCAGGTCCTGAGCGGGATCACCCGCCACTGCCGTATAATTAGAAGGGATAAAGATCAGATGAGCGGATTGATTCCATTTTCTCAAAGCTGTTATTATGGAGGCGGCCTGAAATCCAATCTCAGGAACATTTGTGCTGCCACCGCTGTGACGTACAGCGTCCATCAATCCCTAAGCCTTTGGAATTCCATCTAGTCATCCTTCATCTGCTCTGGATAGTTGCCTTGTGCCCGTTTAAGAATGCCCAAGAGTTAAGCCAATTGCCTCAACAAAATAGGGGATTTTGTTGATGGTTATAATATCAGGAGTACAGTAGCCTCCCGCTTAAGGACTACATTCTGGATAAGTACAAGCGTTTTCCAATAGAATTCTGGGTTCTAAAAAATGTCATGAATCAGGCAGATTTCGAAAGTTCTTGGGTTTGGCTTTGAGGGAGAACGCCATGATCTTTCTATGAAACGATTCAAACAATTGAAACTCAGTAAAGATGGCAGATTGTTTTTGGATCGCTTAATCAATTGAGACTCATCGAGAGTCTCGTGGTTGGTAAATGTTCTTAAGTACACAAAAATGCTAATAAATACAATGTATTTCCATTTTGGGAGGTAGTAGCCATACATTTATTTTATATATAGAAACAAAATATTTTATTTGTTTACGCAACGATTCATCCTTTCCCACTCATCAGTGCCTGGAAGTTTGGAAAAAGGAGAGACTTGCAAGACACTTAGTCAGGCCACTCATCAACAGTCGAGTCTGAGAGAAGATGAAGCTGGAGACAAGAATTCTGTTCCAAATGCAGTTCTATTTTAAAGTGGCGTATTTTGTATGGATAAACAAGCTGTTTCACATTGAAAATCTGCCAAGTAGATTGAAAATTTGATTCACTCTAAAGTACCGGTCACTAGGAACTGATGGAGGCAAGATGTTCGCAATTTGCTGGACACCAGGACATTTGTGAAATTAGGTAGTGTTGGGTCTTGTTGAAACTCAAGTAAAAGAAAAACATTTAAATCCGTGGTAGAGTGGAATGGATGGAATCTAGCGTTAAGAGCAATGTTGGAAGGCTTTAACCTTCTTGTCTTTCCCTACAGTGGAAAACCCTCAATTAAGTGGACCAACTTTGATCCGATGGTATTCATTGGTGAGCTGAAGATGCTGAAGTATCCGGTGGACATCTGGGAGGAAATGCTGGTGAAAGCTGAGGTGGGCCATGGCTACATGGACCGACCCTGTCTGAATCCCGCAGACCCCGACTGCCCGCCATCAGCTCCTAACAAGAACTCCACCAGGGTGAGTCCAGTTTTCCCTGCTTGCTTGCTTTTCTTTCCCTAGGGCTCCGCTCGAGCTTACAGTGTCGTTTGTTTGGAATATTTCACCTCTGACATTGTTTTTCATCAAACTCTTAAGACTGATCTAGGCCGTGTTCTGGCTGGTGGCTGCCATGGGCTTTCCAAAAAGTACATGCACTGGCAAGAAGAGCTTATTGTAGGTGGGACCAAGAAGAATGTCAGTGGCCGGATTCTGAGGTTAGAGAGCATTTTAAACCCACATTGTTGACGACTTTGAAATGCACTGATGTACGGAAAGAACAGTAAAATTAGCAAAGTAGAGATTTTTCAGACGTTTGGAGTGGCGATGGAAAGCCAATAATCAAACATGCCTCTCAAAGTCAAAAGTCACTCTGTCTCTTACGTAATACGTAATATACAAATGCTGTTCTTTGGTAACAGACCTTAATCATTAGCAATGTGTACTTCGTTTCAACTTCCACCATGCTTTTTTTTTTTTCTATAAAAGGCTACACCTTATACTTTATGGTAATACTTTTTAATACTATGTAATGCTTTTTATTTTGAAGGTTCTTCAGAATACGCATGTACAAATAATTCAGAAATATTCTAAATTTACAGTTAATTAAAAATCTTTTTATTTTAAATCTTGAGTTAATTTTTCAAGAGCCCCATGGTATTTTTTTTCTTTCTTTAAAGTAGTTTTTATTATTTTATAAATATTTATTTGATATTTTTATCATTTCAAATTTTTATATTTTTTAGTTTTTAATAAAACATAAAACTATTCTTGTTGAGAAAGTGAGGTGAAAGACTGAAACCTGCGTTAAGTTTTTCCGTTTAATTTGTGCCTTTTTGGCCTAAAAATTTTATGGGGTTGTGATATAACTTGTTGAGCATGTATATATTAAAATCCACAAGCGAGTAACTTTTAAAAAATATAGTTAAGTCAGTTGTGGCGCATGTTTAAGACTTGAACCAATTGGATTACGAACGTAATGTACATTATAAACATTGCAGCGTACAGTATTGTCCGTAATGCACAACTCTGATGTTGTTTTCCTCCTCCGTGCAGTGCACAAGCCCTTCAGACCATGTTCCAGCTCATGACCCCGAAGCAGATGTACGAGCACTTGAAGGGCTACGATAAGGTCTCGCACATCAACTGGAACGAGGATAAAGCAGCTGCCATACTTGAGGCCTGGCAGAGGAAATACTCAGAGGTACGCGCACGAAGAAAGATGCTCCACGCATTTCAAGATTTCATTCCCTTCCTTGAGGAGATGTGATGATGATCGTCTACTGTTGTGCTTTTTACAGCATGTATGATTATAGCTGGAAGTCTATTTAGCGTTAATAAGACACTTTACTCATGACCTTTATTTACCCTTGACCTTCAGCTCAAGCTAGTTCTGGATCTTTCTGAGAAACCACAAGGGTTGAAGTTGATTTCCCCGGTTCCACAAGTTGTTTCCCGAATAATCCACCTCCAATTGCCGTCAGACCTAGACGTTCGCTCGAGTCACGAGTATTGTGTACATTCCGAAGGCGGAGCTTCTGGTGCGATTAGGACCCAGCTGTTTCAGTGCAGTCCTTCAAAGACATCCACTTCCTTTTTTCCCCCTTCTTCTTACTCGAAACCCCCAAGTAAAGAGTGAACTTGAATAAACGGGGCACATCTGTAAGTTCAGCAAAGGTCACGATGGGTACACTGTAAAAATGCATGAGCTAAACCTTGCACCTGTATTAGATGCGGTACATGCCCAAGGAAATCTTCCCAGGTTTTTCCACACACACTTCGTATACTTCCCCCGTTTTAACTTTTTATATTATTTCCAGGTCATATTTCCAGGTTAGCCGTCGAAATTGGCTTTTTGAAAACCAAGCAAAGAATTCATTAGCTAAACTCGGGCCTGCCCGTTTTACCACCTCAATTATATTTGAAAATAATATAAAAAAATTAAAAAAGTAATCGATAAATAAATAATAATAAATGATTGATTTATTCATAATTAATACATACATTTTTGTGGTAGGTATTTAGTGGGTATTCATATAATTAGCACTTTTAAATCATGCAAATCTGAATATTTAAATGATACAATTGGAAAACGTGTATGAATGATATAAAAATGTTTAAAACTTTACACTGTTAGTGTAAACGGAAAAAACATTTTTGTTATATGTTAAACAAAAATAACAAATTTTGATTCGTTATTTTCCATAATAGAATCTTCGTTTCTGTAGGTATGAGATAATGTGTCTGTTTTAATATGGATATATAATGTTTACAAACGCTACACTGTTCTTGTATTTGCACTATATTTTGTAGAATAAGGTGCACTTAAAGTTGTATTAATAGTTTACAAATTGACTGTGCTTATCCCCCCTAAAATGTCTGGATTATATATAAAAACATATTAGGGAATAGACGTTTATAAATGGTGCGTCTTTTAGTCTGAAAATATGGTAGGTATGTAAGTAGACATACTCACACATATACAAATACGTGTGTGTGTGCGCGTTTGACAGTGCTGTCTGGAACACATTAACCCTCTCGCCGCACAATCTCTTTCACAGCTGCTGTCCCATTGGTGGCTTGTGTGTGACATCATCCGGTCTCTGTTTTGTCGGCCCTGACCTCTGCTTGGCATAGGGTTTCGTTTTTCTGCATTTGTGCAGGGCTCAACATGTGTGACTCTGTGGATGCGTGTGTGGTTTTAAGGGGCCGTTGATGCTATACTTTCTATTTTCTGCGTGAAACTTTCTGCAGAGACGTATTTAGTAATCAGATTTTGGTTATATTTGATTACATTGATTCACAAAAATGAGCCGATGTTAAGAAAGAACCTAAAGAGAAAATTAAGCTTTGTGGGGGTTTGAGTTTTATTTTATGTTTGTAAAGTTTTAATGATAAAAAGAACATTTTCAGATTTAAAATAAATCTAAAATATGAAAATAAAATCATACATAAATAATTTTTTAACGTATGAACAATACAGATGGTACTCTTATAGACAGGGCAGAACTTCAAAAAGACATTAAATGTTAATTTTTCATTTAAGAAGTATGAATACATACTTTGTATCACATACGTTAATTAAGTTAACGTCTTGTGTCTTTGTCCCTAAAATATTTTTTTTGTTCCTAAAAAGTGTTCTAATATCTTATTTATAGTGTTTTCTCCCGTGTGTCCTTAGGCCGTCCAGCAGAGTGTGTCTGTAAATTCCTCGCAGAAAGTTCTCACATTCACCACAACTACCTTGGAAGACATTCTCAAGTCCTTCTCCGATGTCAGCGTGATCCGTATCGCCAGTGGCTACCTTCTAATGGTGAACCCTCTCCCACATCTTCATGTCTTCCACAGCATCCTAATCTGATCACAATTTTACAACTGTGGATTATTAATCCCACTGATTACTTAATCCCACGGAATTCTTAATCCCACTGTAATTTCTTGTTTTGATCACCTTCATAGTTACAGCATTACATCTGCAAACTCTCGCTGGAGAATTATATTAGATTAAAGCCGTGTTTTTTTTTTTGTTTTTTTAATCCAGCTTGCCTACGCCTGCTTGACCATGTTACGGTGGGATTGTGCCAAGTCTCAGGGGGCAGTAGGGCTGGCCGGAGTGTTGCTGGTCACTCTTTCTGTCGCCGCCGGACTTGGACTTTGCTCTCTCTTGGGGATGTCGTTCAACGCCGCCACAACACAGGTACGATCCCAACTAGTAACCGCTAAGCACCACGACAAACCCGAACCTTCTCCCCAAAGGTGTTGCCGTTCCTCGCCCTCGGGGTCGGAGTAGACGACGTCTTCCTCTTGGCGCACGCTTTCAGTGAAACCGGCCAGAACAAGAGGATTCCATTCGAGGTGTGTTATCGCATCCCACACATCCTTAAAGCAGGGAACCCTAGTAAACAACCACCATGTTCCCAAGGCTCTCCGAAGGAACGCCACATCCACAGATAGTGTCAAGACAAGGCCGCCCGCTCCCAAACCAGGGAGTTATTTTGTTATCTGAGGGAAAGGGGTATAATATCACAGCGTACCCTCATGTTATCACTTACTTAGAGGAATGTGTGTGTACCTGCCCCGACCTGTGATGTAACTTCTAAAACACCAGGGCGCTTTGATCTGGTTCAGGCCGCGGCACTGTGTGTTTCAGCTTTTTCCCCTCTGTTGTGGTAAAATACACTTTTGGCCTGTTCTGAATATATATTTGTGGCTAGTATGATTGAGGCTTGCGTGGGTTTCCTCCGGGAACTCCGGTTTCCTCCCACAGTTCAAAAACATGCGTTTAGGACAAATGGAGTCTTGATAATTGTCCATGAGTGAGTGTGTGTGTGTTCGTGTTTGTGTGTCCTGCTCTGTGATTGGTCACCCTAGAGGGTGTGTCCCGCCTCAGACCTAGAGCTGCTGTGATTGGCTCCCTGTGACCCAGAAATGGAAAATCTGAAAGATGTTATTTTTGTTCTAATTTATTTATACATTTCTATTAAAAGCATAAATCACTATTAATTAAATTTGACTCTAAACAATCAGTCAGACTTCCACGCAGACGTGTGTTGGCCAGCGTGAATGTGGAAAGTAAACAGTTCCCCAGCGAAAGAGAAAAAGCCCCGCCTCCTCTGGTTTGGAAGCTTGTGGGTGGTCCCGCATGGCCCCTCCCTTTCTCCCACTCTCTACCTTTGAGCACCGAGGTGGAGTTTGACGCTCATCTGCGCAAGAGTCTCGTCTGTTTGTGTTTTGTTTCTGATGAAAACTATTTATTTGTGAATGAGGGAGGAAGAAAACGAGGAGAAGAAATACCCTATGCACAATTTTCCAGACTTCAATTCTCCTGCATGTTTTTAGAGCGTGGGAGGAAACCGTCCATTTAAAATGGACTTTTATTCCTTTTTTTCCTTTTTGTTTATATTTTTTCAATATTAAATATTGTGTGTATACAGAAATTATATAGCAGGGTGTGATCTATGTCTTGTTGTTAATTTCATGTTTTTTTTTATGTCTGACTTAAGATATTTTAAGATTTTTGATTTAAAGTTGTTCATTTTAAAGTTTTCTCTCATCCTCAGGATCGCACAGGCGAGTGTTTGAAGAGGACGGGTGCCAGCGTGGCTTTGACTTCCATCAGTAACGTCACCGCATTTTTCATGGCTGCCCTGATTCCGATCCCAGCATTGCGAGCCTTCTCGCTACAGGTCAGTTCCGTCTCGTTTCTACAATAAACTGTACTGCACCTTTAAAAGATTTGTGTGGGTTTATATTGTCGTACGTATGGCGGAAAGTTCAGTGTTGTGTGTGTTCTTTCAGTGTGTTCGTCTCCAGGGCCTTTATTGATCTCGTTCATCAAATCAAGCGTGTGACAGTTTGAGGGCCGACGTGGCCCATAACGCCCCCTACTGCGTGTGATTAGTGGTACGGCCCCTAACTGCGCGGACCCCGGCCATGTAACACAATCTGGGAGTGGGGGTGGGTTCCAGTTGTTGTTGTTCCACACATCTGCTGGATCTTTGTGAATGGAAGTCTGTGAAAGTGACAGAAGAAACGCTCCACTGAGAGACTTGACTGGAGCCTGTTCATGTTCTCCGTCAAGTTAAAGATGTTTTATGCATAACAACTCACTGGAATATCACAAGATGTTGGGGTTCATGAAGGAAAGGGAGGACAATTGCTAGTCTGATTTTAATATAGAACTGATCTTACTGCAACTGAATAACAGTTCAAACCTGTAATAACAGGTGTTATTACAAGGGTAATAACGATGTTCAAAACTATAGCGGGTTTTCATTCAATCACTTGAATCTTTAAATTCTCAATTCTAATCCCGCTCTTGACCTGGATTAGGCGTTTGATCAGTGTCACCGAATTAACTTCAGTCAATTGGTTGACAGCGTTGGGCCGCTGTGTTTCAGCGCTCGGGCTGCTTAACCTCTGACCTTTGGGTGCAGGAGCCTCGCCGTCATCCACATAACCTGCACAGCTGCGGGAGAGAGACGCTGTGATTTACACTCCGGTTCCTTGTTCTGCTCAACCAACACGCTCTCACAAATCTCGGCCTAAACCCGCAGACAGCCTCCCTCCTGTAGGAGGCTTTGATCTCCACAGCAGAAATCCACCTTCATGTAGATCTGCTCAAGCCTCGGCCAGAGTGCGCCCTGATTGTATATTTTCAGTGGAAATGATGTGCAGGATGAGTCCAGCGACCACACGCGAGACGTGGCTTGAGCCCAAGCGCACACACACACACACACACACACACACACGCACGCATGCACGCACTGAGCTGTGGTTCTGGTATTAGTACGTGTGGATTGATGCCTCACACACGTTTGTCAGATACACAAATGTTTTTCCCTCCAGCTGGCACCTGTTCAACACTCAAAAACACACAAACACACACACACAAAGAAAAGGAAAAATTGACTTTTGTATCTCTGTCGCATTCCCTCATTTTATTTGTTATATCTATCTATTCATCATTTATTCGCTACCAGGTTTTGTCTGTCTTTCTCATATCTGTGATTCTATCTGTCTGTATATTTTCTTTAAATCTATGGCTTCTTTTTTCGGTTTTTCTATCCATCCATCTTTTATTTTCCACCTAACAAGTTTTGTCTCTATTGCTGTCTCTATTTTTATGCTGTCTCCAGCCATATATTCATGAATCTTTTATACTATACCAGTTTTTGTCATCTGTCTTGTGTTTCTCTCTTGCTATCATTTGCTAATTAGTTTTTCTTTCTGTTTTTCTGTTCATGCACCCACCCATCTGTTTTTCTATCTTCTTGGTCTGTCTGTTTATCCTTTATCTCAATTGCTATTTCTCTTTTTTTTCTTTTAGTTTATACATTCATCCATCTCTTCACCCTCCTTTTATTTTCTGTCTTATATATTTTGCCAGTCTGTCTAGTGTATATTAATCATTAATCTCTGTATCCATCTTATATGTTTACTTCTTATCGGTCAATCTTTATTTAGTTCTCTCTCTTCATGCATTTATTTTTCTGTCGAACATCAATATTTGTCTATATTATTTTAGTAAGACTGATTTCACATACAAATAATTTTCTTTGTTGGACATTGAAGATTAGCAATTTAGTAAATAATTAAATACGATAAAAAAGGAGCATTTTTCAGAACTGTAAGTTGTTTTACGGTGGCGTGCGGACAGCAGGGTTGGAACGGAGGAATCCTGCGAGATCAGATTTCATGGCCAGACCGAGTCTGTCGTTTGGAGTTTTGAATGAGTGAATGAAATGCAGTTTACTTCTACATTTGACTAACAGGTAGCGAGTGTTTCTGAAGGAGCGTTTGATTTATGTGTCTCGGCTGGGTGAGACGCTCGCTGTGTGGTCTGACATGGCTCCAAACTCCACCCAGAAAAAGCACCCGGAGCAGCAGACATGCTCCGATCTGCCCTCGCTTTCTCCAATACCGACGATCATTGTCGCTCACCTTTGTAAAGCCCAAATCTGCTTCTCTCGCTCATCGAGTCTGTGAATCAGGCTTGAATGGTTGGAGTCACACACATACTCGCCAATCGAGGAGATCTGGGCTGTGTTGAGTCTCTTCAGCGAGCGTGAGATTTTAAAGGAAGGTGGCTGCTTTCCGAGATTAAGAAGGCTTATCTAGACCCACCTCAGGTTCTCAGGCCTCCTTTATAACACGCATTAAGATCCAGATCATATGAATGGGAATAAGTTGAGTGTGATGTATTTTTTTGTATGATGTATTTACCCTTTTTAAAAGCAGTATTGTTAAGCGAAGCATTTAGCCGAAATACTGCTAGTTTGTGTGTGATTGTGTTTTGTGCAAATTAAATTTCTTTCTGTTCTCTTTCATTTTTCCCATTCTCTTACTGCCTGTTTTATCCATCGTATCTCTTTTTCCCTTTTGCTTTAAACTGCTTTTTGGAACATTTTCTTCTCATACCCTCTCAATAATTTTTCTCTCTTTTTTGCTTTTCTCCCTTTAACTCACCTTTTATCTAATTCATTCGTTTTTCACTCTCTTTACCCTTTCCCTCACTTTTTATATTCTCAATCTCTCTCATTTTCTCATTTGTCACTCTCTTTTTAATTCTCCACCTCATTCTCTTTTATACTTTGTTTCTCTTTTTCTTTTCTTATCATTTCTCTACCATTTTCAAATTAATTCGCTATCACTTTCTTTTCGTTTTTCTCTCGCTGTCTATTTCCTTGCTCTACCCTAATTTAATTCCTTGTCAACGTTTTTACCCCTCTGATTTCCATCAATTTACCTCTTTATTTTATTCTTTCTCTCTCTCTCTCTCAGGCTGCAGTCGTCGTGGTGTTTAACTTTGCTATGGTGCTACTCATCTTTCCTGCCATCCTCAGCATGGACCTGTATCGCAGAGAAGACCGCAGATTTGACATTTTCTGCTGCTTCGTCAGGTAAACACACAATATTCACGCCATCGGTCAGTTTAATGTATTGACAACTGTATTGTTCGTGTTTATCTCAGAATATGACACCCGCATCAAATCTAGACATTTTTTTTCTGGCTTCTAACAGAAATCTGCAATACGGTCTCTTTTTGCCCATTTCATACAGCATAACTGATGCCCTTAAGTGACATTACATTATTTACCTTACATCATATAAAGCCTGCCGCAGTATTTATCATGTTCTGCATGTGTGTGTTGACGTTTATCTGTGTGTGAAGCCCCGGGTCCTTGAATAAGACGTGCTTTACCTCTCCGGCCTGCTGCGGCATTCTCGGTGTCAGCTATAGGCGCATACTTTACCTTCTTAGTCATGCCTCCCAACTCCTGCAGGAAATTAAAGCTGATGCCTAAACTTTCACCATGGTTAAAGCGTTTGCTTTCTCGTCACCTGCGCTCAGCACTCGCTGGGCTTTAACTGCTCTCGACTGCAGAGCTAATTCGGCTGTTTACACACATTTTTACACAACTTTTACACCCGCACCATTACACATCCGGAGGGTGAAGGAAAATTTGCTTTTACGCATAGATTTGTAGAGCTGTGATCTTATATATTGATCTGATATTTTACTATGACCTTTGGGGCAGATATTTGACCTTATATTATTATATTGTTATATTATATTATATTGATATTTGAAGAGCTTTTTTGCTTCATAGAGTGTTATCTCACTTTGTCTTGTGGCTCAATTAGTGTGCGTGGTGTTCTGAGTTTTTGGCTTTGTGTTAATACATTTTTATGGGGTATTGTGGGTAAAAATAGAGACCTTGTGTGGAGTATGTACCTGCACACTGGAGACGACCACGGGTCTTGCACGGCTCTATATTTTTGGGACACTGCCACCTACTGAACTGGATCAATACACTGGTTTCAGATGGACGATCCCTTATTTTACGACGTACTTTATGACATTTTAGGTTTTAAATCCGGTTTAACAGTAGCATTAGAGACATTTAGCATTTAAACATTATTTGTATTACTGTGATTAATCATTAATTGTATTTATATTCTTATTTTATTGCGTATTAAACTTAACAAGGAAACTCTTTATTATTATGTGAGTCACTTGGTGTTCCCTTTGCAATACATTTTGCTTCTAATGCTCCTAATTCTGTACGTCACTTTGGAATAAAGCATAGGCTAAATAATAATAAAAATAATAAATTAATATTTAATTATTACTGTACAAATAACTGTACAGTAAAGTAAAAGTAAAGAATAAATGCTACAGAATAAACCACCAGGCTCCAGAAACTGTCGCTCCCAAAAGTCCGTAATTTTTCCAATGCGTCGCTGGAAGTTTTTGGAAACTTAGAAAATATATGAATTCTGGCCATGCAAAATAAAAAATAATTAATTTAGCTGGCTCTTAAACTGGTCTCTAGCAAACAAACACCATTAGTCCCCAAATCCAGCTTGTAAACCGTTTCCATGGTGATCAAACCAACTTTTAAGATGAGAAGCCTATCATCTTCAAATTCCAATTGCATGTTGGGGAACTGAACCCAATTGCTTTTTTTCTTCATATGCTGCATTTTTTACTCCCTTTCTCATTCTCTGTGTCTTTCCTTCAGCCCTTGTGCGAATCGAGTGATCCAGTTGGAGCCACAGGCGGCTTATGTGGACTCCCCGGCTGACTCCAGTCACTATAGCCCTCCACCCTCCTACAGTAGCCACAGCTTTGCCCAGCACACCCAGATCACCATGCAGTCCACCGTACAGCTCCGCACAGAATACGACCCCAGAACACAGGCCTACTACACCACGGCTGAGCCACACTCACACATATCTGTGCAGCCGTGTTCCCCCAATCCCAACCGGAACAACAGCAACAACGTCAGAAACAACAACAACAGCTCTGGAGTAGGAACCAGAGGCCCCACCCCTTCCCCAGGAGGCGTGGCCTCAGACACAGCATCCTCCCACAGCCCAGACGGTGCCAGCTCAACTCGTGACCTGCTCTCGCAATTTGGCGAGTCTGGCCTGCGATGTCTGGAGCCGCCGTGTTCGCGGTGGACTTTCGCCTCGTTTGCCGAAAAGCACTACGCACCCTTTTTGCTCCAACCTACAACTAAGGTACATTCATTTATTTCATCGCAACTTTTTCCCCAGCTTCTAGTGCTAATGTTTTGGGCAGATCGAGAGTGACGTTCAGCCGTTCTGGCCTTCTGAAAACCATACTGGACTTCATTAGTGGTTTCATGTAGTTCTGGTTTTGTGTGTGTCCTACCAGGTGGTGGTGATTCTGCTCTTCTTGGCGTTGCTCGGAGTCAGTCTGTATGGAACCACCCGCGTCCGGGATGGTTTAGAGCTGACTGACATTGTGCCACGGGAGACGGGCGAATACGACTTTATCCGAGCCCAGTTCCGCTACTTTTCTTTCTACAACATGTATGTGGTGACTCAGAGAGCCGACTACGCGCGCATCCAGCCTCAGCTCTATGAGCTGCACCAGCGCTTTTACTCAGTCAAGTACATTCTGCGGGAGGAGAATGGCCAGCTTCCTCGCATGTGGCTGCATTACTTTCGCGACTGGCTTCAAGGTTAGTTTAGATTTCAAGTGTTTTTCACTCCCTACATTTCTAAAAAAAAAAAAAAAAAAGGTTTTGCTGTGTGCCTTGTATTTGGGGAAAGTCTTATAGATAACAAAAAGAGGAAATACCTGTATTTTCCTGACTATGAGGCACACCCATATTAGACATCTCTTTTCTAATCTTTTATCACGTATTAAGCACACAATTTGCTTTGAATTACAAGGCGCACCGTCAATTTTTAAACATTTTGTAGGATTTTAAGTGCGCCTTGTTGTCCGAAAAATACAGTAATGTTTATTAATGATGTGCCTTATTGTCAGAAAATATGGTATTTCTGATTTTGAGTTACAGAACTCAAAGCGTCTGTAGAGAAGCATGAATACCTAAAAAACACTTTGTAGCTATGATCATATTGTCTATGGCTATGAGACTGAACAAGACATCAGGCGACAATGGCTAGGCACACAAACTCTCAACGATAGAAAATAAATCTGGTGAGAATTGGTTCTTGGTGCCAGTCTCATCATTAATTTAATGAGTGTCTAGTTTTTTGTGGTGTTTTTGAATGGAGAAAAAAATATGTCAGTAAGTTGAGAAAAAAAAATAGTAAAAGCTTGTTTTTTTGCGCGCTTTACAGTGCGAAAACACTGGAGTATATGACGACGAAATAAATTACAATTACAACCTTTATGTAATATTTGAAACTGAATCATTTAGTTAATAATTTCTTTATTCAATTATTTGTTTAGTGTAGATGCAAGTAACAAATAAATGTATGAATCTTCTAAAATGTAACGTCTTGTACGTTTTATGTGGTGGCTTTCCTCCTTGTTTTTGACAGTAAAATAGCATAAATACTAAATGAAATAAAACTGTTGTTTTAAATAATTAGAGTAACAACATTTTGAAACCTCTGAAATGTATGACATATGTAAGTGTTTTGTGAGATTATGATCGAGTAGTTGGATGTTTTCTAGGTAGTTTGGAGAATCTCAAACAAACCTTCGATGACAGAATTCGTGTCTGTGCCTGAAAAACGTTGAATTCAAGTGTTTTTTCATCACCATAATTGCTGACAAGTTGCGAATCTGTATTGTTTTCTGGTCTTTTCTTTCTCCAGACACTGTCTTTTTGCCTTCATCTGGTCATCTGTTTTTTCACAAGCATAAATCGTGCTGCCGAAGCTTCAAATCTTTAACACATTTAATGTCTTATGTTGGATTACGGTCCAATGTCTGGATCCAAGAGTTTAAAAATGCAGAGATTAAAAACAAATGCAAAAATTGAGTAAAATCAAACACACGTTTATTAAAATGGCCAATAATCTAAATGGTGTTAGTAAAGTGCTCATTTGTAAAAACAATAGAAATGGAAAAGCAGCTATGAAAATAGATGTATGGTAATTTTTTTATGAATTTAATGATTTTTTAAAAAGTCATTTTGGTGCTGGTTTCTGTAATTCACGTATTTTTTTTAACGCCAACGTTTTTTTCACCATAGCTGGCTAATCTGAATTAACTCAGATTTACTAAGCAAAGTTTTGGGCTAATTATAGAAATTACTAAAATGTTGTAATTTTTTGTGCTGACTAGGTCTTCAGGAAGCTTTCGATAAGGACTGGCAAGCCGGGAGAATAATGCAGGGCAACTACAGGAATGGCTCTGATGACGGGGTCTTAGCCTATAAACTCCTGGTGCAGACGGGCCGCAGAGAGAAGCCAGTCAACACCAACCTGGTAAGGAACCAACTGATTGAACCATCTAGATATGATTCTCACTGTCGCTGTATGTTGGAACATAATCTGAAGAGATTATATTCTGCCGCACATAATCTGAAATGTTTTCATTATTTCCATGTTTCACAAGTCTCAAAATTTTGCATGTTGGAATTTTTGCCAAATTATAAAAACATTCTATCATGAAATGCCAAAAGTTTCCCACCATTGATGGCAAGCTGAAAATGGTTATTAACATTTCACAAAATAAATGGAAAGTAAACATGCCGACAGACATCATGCAGCCCACCTGCTGTTTAGGTTTTTTCTTCCTTTCTATCTCTCTTTCTCTCTTTTTTCCTTTTCTCTTTATTCCTCTTTCTCTCTCACTCTCTTTCCCTCTCTCTCACTCTCTCGCTCTCTCTCTCTCTCTCTCTCTCTCTCTCTCTCTCTCTCTTTTTCTCTATCCCTGTGCTATCCTCCTGATTACCTCTGTCTTCCCCTCTTTCTTTCTCCCTCCCTCTTTTTTTTGTCACGTTCTTTACCACGTTTGTTCTCTCTTTCTTTTGCATTTCTTCTCTCATTTTCCCGTTCTCTTTCCTTCCTTCTCCCTTCTCTCAATCTCTCTCTTCCTCTCTCTTCTTTCTCTCCCCTACCTTCTCTTTTTCACTCACTTTCTCTCCTACTCTTGTTCTCTCTCTTGCATTCTTTCTCTCCTTATCCCCTCTTTCTACTTTTCTCTCTCTTTCTCTCCCTCTTCCTCTTCATCTCTTTCTTCCCCCCTTTGTTTTTCTCTCACTTTCTCTCCTTCTCTTGTTCACTCTCTCTTTTGCATTCTTTCTCTCCTTACCCCCCCCCCTC